>BTPG01000007.1:128202392-128212392 GCA_036245525.1 Semisulcospira habei | reverse complement strand
ACAGTGTCATAGAATCAGCAGCATCTTTAGCGCCTGGGGACACCGACGATACAATAAATGTTTAGTTAGCAAATGTTTGGAGAAAGAGAGAGAATATTTTGTATTGTGGTCACCTAAAACATTCAATTACTTGTCGCCGATAGTCGACACCGCACAAAGACACAGGCAAACCACGTGTTGAGAATTCAAAATCTTGAAACAGAAAATGTGTTGACAATGATCACAATCAATCATTTACTGTAAATACTGGTGGTGGGAAAGTAAGGAAATGAATAAACGTACCGGGAAATATTTCCATCTTCTCTGGCATCAAAATTAGCGGCACAGATAAAGCAGGCTGCGAAACCTAGTATAGTTTTCCGCACGATAAACAGCAGTAAGCCCAAACACCAGAACTTGATACTTAATTTTTTGTTGTTGACCTGTTCCGTTTTATAACACACTCGTGAGTCTATCTTTCATCTGCAAAAACCATTGATCCACATGCCTATATAATAACGGTATTAATATTATTTATTATTAAAAGGTGGTATTCCTTTTCTTGTGTTTTCTTGTCATTCTGTGTGCACGAAGTGCTTATTAAAGAAAATGACAGTATTTGCAGACTTGCACATGCCTCTAGTTTCCAAATCAAATGCAATATGGTGCCACTTGTTGACAGCAAGTGATTTTAGCATTCGGTGTTGTAGAGAATGCTGGTACTGTACTACACCATCTTCAAAATGAAAGAAAGCATTACAGTATGATGTGTTTATTCACACCAGTTGTGTTTTGTTATGAACCTGATTCTATTCACAAATCAACCGGTATGATTTACCTCGAGTCCAGGAGAATAAGTGTCGCCTTCTCTCACTTTAGTTGATCCACTGGAACTGGCATTGCCTGCTTTCAGCTGTGACCTTCTCCTTTTGAGCAAACATGACCTGACTAGCTCCTGCCTCTTCTTGGTGTAGGCATCATACTTCTGTGTTCTGTGCTTGTTTTGAAAGTATACCCTCTGGGTGCGACTCTGCAGTGCGACGTCAACAGCAGCATTGACCTGAAATGAAATACATGTTTATTAACGTGTTGTTTAGCAGCATGCCAATTTCACGTCTGATCTTATTTCAGGGTGGGTTGGTTCCAAACTCCCCAAAAAGGGACTTTGTTATAGCATTATAAACAATTTGGGGCTGGGGCGGGAGGGCTCCCCCCCCCCCCACACCCCCTTGCCCAATATGCCCCTACATTTAGTTTACGCATTACTACCTTCAAACTAATGTGAAATAAACTGTAAACACCACAAACAACAATGGTGAAGCCTGGATCGCTCATGTGCATTTAAAACTGATCATTTACATAATCTGAACTGTGTGACCTTTCCAAAAGGTGACTGAAATTTAAGTGCCATGAGTCTCCGCATCAGTAAAGGGCTGGCTTTTGTACTTGTGAATAATATTTGAGAAAAAATATCTGTTGTCAAAATATGGCTATTTTTTTTACCTATTTCTTGATTTCTCATGACCCTTGGTCTTAACTCAAACTGGTATGCTAAGACAGGTCTTGCCACAAAGTATCCTTGGGCCACGTTGAAGACTGTGGTTTGAATAGTCTCCAAGAAAATGCCAACATTACCGTTTACCATGGACGACCAATGGCCCAGAACATAGCCTCACACTTGCTGCACACATGAGCCAATGACAGAAAGCATTACAGTATCATGAGTATGATGTGTTCATTCACAATCACACCATAGTTGTGTTTTGTTCTGTACCTGATTCTAGTCACAGATCTACCGGTATGATCTACCTTGAGTCCAGGAGAATAAGTGTTGCCTTCCTTCACTTCACTTGAGCTGTTGCCTTGGTGTAGGCATCATACTTATGCGCTTGTTTGCAAGTAAGTCCTCTGGGTGAGAGTACTGAGACTCCACAGTGAGAGGTCAACAGCAGTATTGGCCTGAAATGAAATACACGATTATTACTGTGTTGTTCGGCAGCATGAAAATTTCACTTTGTGTGAACTAAATGCAGGAGCAGATTATTACTTTCAAAATAAATGTGACATAAACTGTGTACACCGCAAAGAACAAACAAGAATTGCAAAGTCTGTACGCCTCATGTGCATAACTAATACACATTTAAGTATAAACTGTGTGACCTTTCCAAAACTGAGGTAGCTGACATAAGTGTCACAAGTCTCAACATAAAGGCTTGCTTTTGTACTAGTGAAATTTGTATTTTCTCTACAAATTACAATTATGCATTTTTTCTAACGTTTGTCAACCTTCTGTGACTCTTGACCTGTGTAAGGAGTCAACCAAATTAGTATCTATAGGATGAGGAAGATTTCATCATCAGCTACCCTTGTGCCAAATTTGATAGGGAAATTGCAAAAACTTTGATACAAACCGCAATCATACAATGAAAAAATAAATGAGCATTATATCACACATTCCAAGGTCATCCAAAATGGTAGTCAACAAATATTAGGGTTTCAGTCAAAGTAGCGTAGGTTTAATTTAACATACATACATACCTATAAAGTACTAGGTAACCCTTTTACTCCTGATACACCCACTGCTTGACATAAATTTGACTATGATAGTTCAAGGGTGGTGCCAAAATCGATTGGCGTCTCATCCGCCAAGCTATTCTGGCACCATCCTTGAACAAACAAACAAACAAAAAAAAAATGCTGGACCTATATCCTAATCTGTAATATAGCCTTTATAAGACAGCAAGGGAATGGATGAGCAAATTAAGTTACTAAGTACTGGAAGCAGTTACTGAGTTAGAGGTTCATAATGCCAAATTCTCCCTTAGCAGGACTTTTTTCTACACACAGTACGTTTTCCTAGATAATAAGCACTGGCACTGGTTTAATATAACTACAATGTCGACTACATACCCTCCACCGTATTAGTAAAGGCTCTCCGAAAATGTATGGAAATGTTCTACTTCTAGGTGGTGACTGACATGGCCGGAATGCCCCCCCCCCCCCCCCCCCCCTCGATAAACTGTAGTCTTCTTCATTGCAGGTAGGCAGTGGCGACGGCACTAGTACTGTGGGGACTTAAATTTCCATGCATACACAGACAGTTAGCTATGGGGGTTTTACGCCGTGCAGGTGATATCTCACGGCGGTGCATCATAAAAGGGTTGGACGCTGAACCAGTGAGATATGCCACTTATATTACGACATTTTGCTTCTGCTAGTACCTCGCGTTTTAGTCGCTTAGCAAACACCACCACCCTTTTTTCTAATTTAGTTTACCTTTTCGTTGCTGATGTCTGAAGAGATTTTGTTGTTTTCCTGGCTGCCACGTAGACTACTCCCCTTTTGGTTGGCCCGTTCTTTTTTTTTAAACTTCAGATTCAGAAATTGCGTGTTGCTTGGCGCTATCCTTTAGCGCAGGTTATGCCTTACGCTCGATGACTTGTCGCAACTTATGCAAAAGTATCCTATTTCTGAGGAAACAAAACATTTTATGCATAGAAACAGTCAGCGTACACACCTGTTTCAGACAGTATATCTCTTTTATCAATTATCGATAAATTGAGCTTGTTTGCAATACGACCTGACGTACGGCGTTTTTTTTCCCGGTGAACTCCAGTCTCAGGTCACGGCAGACGCAAGATAGCGGTATCTAAATGCGCAGAAAAGATGCGCGAAAGAGGTGTGTCCTACAACCTTAATCGTAACCCGACAGCCGAGACACACTGTAGGCTTATGTAAACACCGTATATGAAAAATCATGCGATTATTTTTTTTCTTTTCCGAATTCTTTATTTCGGTTTTTAAATTAGGCATACAGTATATTTTATATAGAAATATACATACATACCTATATATATATATACATATGCACACACACACGCATATATAATACAAAAGCCATATATACATAATTACATTGCAAATCAAGTTACACAATCACAGATCGAAAAGTATACAAAAAATATCAGCACATAAGTATGTACCCCCCTCCCCACCCCTCCCACGATCCTATTTACCCCGCCCCCCCCCCCCCTCCCCGCCCCACTCTCTTAGAACACACTCCACTCGAACACACAACAAATGACAAACACATAGGTCTGAACAGTCGTGCTGGACAGACATAAATGTGACCGCCTGGGCATGCTTTTTTCAGTGCTATAGATAACACTGATGGATACATGCACAAGGAAATCCAGCTAAACCACCCTTGCTACCTTGAACCAACCCTGGATGCCTTAGTGAGATACCTGGCAGTGCCAGAAGCCATCTGCACACTATCGCCAATGGTGAGGCTGCAGCCTCTAACACTGTAATAGCATTACAATTCGCCAAAAAGTGTAGCATAGTGATACCACATATGACAAAACTTGTTACTCTGACCAGTAATTCAAAATCGGTACTTCTCACATAGATAGCGACTCTTCATAATTCTAACAAAGTGCCTTAAATTAGGCGGGGTTTCTTCTAATCTACATTTGTAAACATAGAACTTAGCAACTAATATTATGTGGTCTAAGACAATGTCTGACCTAAAGTGCGTAGCTGTGCCGAAGACCGTCAATAAGACTTTTTGTGAACTCAAAATTAGTGCAGTTTACACAGTTGTCTCGCAACCATTGTCCCATGTCGGACCAAAATATCTGTACATACAAGCAGTCCCAGAACAGGTGGGAAAGGGTTTCGTCCTCGTTGTTACAAAAGGTGCAAATTGCAGATTTAGACAATTTACGCAGAAATAGAAATCGCTTTGTGGGCAGCAACCGATGCAATAATCTTAGCTGGAACCATTTTAGTTGGGAGTCTGGTGTGGTTTTGAAGGGTTTTGAAAAAATACATTTCCAGCTTGGTATGTCGTCGATATCAAAACATTGAGACCACTTTTGAATACAAATAGGCCTTGACTTTGATTTGACCAATGTTAAATATATGGTTTTACAACCCTGCAAGATAATGTTCCATGCCTTATTGCTGGTACTATTTCCTTCCTTAACTGGCTCTACTGATAATGAGGTTATGTAGGCCCTGACAGCATTAGCTACACCAGAGTACATCAAGAAATGTGTGGACACTTTAGGGAACAGCAACTTAAATGACTCAAAAGACAACAGAAAGCCATTCTCATCAAGCAGATCCCCAATAACCAAAATTCCCTTTTCTCTCCATTCGGTGACATGAACCGTTTTCCTGTCTCTAATAATGTTCTTGTTATAATGAATACGTTCTGAGAGCACTTCATCAGAATTTTCAGGTACACACTTGTTACAAACAATCTTGTAATGTTTGGCAACATCGGCCCAGAAGCAATTATCACAATGAAGCATTAAAACGTTTGCATATTCACCACCAAACACCTGCATGTTACTAAACATAGGATAGCAGCTGATCAGAATCCGACGTACCAATGAGTCACATGATACACCAAAGACCCTTTTAAGCCAACTGACCTTCATAGACGACAAAAAAGAATAAACATTTAACATTCGCAAGCCACCTTCATTGTATGCTGAACAGACAACAGCTTTATTTATTTTTGCTTTCTTTCCATCCCACAAGAATGTAAACAACATTTTTTCAAGGTCAGTCAAAAACTGTGCGGGAGGATCTGGGAGGTTCATAAAAAGATGGACAATCTTTGACACTGCAAGTGTTTTGATTACCGTAATTTTACCTAATGGTGTAAGTTGACGCTTAGACCAAACATTCAAAACTCGCTGAATTTCAGCAAGTTTGCCATCGTAATTAATAGCGGTTATAATATTAATGTTTGTGGAGAGCTTTATACCAAGAACCTTAAAAATCCCAGGGTCCCAGATGAAGTTGAATTCGGGTATGAACCGAATGTGTGAATTTCTCATAGGTCCAAGCCAGACCACCTGCGTTTTATCCATATTCATCATGAGACCTGAGATAGATGCAAAGTATTGTAGACAATCATGCGATTATTAATAAGAAGATTGTTTTTTTTTTTTCGTAAAAAGATTCAATTATTTTAAGATTAACAAATATAATTCGTGAAATTAATCGCCAAAACGTGAAAATATATATATTTTTTAATAATATTTAATCATCACTCAAAATTCTAGAGGTACAATGCTGGTTAACGAACTCATTCAATATGTCCTTTTTATCTAGCTATACGCAAAATATCTAGTTAAAATAAGAAAAAATTACGAACTCCAGTGTGGATCAACCGGTTTGTGTAAAACGGCCTTTTTCTCGCCAATGATCATCTTAATCAAAAAGTTTTAAAAAGGTCCCGAGATAATTCTTTTAGGGACAATATCCCAAACGTTCAAGCTTGCCCGTCCTCAAACGCGGGCTATAGTCGCTGTCACACACACACACACACACACACACACACACACACACACACACACACACACACACACACACACACACACACACACACACACACACACACACACACACACACACACAAATACACACCAACACACACACAAACACACACACCTTTTGGGGCCAAAAGGACGTTCTCTAGCAAGGTTTGCGTAGCTAGATATGACGACATTTTGATCTTGCTACTTCTTTGCCAGAATTTCTTTGCCGCAAACCCAAAACGTCATGTGCATGCTCCGCACAAAAAGATTTCAAAATCTACCGTATTTTTTAATTACTGTAGACAAAAACCAGATTGACTTCATCTTGCTGCCTCGACGATTCAAATCCAGCGTTAACAAAGCACAAACGAGGTCCTTTCCTGGCGCTGATATTGGCAGCGACCACAACCTCGTCCTTACTAGCCTCAAGTTGAAGCTGGCATTGAAACGAGACAGCAAGAGTCCTCGCATCCGATTCGACCTCGAGAAGCTAACAGACCCGGAAGTAGAAGAGGTCTTCCAAGCCCAGGTGGGAGGCAGATTTGCAGCCTTGGCTACTTTGGACTGGGACGTAGACACCCTTGCTGGAAATATAAAAGAGGTGTTACTTTCTACAGCAGAAGAAGTGCTGGGGAAGCAGAGGAAGCGCAAACAGCCCTGGGTCACCGATGACATCCTTGATCTCTGTGATGAGAGGAGAGCCTGGAAGAAAAAGAGAGGCCAAGACCTCACATCAGCAAACAAGTACAGACTTGTCAACAAGAAGATCAGGAAGAGGATGAAAGAAGCCAAAGAAGATTGATTGAAGACCAGTGTCGTAGCGTGGAAGAGGGCATGGCAAACGGCAACAGCAAGAAGGCTTATGAAACGCTAAGGACCCTCACCAAGACTCAACAGCGAACAGCCACAGTCATCGAAGACAGCAGCGGCCAACTCCTTACGGAAAACACTGCTGTACTAAACAGATGGACTGAGTACTGCCGAGACTTGTATAACTACAAGGCTGAGCCAGACACCAGCATCCTCCAAAACAACCAGGCTGGGGCCAGGAAGGCCGAAGACCTGCCAGTGTTAGCTGAAGAGGTGGAAACAGCTGTACGCGGCCTGAAGGGAGGAAAGTCTCCAGGTGTAGACAACGTACCTGCTGAACTGTTGAAACATGGAGGAGAAGTAACAACGAAGGTACTCACTACACTCTGTCAAAAGATCTGGGAGCAAAAGAAATGGCCAGTAGAATGGACACAGTCTCTAGTGATCCCGCTCCCCAAGAAAGGAAACCTGAAACAGTGCCAGAACTACAGAACTATCAGTCTGATAAGTCACCCTAGCAAAGTAATGCTTAGAATCATTCTCAACCGCCTCAAAACTTTCGCCGAGGAACTGCTGGCAGAAGAACAGGCTGGCTTCAGAGTTGGAAGAAGCACTGTAGAGCAGATTTTCAACTGCCGCGTCCTGATCGAGAAACATCTGCAGCATCAGCGCGAACTCTACCACAACTTCATTGATTTCAGGAAAGCATTTGATCGCGTCTGGCACGACGGACTCTGGCAAGTCATGAGATCGTTCAACATAGAGGAGGGGCTGATCCAAATGATAGAAGCGCTTTACAAGAACGCCTGCAGCGCGGTTCTACTTAACAATCAGTCAGGCGAGTTCTTCAGGACGACAATCGGTGTCCGTCAAGGATGCCTGCTCTCTCCTGTCCTTTTCAACATATTCCTGGAGAAGATCATGCAGGAAACCCTCCACGACCACCATACTTCAATCTCTATTGGTGGCAGATCCCTGTGCAATCTTCGATTCGCAGACGACATTGACCTCATGGCAGGCAGCAATAGTGAGCTGCAAAACCTGACAGACAAACTTTCAAGTAGCGCAGGGTCTTATGGCATGGAGATCAGTACGGATAAAAGCAAAGTGATGATCAACACCACAAGCAACAGCAGCAGCAACATTCACATGAACGGCCAGAAGCTAGAAGAGGTCAATAGCTTCAAGTACTTGGGAGCCACCCTGTCCAAAGACGGTAGTTGCATAGCAGAGATCCGTATCAGGATAGGTACAGCAACATCCGCAATGGCCAGGCTGGACAGGATATGGCGAAGTAACTCCATCAGCTTCACCATCAAGTACAGGCTTTACAAGTCCCTCGTAGTGTCTATTCTACTCTACGGCTGTGAGACTTGGACGCTGCTTGCAGACTCAGAAAAGAAAATCCAGGCCTTTGAGAACAAGTGCCTGAGGAAGTTGCTCCACATCTCGTACCGCGAGCACAAGACCAACGAATATGTACGGAGCATCGTCACTTCCCTGGTGGGCCCACATGAACCCCTTCTGGCAACCGTGAAACGGCGCAAGCTTGCTTGGTTTGGCCACGTGACCCGACACAACACCTTGTCCAAGACTATCCTCCAAGGCACTCTCGAAGGAAGTCGTCGGCGAGGTCGTCAGAGAAAGAGTTGGGTCGCAAACATAAAAGAATGGACCGAACTCGAGATGCCAGACTTGCTTGCCACCGCCCAAAATAGAACTCAGTGGAGAGCACTGTCTGTTGCTGCTGCCTTTCAGTCCCCCCAACGCCCAGTTCGGGCAAGGGACTGATGATGATGATGTAGACAAAAAATAAAACACCAAAAACCCAAACAAACAACAAACAAACAACCACAAAATGGCGCATTTAGAAACACACGTGTCGATCAAACTGCTTCATTCTTGTAGGCGTTCACCCACGAAAGTTTAGCAGAAAACACATGATTGCCGCTTGTATATACTTCATCAACTAGAGTTTAAACAAAATACAATAGCTTCGTATACTTGACAGTTTTGTAGGCCTTTGGCCACAAACGTTCACAGAAAAATACACCGTGACGTTTATCTATCCGGTGTTTTTGCGGTAGGCTTCCTGTACCAAATTTCAGCAAAATATACGATTGCCGATAATAATAATAATAATAATAATAATAATAATAATAATAATAATAATAATAATAATAATAATATAACTTCTATAGCGCAATATAGTCCCCACAAAGAAAGGCTCAGAGTCCTTTACATCTAGATAATCTAACTAATTGAAATTAACTAACTATAGACAACGTACAAAAACACAATCATACATAGGTCCGATTCAGCCATAACGGCAAGATTTAGCAAGAAGATGGTAAAGTCATTAAACCGTTCAGTGCCAGCTGAACTCAGATTGTGTTTCTACGATCCTCGTTGATTCAACACCGAAAGTCCTGGCTGTCCGAGGAACAAAGATATAAAGTGGTGTCAGCAAGAGGTACAGATCCTCATGAGCCCCCGCAACTGCGGGGGCTCATGAGAATCTATACATCTTGCAGTTGGGTGATGTTCCAACTTTCTCGGCATTGAGCGGGTTAAGGCTCACGACCGATCAACATAACTGATGTGACCTGTGTGACCTTGACCTTTTTGACGTCACCTAAACTAGCAAGTGTTCAAGTCTTCTAACATAAGTAAGGAGTTGGCTTTTGTACCTGCAATATGCACTTTTCACATTTCTGTCAACCTCCCGTAGCAATAGACCTTTAGGAGTAGTGTGAACCAAATTAGCATGCATGGAAAGGTCTTATCATCAGCTATCTTTTGGCCAAATTTGGTTGAAAAGTTTTTGAAAAATGTTGATAAAAACTTAAATTCTGAAAAGTAGACATTCTTCA
>BTPG01000007.1:128193120-128201892 GCA_036245525.1 Semisulcospira habei | reverse complement strand
AGAAGCACAATACGCGACCACTGTCACAAAAGAAGTTAACTCATTCGAAACGTACAGCCTCCGGATACGCGGCATAAGCCGCGTATCCGGACGCGGCACGTCTCGAATGAGTAAACTCGCAATCAATCGGACTGTGACAGATGGCATGAACGCCGAGCGTGTCTTACCAAAGCCCGTGCTGATCCAGGGGTAGCAAACCTGACCGGCTGTGACGATGGTGGTGGCAGTACATGACGCAGCCGCTGTCCGCAGGGCATCGCACTGAGTCTTGTACGGTGTGCTGCAACAGGAAAGTCCCATGCTCATTGTCCTCCACCATAAACGTCCACGTCTTCATTGACGTCAGTGTTATCATTGTCGTCGTAGTCGTTATCGTCGTCACTGATGTCTTCATCATCGTCATTATCATCATCGTCGTCGTCACTGTCGGCATAATTGTCGACTTTTGTGTCATCACCACTGTCATCATTGTCGTCATAGTCATCATCTTCATTTATGTCATCATCATCGTCGTAGTAGTAGTAGTCGTCATCATCATCATTTTGTTAATGCCATCGTCATTATCATCATTGTGGTGGTCATTCGTGTTATCATCATCGTCAACAATTTCGTCGTAACGGCAGTCATCATCATTGTCGTTGCCTTCAATGGCATCGTAATAATTATCATCATCGACGTCACTGTCGCCGTTATCGTGATCGTACGCGTCGTCATGATCATTTGCTGATTGTAGGTGAGTATACATTAAATGCCCACTTTTGATTGGATGAAGACAGACCCGATGTTTTTATTGGCTCTCTTCATATCCACGCTACCAAAGCTGATTGGCTGATGACATTCTAACGCTTGAAGACTGGCTACATGCATGACAACTTTCTACTGGTTGAATGACGAGATCACCACTTTTCATGATTAGCCTCACAGACTGTGTGTCAAGAAAAGCGGTTTTTACGCTATATCAATGTACAGTATCGATCTTTTCTTTACACTGTCCGATCAGACAGCGTACAGAAGAGATCGATATTGTAGATAGACATAAACACCGTGAAAACGCGTCTGACCCACGCCTGTGTTTAGCTGGCTTTGTAACCAAGCTAGCTGTATGCAGACCGGGTTGCCGACCGGCTACTCACGCTTGTTGATTTGCTGGCGGAGAGAGCCGTTTGAGAATGTAGGACAGATGTGCCTGGGGGGTAGTGCCCGGACTCTCTTCGCCCAAGCCGTTGCAGTTACCACATATCGCACCTGCAACGTTGGAGAAGGACACTCCGGTAGGTGCGCTGTGGAAATAGCAAAGTTGACAAACTATACTGTCGAGCAAAGGAAACGCGACGTTACTGGAATCATCGGAAACACTAAAGTGCTTCCGATGATTCCAGTAATGTCGCATTTGTTTTGCGCTCAGTATATTTCAATGACGTAATACCCCGAGGAGCCCTGTATTGCCGCTCCACACTTTCTCTGGATATGGTATGACCATTGTGTCTTTTGGCAGTACTTCTTTTTCGAGTGGGGCTCATAATTATTTCCTAGCCGTAGAGGAGGAGTGGTCTATCTCGAACATTTTCGATTTTGAAATAAGTGCCTCGGGAATACTTCAGACATAGATCGGTCATGTGACAAATTTGAATCGGTGAAATGTGGACAGCCGTTAGAAATTATATTCAGCTTTGGGCGTGAATCTGAAAGTGGTAGACTGGTGTAACTGCACTTACACCCTGCTTAGGCTCTTCACGAGTACTTTGATCAGTAGCAAAGTGATACAACTATAATTAGATCTAAATAAATTATTAACTGATTTAGCCCAACGGCCGTATTTCCCAAATTTTGGAGGCGTTATCTAATGACTATGCACCAGTTGCAGGAGATGGATCGGCCATGATAATACAAGGGCAGTGCCAGATTAGCTTGGCGCCGACAGGCACCAAGCTAATCTGCACTACCCTTGAATTATCATGTTCGACCCATCTCCTGCTGTAGAGCGTCAGGGCTGAATGGGTTAATCACACTTTTTAATGTAGAAGTGGTCAAATGGTACATACACCAGTTTTCCTCTCCATTTTTGTCACTTTTGTCCTTAATCATTGGAGAGAAAAGTAGTTTGTTTTTAAATATACCCTACTTTCTTTAAATAGAGTGTTGGCCTATCTCGAGTGAAATCTAATTATTTTAGAAGCAAAAAAATCGTTGACGTCAGTTTTCTATTTTTTTTATAATAATAATAACATTCTTATTATTATATTATTATTATATATTATTATTATTATTATTATTATTATTATTATTATGATCATCACTATTATTATTATTATTATCACTATTATCATCATCACCATACGGCTCTAAATTGCCTGGCATATTCATCTAGAAGTGGTATGAAAGCGAATAACAAAGCAACAACAGCAACAACAATCCAATGCACAAAATGTGGTTGTTGTCGTCTAGTCGTCGGTTTGACGCCACCCTCAAGCGGCCGTTGGACGGCCGTGCGTGGGCCATTTGATGTGGACGTGCGCCCGACAACCTTTTGTTTACTGGAAAGCTCACCTGATATAGACTGAACCATACGTCGCGTTGTAGCCAATTTGCAGACCACAGACAGGTGTATTAACAGCGGTGAAACCATTGACAATAGAAGTACCCTGTTACAGGTCATATAGCATACAATAGTTAACAGATTGACTGGTCGCATTTTGCTCTCGGGACCTTCTCGGGCAATACAGGATCAGTAGTTCACAGTATCTTTTTCATATCTTTTTCATCAATGAATGACGTAAGGGAAGAGTGGCCCATCTCGATTTTTTTTATACATTGTGAACATCGAAGCCAAAGTCTTTGGCTTTTAAAATAAGTGAAGTTGAAAAGTAATCTATATTAACCCCTTGACTGCCACAAAAAAGTGAACATGAACCAACTGCAAGCGGTATAGATCCTCATGAGCCCCCGCAGTCGCGGGGGCTCATGAGGATCTATGCCGCTTGCTGAGACCAATTTTGTGTCGTGTCCCATGGACGGATTCTGCTTCTGGTTGTTGAAGGTACAATGATTTCAGAACCACAATCTGCGTCCACTGGTAGTGAATAGGTTAAAGCGGTCCTCTCCGGGCTAAATAGTCAGTAGTTAGCAATATCTTCTTCGTAAATGTTTTTGGCATGTCTTTCGATAATGCTTGGCCAAAAGGACAGACTTAGCTTTCGTGGTCAGACACGACTTGGTCGTACTAAATCACATGTGTAATAAAGCTTCAAGTTCCGCATCGGTAAAGTATTGGAGTAACGTAATGAGCGTGTTTGCAATATGTGACGAGTTGCATAAAATAAGTAGTTATTTTTGGGGGTCGTTTTTGTTTGTTTGTTTGTTTGTTTGTGTGTTTTGTTTGAGTTTGTGTAGGACTTACCGCCGTCTGAGCATTGACTGTGGTGGTTGTGGACGCAAACGTTCCACTGTTGAAGGTAGTTGCGCTCAGGCCACTGGCGAACACTCGGAAGTTGGCCGCGTTTCCAGTCCCTCTGGTCTCTGTGTGTCACAAATAATACTAATAATACTAATACTACTACTACTACTACTAATAATAATAATAATAATATATTGTTGTTGTTGTTAACCCTATGATACACAGGGCACTCCGAGACACTAAAAGCCTGCGTACAGACACGATAACATCAAGGAGCCAGTTACAAATGATAATAGAGAGGGTTAATAACAACAATAAATTATTATTATTATTATTATTATTATTATTAGTAGTAGTAGTAGTAGTAGTTTTATTATTAGTATTATTAGTATTATTATTAAAATGTTATATGCAAACCAAGGGGAATCACAGCGCTGGACAGACAACAGTTAGATCCCCTGCCCCTGTGAGTATTAAAATGTTGTTGTTATTAACCATCTCGGTGTGCCTTACAAATGATAAAATAGATGATAACAACGATTATGTAATCATAACAACAACAACAACAACAACAACAACAACAACAACAACAACAATAATAATAATAATAATAATAATAATAATAATAATAATAATAATAATAATAATAATAATAATAATAATAACTGTTTTATTGTTAGTAGTATTAGTATTACTATTGTTGTTAATTCTCTTGAGCCTACAACCGTTGGCGGCATTCACAAAGGCGTTAACACTTCTGGACGTACGTTGCCGTAAGACAGACTGTGTCGCTTGCGCGACATTAAACCCAATGAAACAGTCCAACCTGTGCTCATATGGACAATGGCCACACCACACTGATTGGCTGTGTCTGCGTATGACGTCATCTGGTAGGTGCACTGCAGATTGGCCGTGACGGCTGGGTTGGCTGCCGCATCGTACAGCGTCATGTGAGGGTCGGCGACAGACGAACAAACACCTGTATTCAATCAATCAAGCAAGTTATCCGTCAATGAATGAATGAAGCAATCAATCGGGCAAGCTTTCAGCCAGCCCGCCGACCAGTCCGCAAATGAATGAATGAATGAATGAATGAATGAATGAATGAATGAATGAATGAATCAATCAATCAATCAATCAAACAAACCTTCCGCCCGTGATGATGATGATGTTATTAATTATGATAATGTGCTGTTATTTGATAATGACATTGTTGTCCTTCATCTGTTATGTTTATTTTATGCTACTTACATCGGTTGGCGACGCAAAGTGACCTGCCATCCCCTGCCAGCCCCGCATCACACTGACACCTAAAATCAGCGTTGCACGAGTTGGCACCAACCGCACAGGGCACTCCGAGACACTGAAAGGCTGCGTACAGACACGATAACGTCAAGGGGCCAGTTGCATGAGGCAGATTTAATCCTGCGCAAGTCGCTATGCAAGGTGCTCCTACAGGAGCACCTTGCATATTCGCGTGCGTAGGATTTGGGTCACTCATGCAACTGGTCCCAGATCTCTATGCATGAAGGCGATATTTAATAAATAAATAAATAAGTAAATAATTAAATAAATAAAAAAATTAATAAAACCCAACTACTTAGTCTAAATAAGGAATTCTAGGAATTCGTAACAGCAGGATAGACGTTTTTATTTAGACCAAGCCGACGTTTGTAGCGTGACTTCATGCATAAGAAGCCAGAGAAGATAAGACAAGACGAGATGATACGACAAGGCGTGGCCAACGGCGGCCGTCATCGGCTCTATGGACTCTTACGCACTGGGGATAACACATTACCTGATTCAATCGTCCCCGACTCAATAGCTGCGGAAGTGTCGTATAGCGTTGCCGCCGGCAACGCTATACGACACTTCCGCAGCTATTGAGGCAGGATGCCTTTGAATGAGTTAAGATGTGTGAATAGGACAAAGGCAAGGCAAGTCATGACTGAACGTGGCAAAGTCAAGTCAAAGTCAAAGTCAAGTCAGAAAACTTTATTTATGCCACAATTTGGACGGGAGCGTATAAATATGTCAATTAAAGTGAAAATGGATAAGACATACATACACATACACCCAAGCACCCATGCAGTCAGAATTAAGAACTATGCTAATAGTAATACTGACGCACTAAACTAATACGTTATATGTTAAAATACTGTTATCACATAAACCTGATATCGAGCTTCTAAGCAAATACAAGAACAAGACTAGCATTTTCCACCCCCTCATGATGGTGTACAGATGTCACAGCTGAGTACATTTAATAAAAGTCTATACCACTTTGTTCAAAAGAACAACAGCAGTGGGAATAAAGAGAGCTTCCGTCTGTTTGTCTTACAGCAAGGGGACACATGACAATACACATCAGAACGGACTAAAATGACGCAAGACAGGACATGAGGTCACAGGACAAGCCGTTCGGTCCTAAAATCACAGATCAGCACACGTTACGAAATACCCACCAGTTACGACCGATACAGAGTGCAGTGCCAGAAGACACAGGAGAGTCCAAGTCAGGACTGATGCTGCCATGGCGAGTGTGAAATCGGCACGGTTTTGTTTTTTTTACTAGTGTCTTCTGTTTTTGGCCAGACTCAAGTCCCTGTATCAGATGATGCTGATATCAGTCATGGAGTCGGGGAAGTGGCTTTAATTCTAATCTTGGTAATATTTATACGTGTTTCATTATGACGACAGCTGGTCTTCTGATTGGAGTAATTAAACAGAAATGTGAGCGCTAAATGTTTTCTGCTGCGGGGTTCTGCGGAAACAAGACTTAAAGGCTAAGACAACTGTTTTCTTCTCCCCACTCTCTAAATCCCTTGAAACTGCTTGTCGTTGCGTGTGTGTCTGTGTGTGTGTGTGTCTGTGTGTGTGTGTGTCTGTGTGTGTGTGTGTGTGTGTGTGTGTGTGCGTGCGTGCGTGCGTGCGTGCGCCCGGGTGCGTGCGTGCGTCGTGAGTGTGCGTGCGTGCTCATGTGCTTACCTTGTCTGTTATTTCCGTGTGTCCAGCTGTGTACAATTTTCGACAGCATATAAGTGAAAGCCTCTCCGCGTGATTTGTTTTACATTTGATAAAACGAGATTGCTCCCGCCGTTTCTTGTTTCTTTCTTTGATAGGCACGACTCACGGGTAAAAAGAAAATCAATACCACCTATCACCTTTAACCCCTTCCCTGTCGGACCTCAGGGACCAACACCAAAATGCAAGAGGCATAGATCCTCATGAGCCCCCGCAGGTGCGGGGGCTCATGAGGATCTATGCCTCTTGCTGTTCCTTGGATCGCTAATTCTCAGGCATTTAGTTTACGAAGATTTAAGAAACACAATCTGCAGAATGCCGATAAACCTACAATATGTTTTTTTTTAATGTTTCTTGAATCCCGAAAAATCCCTTCACTGCTTGCCGCTAAAATTCCGTCTCCGAAACCATTAAAAAGATCAAATCGCAGTAGAACATCATTTGCCTGAGGTACACACACAGTTTGACTCCAGCAATTTAGGCAGATCCTCATGAGCCCGGCATCTGCCACGCAGCGATGAGGATATATGCGTCTCGCTTTTGGGTGTCGTGTTCTCAGCATATTCTCAAGAGAACAGCTACCACATGACGACCTTAGGGGTTCCGGCAATGGGAGGGTTAACCTATTCACTGCCGAGAAAAACTGAGCACAATCCCTTTGCAAGAATCATAGATCCTCATGAGCCCCCGCAGTTGCGGGGGCTCATGCGCATCTATGTTTCTTGCTGGCGCCACTGTGTATCCATGTGTGTCAGTCGGACGGCTGCGGCCCTCTGGCATTGTTGAAATGAGCAAGATTTCAAAATACAATCTGCGTACACTTGCATGCGTGGGGTTAGATTAGGACGCACGCCGTTTTTCTCCACGGGTACGGCAGCCTGTCCAGAATCATGATACACGGCAGGGGAGAAAGAAAACAGAAGACGTAGAAACGCTGCGAGCACACACACATAACGCGCGCTCGCGCCAGCACGCCCGCACATACACACACACGCAAACACACACACACACACACACACACACATATGCACGTGCCCGCCCCCTCCCCTCTCTCACACACACACACGTACGCACGCACGCACGCATACGCTCGGGCGCACGCACACACACAAGAAACAATGCACGAAAAAGAAGTTAATACCTTCCGTACGCTTTGCCCTAGTGCGCACACACTCAGACACACACATACAGACACGCACGCACCATCGAAAACGGACATACGCGCGCACGCAGGCACGCAGGCACGCACACACGCACATGCACATGCACACAAAAACCTTCGCGCGCACACGCACACACTAAATTAACGCACGCACACACCAACACACAGACACACTTGCACGTATGCAAGCACACACACGCAAATGCAAAACACACACGCAAATGCACGCACACACACACACACACACACACACACACATTTTTACACGGGCACACACTCGCGCGCGCGCACACGTATACACAAGGACAAGCAGTTGCAGGAGACATAGAGAGTGGGGAGAAGAAAACAGTTGTCTTATCCTGTTTCCGAAGAACCCCGCAGGAGAAACCATGTAGCACGTAAATTTCTTTTTTCATTTCTCCCATTAAAGGCACACCTGTGGCAGGTATAAATATAAAACACGATTACAATGAAAGCCACTTGCAGCCCTCCACGACTAACAACAGCCTCGTCTGATACATAGGCCTGGGTTGGACTCAACCTGAATGAATTAATACAATGGAACCTGTTTTAAGCAGCCACCCATATGAGAGATTACCTGTCATTAAATACCATCATTCATGTGGCTGTAGCTGTGGACCGGCTGCCGCCACCTGAATGATGGTCTTTAAAGACATGTGGCATTTTTGCCTTTCAAAACTTCTCTTTACAGATCACTTTTTCTTGTAATGAAAGGTGGTTGTTAAAGCAGGTTCTTTTTACTGCAGATTGGGTCCGATTTCATACTCATCATGGCAGCGTCAGTCCTAACAGGAACTCTATTGTGTCTTCTGGCACTGGACCTTGTATCGCTTGTTACTGGTGGGTATTTTCACTACACGACTTTGATATCAATTTCAGCCCACTTAATCAAATTTCAAATATAAACGATCTGAATTTCCAAAACTTCAGTAGCTCGCTTGAGCTTGCCCTTAGCACCACGTGAATGTTCTGTGTTTATGTACAGTGTGTGAGTGAATGCGCGTGATTCACGTGAGCGTGCTTGTTGGGTTCAGTTCGCGGCGGCGCTTTGAGCCGATTTTCAATTGGGATAAAGCTCCTGTTTCATGCCCTGATTTTTTTAAATTTTGTATGTGCTCTTATGTGATTTTGGTCCTTACGGCTTTGTCCTGCCCTGTCCTTTCCTGTCTTT
>BTPG01000007.1:128143120-128188120 GCA_036245525.1 Semisulcospira habei | reverse complement strand
GCGGTGGAGCGCATTCAGTAGCATGCCCATTACGTCAATGTGACAGTGAAGTAACAAGACAAAAATAAAGTCATGTCTGGCTACGCTAAAAGTACATTTGGTGCGAAACGATGTATGCATGTATGCATGTATGCATGTATGTATGCATGTATGCATGTATGCATGCATGCATGTATGCATGTATGCATGTATGTATGCATGTATGTATGTATGTATGTATGTATGTATTTATGTGTGTGTGTATGTATGTATGCATGTATGTATGTATGCATGCATGTATGTATGTATGTATGTATGTATGTGTGTGTGTGTGTGTGTGCGTGCGTGCGTGCGTGTGCGTGTGCGTGTGTGTGTGTGTGTGTGTGTGTGTGTACCTATACAATCTCAAGTGTTTGTGTACTAGCTTACAAGCTTGAAAGTTTAGGATGTTAATCTTGAGAAAAGTTTAGGAGACAGCCTTCGAGGATATTAAGACTGGACCGCTCATTGAAAAGACATTTAATAAACAGTCAGTTACCCCACATTTGAGTACGTCATTTTTGCTATAATCACTTGAAATTTAATACTTATCTTCTTTCGGAATAGACACTGGATGCGTTTTTTTAACCAGTTTTATACCTCTTCAACGTTTTGATTGACAATGTATTCACAGACATGCAGTGTATATAAACAAAACTCATGAATTCACTAGAATATTACCATAAAGTTAATTGTGTTGAGTTTCAGCGGGAAAGCCTTCATGTTTAAGAAATTATGGCTAGTGTAAAAAAAAAAAAAAAAATGCCCCGACATTATTCAATAATACAAAAGCGCCACAGCATATTTGAACGAAACACATTCCTCAAGACAATGAAGCAAAAGCAGCAAGAATCAATGTTATACATAGATTGACGCAATGCTCTCTCTCTCTCTCTCTTAGTCCGATGTCTTATGACAGAATAATGCATTATGGGCCGATTGCTGTGGAAATTCGGCACAGCGGTAGACAATCATTATAAAAGAAAAAACTAAATGTTTCTTGTATTTAGTATGCTAAATGTCCCCTATGAAGCTTTGTGCCTGTCATGTATTTTCGGGGGAGGGTGAATGGAACCAGTTCAGCTTTAGTAGAAAAAGTATTGGGAAATGTTTTTTTGAGCGTTTTAGCTTACGCCTGCTCCACAGATTTTGCCGTGCGTTTAGGAGGTGCGCTGCTGTGCGTTTCATAGAGGCAAGTTTATTCAGACTGCATGCGTCGAAGAGTGTTACCTAGACGCCCATTTAAGCTCCGCCTCCCTGACCATTCCTCTGTATTTAGTGCAGAACTGCAGGCAATTCTGCTGGCACTCAAGCATGCCTATCAGTCTCGGGAAAGGAACTTTCTGATTCTGTCTGACTCTCTTTCTGCCCTGCAGGCCCTTTAGGGCGCGGGAACAGACCACCCACTGCTGGTGCAGATTAGAGAGCTCTACGCAGACTTGATGAAGGAATATTATGACATCAGTTTATTTGGGTCCCGGGTCATGTGGGCATCGAAGGCAACAGGATCGCAGATTCTGCTGCCAACAGTGCCCGCAATGACCCTGTCCCTGACACACAGACTGTTTATAGTGATTTTAAACCTGTGATTAGTGCGTACATAGCCCGCGAGTGGCAGTCCGAGTGGGACAAAGAGGAAGGGAACAAGCGCATGAAGCTCTTCCTACGGTGTCCGACAGTCTACCTTACCGCTGCGGCAGCCGCCGTGAGGAGACTGTTCTTACTCGGCTCCACATCGGGCACACGTATGTTACACACTCTTACTTACTTAAACAGGATGAGCGACCATGGTGTTTTGCCTGTGATGAGCAGATTTTTGTTCGACACTTTTTGTTGTATTGTGCCGATCTAATTGACACGAGATATAAACACATCACAGCAGACTCCTTGAAGGTTTTGTTCCGGGATGTTCCCCCGGACAAAATCTTCAATTTCTTGAGAGAATGCAATATTTTTAACAAGATCTAAGCATTCATAGACTATGTGAATTTCTTTATTTTGCCCTTATGGAGAGTCTGTAGACGTTTATTTTAAAGACTTGTGCAACATTTTAGCCTGACATATTTGTAAGATATATTTACATCTTGTCTTAAGACCTTGCTTTTAGTCTGGCTGACCAGATTTTTACCCATCCTGCCGTAAGATAGCCTTAGTCGCCTGTTCGGCGTTAAACCCCAATAACTATTGTTTTGTAAGAGAAATAACATTTTTCAATCTGTAAAATGGATTTCAGGTCGTCCATCATTTTAGTAGAAAACAAAATCAAAATTACTGGTGGGCACTTACTTACCGTTGACAGAGAATTCGTTATAGCCGATTGTTTATGGAGTAAACAAAAAAATTGCTTGAGTTGCGCTTGTCAAACACGACCCTTCATTAATAATAATAATAATAATAATAATAATAATAATAATAATAATAATAATAATAATTACGGTATTTATAATGCGCTTATCTTATAATAATTATAACTCTAAGCGCGCACTCACAACTCGCGCACGCATGCGCACGCTTTAGACAACGACTCACGTACCACAAATAGTGAAATACATTACGACAGTCAGCTTGGGGTGGGGAGTGTGGTGATATAGTGCTAGAACTGTTGAAAGAGGTGAGTTTTGAGGGCGGACTGGAAGGAGGAGACAGAGTGTTTCTGACGGAGAGAGAGTGGAAGAGTGTTCCAGGTGGATGGACCGTATACTGAGAAGGAGCGGGGGCCGAAAGTGCTGAGTTTGGTGCGGGGGATGTGGAGGCGGAGAGGGTCGGAGGCGGAGCGGAGGGAACGGGGAGGAGTGTAGGGGTGAAGTAAGTTTGAGAGATAGGCGGGAGCGCAGTTGTTCAGGGATTTGTAGCAGAGAGACAGAATCTTGTATTGGATGCGTTGGGGGATGGGAAGTCAGTGAAGGAGTTTGAGCAGGGGAGTGATGTGGTCGGATTTTTTTCTTTCTGAGGACGAGGCGGACAGCATTGTTCTGGACGCGCTGGGGAGTGATAGCAGTATATTTGCGTTACTCTTCGGAAACACAGCTACTTGAAGGATGAACAAATAAATTTGTACAGACCGTGTTTTTTGCTGCATATGGTTGCAATGACAACCATATTTATATTCGAGAAAGACGTGTGTATGTATTACTACATTCGAGATTCAAATTATATGGAAATCGTGATCAAAGATCCAAACCGTTATCTAGGCCAAATGCGGTTCGTACAAACCATACAGTTTGGTCCTGACCGTTGCCAACTGATGTGTTGCTAATTCGTTACACTTCTTGTAACAGAGCTATTTAATCCGATATTGTTACTTACTCTTCACAAGGGATGGTCTAAATGGTCAAATTTATGAAAAATAACTCAGTGTCACGACCCCCGCTTCCGGGGTGCGAACTATGAGCGCTAACACTCGAGATACACCCAACCCACACTAACACAAACCTAACACAAACACCAGAGAAACAATGACGACGACATTTATTACATAAAACCTAACAATAACCAACTATACCCACATTCAATCCCAACCACACGCTCACCCGTCACATTCACACACACATACGTCCAAACTCCCCAAACCAAATGCCCTTAATACACAATGCAAAATAACAGATAAATAAACTAAATATCCCTAATAAAATACAAAGACAGATTAAACAAATATATGATAAACAAAATATCTCTAATAAAGTACGAAGACAGATTTAAGAAAACTAATATATAATGACGACTATCCTTCATACAACGAACCCTCAAACTGAAAAGCTTAAATCATCCGCCACTGGAACCCCCTACGGAAGCACAAGCGTCAAGCGCTAACGTCAGTTAAACCAGCGCCTTTGCTCCCGCGAAGAGTCCCTCACAGCACGTGGCTCCTTAAGTAATACAATAGTTAAAATAGCACAATATCAACTATATGAACCAAATACGCCTACTAGAACAAGCGAAGATCGAGAAAAAAAGAATATTGTTCGAAAGCTACTACACCTCCTCAGCGTGAGCACGAACGACAAGTTTGAATTAAACTAATGCTCTAGCAAACTAGACATTCACAGCACAAGGCTTTTTTAACTAGCACGTCTCAGAATACACAAGGCTTCTTTAACTAGCAACGTTTCAGAATAAACAATATCACAAATGGAGACTAATGTTCTTAACTTAATATAACTGAAAGTTGAATAAACAATGTATTTCACGTCACGGGACCTTCTCGCCGGAAGCACAACCGTTAAGCGCAGCTCAACTCGACGCTTTTGCTTCCGCGATAAGGTCTTCCGTAACACAGGCTGCTTTAAATACTACAATATCTCAAATGTTACTGTGACAGATCTCCTCTCACAATACAGTCACTACGAGGAGATGAAATAAAGATCACAATGTATGACGTTCTTTACAAGATTATATGCGAACAAAACTTCGCTTAAACAAGTTAAGAATATTTAAACGGGACGACCCAACCTGACTAAACGAGGCGCGCCGCGACACTCGCAAAGGCACTCAGGTTCGGCGTCGTAGCCCCACAGAGGAGTGACAACGTCAGCCTCCACTCTCAGTGCACCACTGGGTTAGGATAGGAACCAGTCGGAAATAGGATGCACTAAATCACAGGTGCAAAAATATACACATAAGTAACTAACAAGAGAAACACGATAATCACATCACCCTTCCCGCGACTTTAATTGCCCGCATTTATATTCCCAACACTTCTCTCCCACAACGGTAAACTCCTCAACCTCAACAAAATACATATTTACAATCGCGCCACGCTTCCCGCAACAGTGAATTCAACCTCAGCAGAAGATATATTCACACGTCACTCCGTGACTCACTTCCGATATTTACACACCTACGCTAAATAGTAAAATAGCTTTAGACGCCTGCTCGGCGTTAAACCCCCATAACTAATTAACTAATCCGCCGCTAGATACTCTAGGTACTACAAAATAGCCCTCTACTTTCTATTCTTTTATTCTACACCTGCCCCCCCCCCCCCAATACACTAGCCAAAATAATAATACAGAACAAGCAAACAAACAAACCCCCCGAGCAAATGGCCACTAGAGAATTGTCGCGTGTACTCACTGTCATCCGTGAAGACACCCCGGCTAAGACGAAGACAAACAAGACAAGACAAGCCAGGGGTTAAGTCATCGCAGCTCTCTCCTCTCTCCCTCTCCTTCCTCGGACAACGGCTCCGGGGACGACCCGAACCGTATCGCAGGGCCGATACACCAGACCGACACAGCTGCTTGTGGCTTCCAGCAAATGGCGAACCACGCCTGAAAAACCACCCTCGGAGACTTGCTGGTAAAGCGACTGACTCGTTCGCTGGTGGAAAAGCGACTGACAAAAATTTGGATAACTTAAAGCTGAGGTGCAATGAGAAAAACCCGCCCAGCGCGTGTTTTAAAAAGACTCTACAGGACCCAGCTTGGGCCCTGCCCCTAAGTGGGTCAAATCCGTTCGTAACTCAGTTGACGGAGTTGGCAACTGCGTATCCCGAGCTTGCAAAACTCTCGGGAAACGACAGATCACTTCCTGTTGCACGGAAATCATCGCGATTAGCAGATCGGACAACAGCAGACGATTCTGTGACACTTTGAAACTGACCGACAGCCACGGATTTTTACGCGCTGGGGATGATGGCAGAATGTACGGCTGTACAAGCTGTAAGTATGACTCCTGACACTTAGTAGTTGTGAACGATTTTTTTCAACACGTACATCCAGTCCAATATAGGATAATATAAATAAATAAAGAAGCATTGTTATGTACAGCCAACACAGTAAATGGGATGAGAGAGAGAGAGAGAGACAATCGGCTGTTTACATAATTGCCAAAAGATACAAGGGAAATCAATCTTAGGTCGCCATGGGTCAAGCTGATTTATAGTAGCTGCCCTTCGTATGGAAAAAAATATTTGCTGTAGGCCACTCCAGATGAAAAGGTATAATAACAAACACAAAATGACAAATAACCCCTCCTTCCTCACCCTTCCGATATCAAATAAAGCTTCAGGCTGTACTGTGTAACTTACGAATAGCTCGGCCGGGTCCATATCCAGTTTGCATCCAGGCAAAACAAATGGCCTGTTCTGTCCGTCGGGTGGTCGAGTGTCGTCTGCTACTGTTGCTATCAGTAGAAATATCGCTGATTTACATCAGTGATCGCGGTTCCCACTCGCTGCATACAGGAAGTGGCCTGTCTTTTTCACGGGAGTTTTGCCAGCACGACAAACGCAGTTGAAAACTCAGTCAACTGAGTTGCAAACCGGTTTGCAAGTTAGCCGAACGTTCACGACAGGGCCCTCGCTGGGTCCTGTAAAGGTTTTTTTAAAACACGTGCAGGGCGGAGTTTTTTTTTACTGGCTCTCAGCTTTAAGGTTGGCCAAAAAACGCTCACTACATCACGTGATATGAAAACACGTGAAACACTAACCTCCCGATGGCGTTCAGACTGGGTGATCACGTGTGGTACGTCAACATCCAAACTGTCGCACGGCAGCAAATACTCGTGTTCAGGCCAAATACTAGACACATACGCTATCGCTACCCGGCGACTAACTGAATCCTGTCACCCCTCTAAACTTACTCCCCTACAAAATTAGACGAAAAAACCCGTGTCGTGACACTCAGATAGTTATGTGTTACAATTGAACGTGGAAACGGAATCACGCTTTAGACCTATTAAATGTAGTTTCCGTGGCAACTAGTGTTTTTTAATGTCCAGAACCAACTGTAATGATGTTTTTCAGACTGTTACTAGAATCATTATAATTGGTCAATTCCAATTGTAGTTAGTAAATAGTCTTAACCAGATGGGCTGTAATATTTAAAAGCAGCATGTCAAACATGAAAGGCAAGGTCACAGCCTCTATGGACTAAATCTGATTCATCAACATTTTCTCTAAACCGCTCTTCACACCTGCTTCCTGGTGGTTCAAGTGATTACTGCTGAAACAGAAAGAACATGATAAGTCATGCCAGTGTTTTTTTTACTTCAAGGTCAAGGTGACTGTGGTTCCTACATTGACTGTATTTTCATCAATTTCAAGAAAACTGTTAGACCGATTTATAACAAACACTATGGATTGATATTCTGGAACAAGAAAAAGTTTGCAATAATATTCTGAAGTCTTTGACATTGATGTCAAGGTCATCTCCATTCTGTTTCACGTTCATTCTCTTAATGATTTCTTTATCACATTTAGACCGCATTCTTTAAGATTGTGCTGAATTGGCTCATTACTGCAACGTTTAGTTTAAAAAAAATGTTACGGGTTCTGCTTCGAGGTCAAGGTCACAGCAAGGACAATTTTATTGTCATTTTGTTTATTACAGTTTTCAAAGAAGGTTTAGTCCGTTTTAAATCCAAATTTGATTGATGACGGTGATATGTATTACATATTACATATGTTTTCTTTGACAAAGAGCAACGACACACAGAATAAGTTTATGACAATACGTGTGTGTCTAGGAAGGTTTCATGCCCACGCACTCCCTCACATCTTTCTGACAACAGCCAAAAGAGAACTGTGGCTACGAGGAAAAAAATGTACAGACACTCATACTAACAGTGTGTCAGGTGAGAGCTGGCTACACAAAGAATCCGACAGTTATAGAAACTATATTAAATAACGACTTTTGTATTTCAAAAACAAATTAACGGAAAAGGTGCAATACAAGATAGTTGCAACGACCGTGACCCTACATCATAATGATACATTTCTTGCACCAAACACTTTACACCTATAACAATTATTACCATGCCAAATCTGAAGCAAACTGGTCAAACGATTTTGGATATAATTATGGTCTAGATGGATCTTAAACAGATATGACTATAGCCTTGACCTTGCATGCAGTAACTTAACTGTTTATCATAACGCTACAAGTTACCTAGGGCTATCATTTCAGTAACAAGTAATATGTTTAGCTCATGTTTCAGTCAAAGCCAGTTAACGGTTACATAGATATGGTCCTGAGAAGAATACACAAGACGAATAAAATACGATTGCCACCATCTTGTCCTTCGCGGAAATGGCGTCACTCATGCACAAAGCAATTTCCATTAGTATGGTGTATTACTATCTCAAGTCTGGAATAAATTAATCAAACTTTGTCAAAAAGCTCGCTTGTAAAGTAAAAAAAACAACAACAACATTGCTACCGTGACCTTGACCTTGATTACAACGGCTTGATTTTGTTAAGTACACTTTCGTTTATCAAATCTTGTAAAATATGGGTCAAATGGTTCTAAAGATATTGCCCTAACAGAAATACATGAATTGAAACAAAAATGGCCAGCACAACCACATGTCGTGCACATTAACATTTCTGTGTTTAATATCTACTGTTTTACCAAAGCTGAATCAAATCGGCCAAATAAAATCAGAGACTTTGCAAAAGCAGACCAAACCAAGTATGGCCGACGTGACCTTGGCCTTACCAGCAGGGATTAAATTTTAGCATAGCAGTTCTTCTTACATTGAACAATTTAAAGATGTGTATGAGCCAAGTCACTGAACGTATTTCATTGATATCGCCTACCAATGGTACCTGGAAAAATACATTGTATAAACTTAGGTATTTCGATTCCGTATGTTGACCCATAACATTTCAGAGAAATCACCCAAAGTAGTATGAATAGACATATCTTATTATACATGATTTGTAAGTATAAAATTGGATTAAAACTTTGGCTAAAATACATGAGATCACTAAGAGTTTGTCTGAAAGAAGGCATTATTGTATGTGTTGACCTCTTGTACATTTGACCCATCAGACTAGTCCGCAACCGTTTCCAAAACAACCTGTGGTCCATGTTTGACTTCTAAAAAACTGCAAAAGCATCTGAACAAACTAGAAAACTGGTGAATTATGTCCTTTGTTTTCGTCTTGTGTCCTTAACCTTTGAGAAAGGTCAGCAAAAATGATATATGTTTTTTAAAGTCTTTTCTCAAACTATTCTTGTGTCAAGTTTAAAATCTCTGTCTTCTATAATTTCGAGAGTATTCCGATGTTAAAATTTTCAGCACAGTATGTATTGACTTTAACCTTTATTTGACCTCATCCTTGAACAGTAGCGGTTGTTTGATAGGCATAACGTTTTACATGTCCAGCTTGTGTGAGCAGATGTTGTGTGTACTGTATTGCTGGCCGTTACAGGTATATAAACACTATTGCGACATTTGACCTTGCCTGGGCATATGCAAAATGCAGAAAACAGTTGCTAAAACATACTAATGAACAGATATCTTTGAAGGCAAACACAGCAGCTTAAAAGTATCTCTAAAGATTCGGACTATTACACGGTAAAAAGGGAAAATATGCAAATACGTATGTGAACGAACAAACAAACGCACAAGCAACAAATTATGCAAATAACAGTCTCTGTCTCAACTAAACACTCAAACAACAAATTCTGTAAATTTTCAGTGGTTTGTGCGATATGGTTAGAAAACTAAATCTCGCAGGGTTTAATAATAATAATAATAATAATAATAATAATAATAATAATAATAATAATAATAATAATAATAAAGGAGATTTGTTAAGCGCTTATTCTAAAAGTAGCTCTAAGCGCTGATACAATGAAAAGGCTAGTACTCAAACCAAGGGGAATCACAGCGCTGGACAGACAACAGTTAGATCCCCTGCCCCCGCCTATCAGGCACCCAATCGCCAGCCCACAGAGAAATACGCAGGTATAGAATAAGACAATCATTTCCATTCCTATTGTCTTGATGATTGTCTTATTCTATACCTGCGTATTTCTCTGTGGGCTGGCGATTGGGTGCCTGATAGGCGGGGGCAGGGGATCTAACTGTTGTCTGTCCAGCGCTGTGATTCCCCTTGGTTTGAGTACTGACAATTCTGCCAGCGCTAGCCTCACCTATCTGGTTTGTGAGTACAATGAAAAGGCTAACAGCCAACACGCACACACACACACGCATAACACACATACACACACACACACACACACACACACACACACACACACACACACACACACACACACACACACACACACACACACACACACACACACACACACACACACGTGACTGTGGTGATGAATTGTGCATGGCTGGGGAAATGAACTAGTGAAAGGCAGCGTTGTAGAGGTGGGTTTTGAGAAGTGATTTAAAGGATGAGAGCATTTGACAGTTACGGACAGGGGCGGGGAGGCTGTTCCAAGTGGCGGGGCCAAGATGGGAGTAGGCGCGACCGCCACGTGTTTTACATTTGAAATTGGGAGGGCGAAATTTACGTGTGTTAGAAGCGACTATATTGAAGTGCGGTTGCCATAGAAACCAAATTGAATCCGCGATGCCCCAGGTGTAAAAAACTTGCTTCGGATGGAGGAATACAACTGTGCAAAATGTCGTAAAGACAACTTTAAAATGCACACTTCACGCCTGAATCGACCCTAAGAGATCGGAGGAGAGCGTGCGACGTGACTACTGAATTAGGGACCTAAATTCAGTTTCTTCTTGATTCTGCAAGTGTATTGTATAGTGGGCTAAAAATGCATAAAAGATCACATAGACAGGACTTGATAATAATAATAATAATAATAATAATAATAATAATAATAATAATAATAATAATAATAATAATAATACATGGTATTTAATGGAGCATTTCGCATATACTTATTATATAACTCAATGCGCAGGCAAAAACCACACACACACACACACACACACACACACACACACACACACACACACACACACACACACACACACACACACACATTCACACAGAGTCTTCAGGGGGGGGTGTACAGAAATACCTGCCTGCCTACCTGCTTGCCAGCATGACTGACTGACTGACCGGTTGGTTGGTTGGTTGGTTGACTGACTGACTGACTGACTGACTGACTGACTGACTGACTTACTGACTGACTGACTGACTGACTGACTGATTGATTGATTGATTGATTGATTGATTGATTGATTGATTGATTGATTGGTTGATTGATTGATTCGGCCAAGAACCTCGGCGTTATCCTCGATTTCTCTCTTTCCATGACCAGCTTTGTCTCCGCCACGGCCCATTCATGCTATTTCCACCTCTGTCGCATCAGTCAGATCAGAAAATACCTCACCACCGAAGCTGCCACCAAACTTGCTGTCTCTCATCATATCTCGCATCGACTATTGCAACTCTCTCCTTTCCGGCCTCCCTCACTCTTCCACCTTCACTCTCCAGCCCGTCCAGAACAATGCTGCCCGCCTCGTCCTCAGAAAGAAGAAATCCGACCACATCACTCCCCTGCTCAAAGTCCTTCACTGGCTCCCCATCACCCAACGCATCCAATACAAGAGTCTGTCTCTCTGTTACAAATCCCTTAACAACTACGCTCCTGCCTATCTCTCCAACTTACTTCACCCCTACACTCCTTCCCGTGCCCTCCGCTCCGCCTCCGACCCTCTCCGCCTCCACATCCCCCGCACCAAACTCAGCACTTTCGGCCCCCGCTCCTTCTCCGTCTATGGTCCATCCACCAGGCACACATTCCCACTCTCTCTCCGTCAGAAACACTCTCTCTCTCTCCTCCTTTCATTCCGCCCTCAAAACTCACCTCTTTCAACAGTTCTAGCACTATAACATCACCACACTCGCCACCCCAAGCTGACTGTCGTAATGTATTTGTTATACGTGAGTCATTGTCAAAAGCGTGCGCATGTGTGCGCGAGTTGTGAGTGCGCGCGTAGAGTCATAATTATTATGAGATAAGCGCACTATAATTACCGTAATTATTATTGATTGATTGATTGCAGGTGTGTGTTCGTCTGTCGCCGATCCCCACATGACACTATTCGATTCGGCGGCCAACCCAGCCGTGACGGCCAACCTCCACTGCACATACCAGATGACGTCATACTCGGACACGAGCGGTACCAATGAGTGTTTGGTGGCCTTCGTCCATATGACCACAGGTTGGACTATTTAATTAGGTTTAACCCGTTCAGTGACTAGAAATCTTTAACACCACCCAACTAAAAGAGGTAGAGATCCTCATGAGCTTCTCCGCCCCCCCCCCCTTTTTTTTTACTATGTAAAGTTGGTACAATTACCATTACTGACTAGTGTTCTTAGAGTAGCAACTGCAAGTATGAACAAGATGAGGATTTCATCCCAAAGTCTACCGTATTCTTTTGAACTCACATGCGTTTCCCTTTTAGACATTCAAAGTTGTTTTTGATGCATCTCTATCCACCTTAACTCATCCTATTACCCGATTCGCACAGCATTGGCACACACAAACAATGACAGACACACGGCGTTTTGTACCAGTTATAAGTTCTGTGGGCTGGGGTAGCCACAGCCATTCTGAAGAAGAACAGTGCCCGCAAAGCCTTTTCTATGTGAGCGTGCATGCATTTTCCACCTTTTCTATAACAGGTTTGCAGACATCATAGCAAAATAGAGAGACTGTCTTCCTAAATCAAATCAGAGAGAAAGAGAATTGGTCAGCTCATACACATCCGTGCGGGTGCTTTGAGTATTAGGAACATTGTATAACACTGGCGCGTTTGGTGCGTTTACGTTACCGTTACTGTCTGCAGTCGAGGATTTTTACTGTTGTCATTTTTTTTTCTTCTGAATTGTTATTTTCGAAAACGTTGAAGAGGTACAAAGCTGGCTAACGAACTCATCCAATGTCTTTCTACAAACTAGCGATAATCAAAATTTCAAGTGCACATCATTAAAATTACGGACTCTAATGTGAGTCAACCGACCTTTTATGAACTGTCATTTAACTCTTCAGTGAGACATTTAATAAATTTAAATCTGCTCGAAAAGGTCCCTAGACACCCTTTGCATAAAGCATTTCCTTTATTTTCAAGCTTGTATCATGTACGCAAACGGAGATTTTCGTGTTTACATACATACGCGCGCACACAAAGACACACACACAAACAAAGACACACACACACACAAACACACATACACACACACACACACACACACACACACACACACACACACACCATCACAGACACACACACACACACACACACACACACACACACACACACACACACACACACCATCACAGACACACACACACAACATACGGCGTTTCGCGCCAAAAGTACGTTCAACAACAAGGTTAGACAAGCTAGACGTGAAGTCATTTTTATCTTGTTACTTCTTTGCCAGACTGTGAGTCCCGCCCACCTGTTATGTCATTTGCACGGTGCGGAACGCGCTCCGACCAGCCCCATACCAAAGTCTACCGCATTGTTAATATAGTAGACAAAAATGGCGTATGCGCTAATTACTTCATCCGTTGAGACTTTGTCGAAACCAATTTAAATTAAGGAAGAAAAAAAACAAAAACCCACATATTCACCGTCATTTACAACAGTTCCTGGAAAATCATCACGTTCTACAACCCTTGTAATCAGGGTTTAAACAACACCGTTCTTGTCACATGCACACGGCGCGTATTCATCTGATTGATAGATGGCTTGATGCAGTGAACAGATTTCAAACGACTTAGAATTTAGGAAAGCATTTGACTTAGTCGGTCATAAGCAATTTATACGGAACATATATGCTTATCAGCATCGTTGTGGTGTTTTTCCAGTCACACATAGAGAATGTAACTCAATCAGTACAAACAATCCGCGAACAGTATTATTTGTCATGATGTGTCGCAGGAATCAATACTCGGCCCCTTATTGTTTTCTCTTTTTATAAGTGATCTTCCTCCACATATTTCTTCCACTGGAGTCACACGCAGTCTTTTTGCAGATGACGGCACATTCGAATTTTCTGAAGCAAATGTTTTCAATGTCAACCATACCCTGCAGTATATTATATTACATTATTATTATTATTATTATTATTATTATTATTATTATTATTATTATTATTATTATTGATGTTGTTGTTGTTATATTATTGCATTATTATTATTATCATTATTATTTTTGTGACGAACAGAGAGCAGAGGGACTGGAAACGAGGCCAACTTCCGTGTGTTCGCCAGTGGCCTTAGCGCACTTACAGTCAACAGTAATTTGTTTGTGAACACAATTACCACAGTCAATGCTATGACGGCGGTAAGTTCTACACGAACAAAAAAACTGATTGTATACAACTAGCCTCCGTTTCAGAAACATCCATTACAATACAGATTGTTATTTCGGTGTTTAATTGATTCTGAGAATCTCATTCGAGTGGTAATAAACCTTATTCTACGACCGAGGACGAGTAGGATAAGGATTTAAAACTACGAGAGTGAGACTCATCGCCTGTAAAAACCCGATGTCAGAGCCCTTTATATATATACTTTTAACAAAGGCGTCGCCCAAAGCCCAAAAATGCACTCAGATTAGCTCCAAGGGACATAATTTTTCATTCAATTCTGAGAATGCTGTGCTAATGCCATGGAATTCCAGGCAGGTAAGCTTACCAGCCTGGAATTCCATGGCATTAGCACAGCATTCTCAGAATTGAATGAAAAATTATGTCCCTTGGAGCTAATCTGATTGCGTGCATTTTTTGGCTCCGGACGACGCCTTTATTAAAAGTAAAGAATAATTGCACCACAAAATTGCCTAGGTGTTTCCTTTTCAAAATTAGTCTGTCTTCTTCCACTGCAACACCGCATAAAGCTTTAGGGATGCAATACGCGCTGTGCTGGCGGTGCTACCAGTAAATTCTGGAGGCGGCTGTCTAGTACATGCGTTGTGTTTGTAATTTCAGGTTACATCCCATCTCATGGGTTACTGGTGGTGTCGTGAGGCGTTGGTCGCAGTGGTGGCTGCGATTTCGGTATCATTGTTTGCTGTGGTTACTGTTGCTTGGCAGTCGCTGTCTTGTTGTGTTTTGACTGCTTGGCTTCCGCTATTCGTAGTCTTGGGTGGGCAGAGGTCGGCGAGTTCTCCAGTTTCAATTCGCCATCGTGTGGCGACGAGTGCTCGGTGGTACTCGTCCCCTTCACTGCATCGATGACTGGTATTGCTGACTGTAGCAACAGTACCAGGTCGATGACGTCCATTTTCTTGAGACGGATCTTCTTTTCTTTCTTGGTCCACGCCCGTTCTTTTAGTAGGTGATTTGGGATGTGGACTGATGCTGGGGAGGGGGGGGGGGAGGGAAACAGATTCTGTGGAGTTCACCGTGCCTTCGGTGTCTGATCGCGGTACGATCTCTGGTTGGGCGCAGGCCATCTCTTGTGCGGCTGGCTGCTGGTAGTGCTCTTGCGTGGGGGGCTTTTTGCCGAAGTTCAGAAATAGATGATGGAGTTTTGGTGGTGGAGGGAACCTTCGAAGTAGTTCTTCCATCATTGGGTCTTGGGTTGGATTCATTCCTTGTGAAGCGGAGGCTGGGTCTCCTGCCGGTGGAGTCTGTCTTTGCAGCGGGGAAGACATGGGCTGTCTGTAGCTCCTTGTCTCTCGTTCCTTGTAAGGAGGTTGTTGCGGTTGAGGAATGTGGGTTAGGTACTCTTCCACTTGTTCTTTGTTGTTCTTCTTACTGTTCGCCCTGATAAGGGCGGCTTGACTTTTCCTTGAGGCCATGCGCGCTGTATGCTGAGGCTTGAGTAGCGTGAGTGGCGTCTCGGGTGACTGCACAGCGGAGCGGTGTGGTGGTCCGTCCTCGGCTGTGAGCTCGACCGGTTGATGCAACACTGACCAACCAATGCATCAGAAGGCCAGCGCAGACGCCCCACCGACTGACACCACCAACACCGCCTCCACGACCACCCATACCCCCGATGAAGCAAACAAGAAACACAACCCTGAACCACCGGCCAAGAGACAACAAACCACAACCCACCAGCGCCACCGCCCACCAAAGAGATTCAGGACACAGCAACGCCCGGCACTACTTCCCACACCACCACCCGACCTCCGTCTACCACCACCACATCGCCACCCAGCCCGCCCATTCCAACGCCAAGCACCAAGACCCAGAATCCACTGGCCATCACCCCCACCATCCCGATTCCCCGCACCTTACCTCCACCAGCCAGGACTCCACCGGCCACCTACACCATCCCCACTACTGCAAGAACTCATGGACTGGCTGGCCTACCAACCCCCCCCCCCCCCTCCGCACCTGGCGACACTAAAGCAACGGCCTACCGGCCACACCACCCACCTCCTCCACCACCACCCACCCGGCCCCGGCAACAGCACCAGCCGCTGCGCGACGGAGCGACAGACAGACAGCGAGATCCCCCCCCCTGCCCCCCCCCCCCCTCGGGCGAAATCAACGAAAGTTGGAAGCCCTAGTCACTTCAAAATTAGCACTAGCACTAGCATTTCAGGTTACGCCATGTGCTTACCGGAAGAGCCCCCGTTGAGGCGAAACTGGTCGTAGGCGGCAACAATTTTAAATCTACTCAGCGGATCCAATATCTGTTTGGGAATATTTTCTAGCATCCCCCATCGGGGGGAGAACTGGATATTGTCCAGCGGATGGTGGGGCGCCTGGGGGTAGTCCCTACTGCTTTATGTAGTAGGTGTTCAGTGGAAGGCTCAAAAGATCTAATAAGCGATGCAGTCACAAAAAGGGCAGCTGATGTCCTGATGACACAATGCAAGCTTACCAGCCTGGAATTCCATGGCATTAGCACAGCATTCTCAGAATTGAATGAAAATTTGTGACCGAGGGGAGGTGATGATGTGCAGGTGGTGTGGGTTGTGTTTGACAAAGGGAGCTAACTCCTGTCCATAATTCTGGTTCTTTTATTTCATAACCAACAATAAAAAGCAATACCTGAAAAATAAAAATAAAAGGACATAAGCAAACAATATTAAAGAATATAAAACTAAGGAAAAGGAAAATGTCATGCACCAGTAGCAAACCAATAACTAATCAAATAAACTATACCAGAGCAGTACTAATAAAACGACTAAATCTCTACTTAAAGACTAAATACTAAAATACACAAATTAAAAGGCCAATAAACTCAGTATAGTCTTACAGAAGCGAGCCACTATGATTTGGAATCATAGAGATACCCTACCGTAAATATGGCCACAAGCAAGTACATAACTAATGTCTGCACTAGCGGTAGCATGACAGATAATCTCCAATAATAAGAATAAGAATAAGAGTACTTTATTATCTCGAAAAGAGAAATTCGGTTGTGGTACATTTATAACAAATAGTACAAACAAGACATGAAAACATTATAACATAATTATGAACATTTTCTCCCTGCACTTGCACAGCTATAAATTCCAAATGGACATAAGTGAACACCACAAAATCTTTACACATAATTCTTACACATCTCACACATAAACATCTTTTATGGACTGAACTGAGCGGCACTTATGCATTCACACCCACCTCTACACATGCATTCACAATACGCGTGTTTCAACCTAATCCTAACCCTCACTACTTATTAAACAAACGTCCCAATACATTATTACATTTATTGCACAAGCTGCGTAATTAAAATCTACCTTAGTAAAATAATTAGTGGGTAAACACTCAGTAACAACAATCCCAATATATCCATGTTCACCACCAAATTAAACACAATATAATCACTTCTTTAAAATCAACAAGCTCCATTCCTACTGATTGCACAGATAAAGGAGGATAGGGGGAGGAGTTAGGTTTGGGTATGCGTGGATGTACCTACGGATTGCTTAGAGTGATGGATTTGGGTATGAAAATGTGCTGTAGTCTGAGTGTCCTAGCTTTGTGCGTGCGGAGTCTGCGGCCAGAGGGGAGGAGTTCATAGAGGTGGGCAAGGACATGGGATCTGTCAGAAGATATCCGCCTACCCTTTCTCACCACACGCTGTTCATACAGGGACTCCACACTGGCTTGCTTACTGCCAGTCACTTTGCTGCAGATGTTCGTGCCAGGGTGTTCTTGTTCTTCACACTCAGACCTCCATACCAGCACACAGAACCGAAAGTGATGACAGACTCAATAAAAGAGGAGTAGAAAGTTTGAAGGACAGAGGGGTTCACATTCAGCTTCCTGAGTTTCTGGAGGCAGTAGATGCGTGACTGACATTTCTTGTGTATGACGGTGGTGTTTGCGTTAAAGGACAACTTATCATCTATAACTGTTCCAAGATACTTATACTCAGTCACACGCTCAACAGACACATCATCAATCATCAGAACAGGGACAGGGGCAGGGTTTCTTCGGAAGTCTATCAGTAGTTCCTTGGTCTTACTCACATTTAGGTCTAGAAAATTATCTTTACACCAAACACTAAAACGTTCTACTTCTGCAAAGTAAGTCGCATCATTATTGGAGAGATCTTCTAAGGCAGTGTCATCCGAGTATTTTATAAGAAGGGTAGAGTCAGTGCAACTACAATCGTTAGTGTAGAGTGTGAACAGCACAGGGGAGAGAACTGTACCTTGAGGGGCGCCTATGGAAGTGGACCTAAGGGATGAGAGAGCTGTTTGAAAGCGAACTGACTGGGTCTTATTTACAAGGAAGTTGACAATCCATAGGATAAGCCTTGGAGTTACATTGTAACAGAGAAGTTTTTGAGCTATGAGATAGGGTTGTATAGTGTTGAAGGCTGAAGAAAAGTCTATAAAAAGAATGCGTACAAAAGAGCCAGGTTTTTCTAAATGTGTGTATGCATGGTGCACAAGTGTGAGTGTGGCGTCGTCTGTACATCTGTTTTGCTTGTATGCAAACTGGAAAGGATCTTGATAGGGCTTGACCTGATCGTGCAGTCTAGAAAGGACAACACGCTCAAAGCACTTCATTACTATAGAGGTGGGAGCTACAGGGCGATAGTCATTGAGTGTCTTGGGCTTGTTGTTCTTGGGGACAGGGCAGACTGTAGATGTTTTCCAGAGCCTAGGTACAGTGCAATCCTTCAGAGACCAGCTAAACAAACGGCTATAAACAACAGACAACTGACTGGCACATAATCTCAAAACTCTACCGCAAATATTATCAGGGCCTACTGCTTTCTTTACATTCAGTTTGCTAAAAAGCTTCTCAACCACCTTGCCATGGATCTCAAAGTCTTCATCAACATTGCCTGCCACATTTACTTTAAGCTGGGAAATCATGCTATCTAATTCATCCTTCAGATCATTTTTCTCAAATCTACAATAGAACTCATTAAGTTTTTCAGAAAATTCAGTTTGTTCTTTCATTGGCATGCTACTGCTGCTGAATTTTGATTTAGCGTTGCCTGATAAAGTTTTAAGTCCTTTCCATGCATCTGCTAAGCTACCTGATTCAAACTGTGACTCTACTTTTTCTTTATACTTTTTCTTAGCGTCTAAAATCTACTTCCTCAAATTATTCTGTACTGCTTTCCTTTCTACTCTGTCTCCAGTCTGAAATGCAACTTTTTTCTCATTCAATGTGGCTTTGAGAGACTTTGAAATCCATGGTTTGTTGTTGGGATACAATTTCACTGTCTTAGATGGAATAATCATATCTTTACAAAAATTCACACAATCAGAAGTTACTTCAGTAGCGTCGTCTACACTAACACTAGAATCAAGAAACACGTCCCAATTTGTACACTCAAAACACCCCTGCAACTGTTCTACACTATCCTTAGACCACACCTTAACTAACTTCTTCACTATGGGCTCTGTCTGGATTTTGGGTTTGTATGCTGGGACAAGAAACACAGTATTGTGGTCAGAGTTACCTACGGGAGGGAGGACAAACGATCGGTATGCATTGGGGACGTTTCCATACACTAAATCTAACGTCTTGTTCTTGCGAGTGGGGGCAGTCACGTACTGGTGAAAAGTCGGTAAGCTCGTGCGTAAGTCACAGTCGTTAAAGTCACCTTCAATAAAGTTGGGGGCGTCAGGGGAGATAAGCTGTAACTCTCTAATCACATCTGCTATCTGGGCTGAGGCGTGGGAGGGGTTGGAGTGAGGGGGGGGGGGTGTAGATGACCGTTACAAAGATCTGACCAAACTCACGAGGGAGATAACGGGGTCTGAGTGACACTGACCATACGTCTACATCACGTGTTGTAAGCTGTTTCCTAACCATTACGCTTGACTTGCTATACCACCGTTCATTAATATACAGGCCTACTCCGCCACCTCACCGTTTCCCACTAATCTTACAATCTCTATCTGTTCTAAACGGCGTACCAAAACCGTCGATCGCAACACTATCATCACTCACATCATCGCTCCACCAAGTTTCAGAAAAGCATATCAAACACGCATTCTTATACTCGCTCGTCAAACGCACATTCGCTACCAGTTCCTCAAAGTTCATATTATCGCTCTTGGGTCGAATAGAACGCACATTCGCCATGATCATGGGTGGTAATGGAGGCCTGTTCTTGTTTCTTCTCAGTCGTCGCATCAACCCCCCTCTCTGTCCTCTCTTTCTCTTTTTCACGCTGCTCTTGCTCTCGTCATCGCTCGGCAACACAGTTCTACTCATCTCGTCAGGCAAGTCACACGCACAGCCGCTACTGCCACTCAAAGCTCTCAGCAGCAGCAGGGACTCCCGAGTATTTTGAATCCTACCACTCGCGTTGCTGCCGCCGCCATCTTGGTCTGAGAGACTCGCTACACAAACACCCTTCAACACGCAGATACATGCCAACACAGTAAAAAACATCTTATAAATGTCCACAATATTCATCCTGAAGCCTTCACACAGCACGCTGACATGTACAAACGTGAAAAGTTGCTCTCTAAAACAAAGTAAATCCACAAAAAAGACAGAGACGATGCACCACAGTGTCGCCCTATGCGGAGCGCCACAATAGGCATAGAGATCCTAGAGGTGGGCACCTGCATGCAACAAATATAGCTGACACGTTACCGTAGGATTCAGAATCCTAGGGGGGCGCAACTGCGTATGACAGAATTGAGTCACTCCCGATTTTAAACCACCAAATCATAACCGATGAATTCTCATTAATATAACTAATAACTAGTACCCGTGTTATCAGCCACGTTCCAGCAGGATCGAGGATCCTAGGGGTTTGCAGCTGAGTACGGTGTGATTATGGTTGCAGAAGCGTTCCCGTATGATCGGGGATCATAGGGGCGCGCACCTGCATCTTTGCGGTAAAACATGTTCACACGCTGATGCATAACTAACACAAAATTATGAATAAATGAAATCAATAAGTAACTATGTAATTTCATGGCTAAATGGCAAGTAACTAATGCATGGCGCCAAGTAAACAACTGCATGGCAATGCATAAACACACATGGCGGATAGTAGTGACGTCAATGAGTAGCGCGGGAAAGAGACACAGGTAGGGGGGTACTAGCGAAGCGATAGACAAAGGAGAGAGAAGACAGAGCATAGAGTCAAAATAGCAAGAGAGCACACATAAGAATGGATACCAAAATTACTAACATGAATTAAACAAAGCGATGCTGATACATTACGATTGTCAACCTCGAATAACTATATTCTCCTTAAATCAGAATTAGATTCAAGTTCTGACGCAAGAAATACCGGCACTACAAACTGTGGTAATCCCAACAATCACACTCTAATGACTTAAAATTCAAATCTAAACGCACACTCGATCATGGTGGTGACGCTATCGCCACGCCACGACCGGTCATGGTACTATTTCTAACAAAGGATCTTCAAAGACCAGGTAAACTACACAAACTCTCCATCGTTCCCACAAGACAGTAATAATGATTGAACCAAACTGCATTCTCCAACTTCGAGCACTGACATTACAAATGGGAACAAAAAGAGAAACCACCACAAAGTTACAATGTGGATCGCATCATATTATCAAAAGCGGAAACACATTATCCCAAAAAATCTGGCTTCCTAAAATGCGAGGTCTGACAATAATGAAGAATCAAACATCAAGTAAATCATCATAAGCAAAAACACACAATAAATATGTACACGAAATAATCACTAATTACAGGGCACTCGACCCTCAGTCCAGTTTCCAGAAACAGAGTGAAATACCCGACGTGAAGCCGGCACGCTACAAGCTACACGCACTGATAATGGTACGCAAATAGTCAGTCTGCTAAAAGTGCGCCGGATGCTCGGCATTAAGTAGGCATAGCGCGGGCCTCCGAGAGAGCAACTCCCTCGCGCAGGCGAAACGACTCGGCCAGACAAAGAAACTAGCAAAAACTGTGCTAGTGGGTACCTGAATAAACTTTAATAACTAGCGAACTATACATTCAATACTAATAAATCTTAGCATTTCCGAAAGGGAATTTAAAGGGTTTTCAATGAACTAAATTAGGAAAAGTTTCACACTAAGCTGAATTTAATATGATTTTATGACTGCCACACAAGGGAAGAGGATCGCGAAACAACATGAAAAACGTAAATCTAACTAAGACTGGTTACAGGTCGTACAAAACCAAATAGATATTCTAAAAGCAGGAACTGTGCTCTGAATCTAATGACTATCGAAACAGCTTTCTACGTTTAATAGAACGGAAGCTATATATATATATATATATATATATATATATATATATATATATATATATATATATATATATATATATATATATATATATATATATATATATATATATATATATATATATATATATATATATGAATGAATATAACCAATCCAAGACAGCTGGCACCACACACTCCAAATATGGATCCAAGCATTAGTGAAATACTTAAAATATGAAGAAAGGATCCACAGACACCACGTAGTTTAGAAGGAGTTACACTTTTATTCTATGCACAAATTTTCGCCCTCTCAGCGAGGGCTTCTTCAGGGGAATGCCCAGGTAAATAAGTAACAAAACATAATTTACGTGTGAGAATGTAGTGCGTCAAAATAGATACAGAATGTACACGCATGCACTTTCAAATTCTAAAGTATCGTAATACTTTTACATATATAGACTAAGGTACAAAAGCACGTGCACAAGTTCGTGATATTAGTGCGTCATTTCTTCCTCCGCACACTACGTGTCAATACTCGTCTTTCATAAAAGTTTCATGTCATCAGTAATGACGCACTAATATCACAAACTTGTGCACGTGCTTTTGTACCTTAGTCTATATATGTAAAAGTATTACGATACTTTAGAATTTGAAAGTGCATGCGTGTACATTCTGTATCTATTTTGATGCACTACATTCTCACACCCCTGCCCTACAACAGACAGATTTTCTTCTTTAATGTACTCAGAGGCAATAAAAACGCTAAATGTGTCGGTCAATGTACCCGCCGGCAAACAAACATCCATCCATACAACTTTGAAAACAAGACAACTATCTTTGTTGTTTACTTTAGATCTTGAGCCTACTGTGTGGGCACACACACTTTGAAAGAGTTACTGCCTTTGGCTGCCTTGGAAGACACAGGGTTTCACTTGTAATGAAAACAAGCCAAACTGGCACACTTTGACAAGCAAGTTTCCCCGTGAGATGTGTTAACACACATGTTGTGTAGACTGCTTTTGATGCTCTGAACTGCCTCACAAGAAATTTGAGTAAACAAATCACTAGAGACCCCGAACTTCCGGTGCACATCATTTTCTTAATAAATCAAATTTTCTGAATTTGAATTACTTTCAAGCCATTTTTGTATGCTTCAGTGATTGACAAAGAGATGAAGAACACACCGATATTCATTAGATTAGGTAAATATGACCGCTACCCTAAACATAAACAACAGTTAATTTTTAGTGTCTGTAAGTCATGTTGATCTTATAAGTGCCTTTTGACAAACGAAAAGTAGGTCAAGACAAAACAGGTCGGATCTTCATGCATACGGACCCTAGTGACACTGCACACTGTGTTACGTGGTAGTCGTAGTCGTAGTATGATGTAATCAAACAAGACGCACGCACGTAGGGTTCTTGTAAAGAAACTTCAATCATCTGCTACCAGTCACACGTAAGGTTGTAGACTACACTGGAGTAACAGTTCCAACAATATTTTATTGCAGCGATGCGATCTCCACATAATGCAGTCACAAAAGCACTAACACTGATACATTGTCTCCTCTACAATGCGTCAACACTTTTGACACACTGCGTCTCTCATACAATGTACACACAAACTTCATTACACGGTCTTTTAAACTTTTATAGATTATAGAACAATCCAGCAATTTCTCCCAACACAACCAATCAAAAAAACAAAACGTAACCAAAACTCATTAATATTCATGAAAAAAAACTACAAATTTCCCTACTTTCTGAGCGCCTTTAAAAAAAATTACGAAATAATATTACGAAATGTTACCGACAACTTTGACGTCATATATAATAATAATAATAATAATAATAATACATGGTATTTATATGGCGCATTTTTCATATTTATAATATAACTCAATGGGCAGAATAATAATATAAGGTCACTAGAAAGATTGCGACCCTGCTCGAACCTTCCAGTTTAATGTAGCGAAACTACGCATCACAACAAAAATCGATCGAAAGTCTCCGTGCAAAGGAAAATGAATCCTACTAAAAAGGTACTTAATTCTTATCCAAAACAACTCAAATGAATATCGGATCCTTTCCTATGATTAACACATACATGCTCTCAAAGAATAACACAATCACAAAGGTAACATTACCCCCCCCCCCCCTTTTTAGAACGAAATTTCACAAAATTTCTTCTCAAATTTAAAAACACGGTTGTGGCTGTGTCAAACTTCACAGGTTCATAAACACTAACAATCTCACATTGAAACTTAAATCAAATAAACTGCTCTGGGATAATTGTCTCACAGTTCCTTTAACTGTCTTGAACGAAGACATGTTCCCTTAAACTGCTTTTCTCAGGTAATCCGCTCCAAAGTTCTGCGAGCCCTTGATAAAATTAACTCAATGTCAAAGTTCTGCAAGAACATCGTCAAATCTTGAGGTGGGCAGAGTTCAGATAGTTCAAGGGTTGATGGTCCTGGGTCAAATACTGTCCGTTTATGGAGTGTGCCATAATCCACCCAAATCAAATTAGATCCATCTGGTTCTTTTCACGATGACCGTGGGCTACTTGGACTCCCTGATGACTCCCAGATCCAGCATCTCCTTGGTGTATTTGTTCAGTTCTTCCCTCGTGTTGTAAGGTAGACGATGCGGCTTGCTACGAATCGGTTTGTTGGAAGTCAGATTAACTTCATGCTGGATGGTGTCTGCTGTCCCAGTGTCAGGCGTAAGCCCATGCTCGAACACCGTAGTTAAGACTCTAAGCTCTTCTTGTTGTGCCTGGGTCAAGTTCTGACCAAAACTGGTTGTCTTCTACGCCCTCCTGGTGACGGAGTTCATTAAGCTCGAAAAGGTTTACGTCGTCTAGTCTCTCGTCAGCAGCCAGGCGCACCGATACCACTTGTTGTGGTTTGTCCTCACGACCTCTCTCGGTGTATTTCTTCAGCAGATTCGCGTGGTAAGTCTTCATCTTGTTGTTGACCTTGACTCTGTAGTCGTTTATGCCAACCATTGTGTCAACTACGTACTGTCCCTTTCACTGCATCAGGAGCGTATTGTTGTCTGTGTGGAGAGGAACCAACACCTGGTTACCTGGCTGAAACTGTCGAGGTTTCGGTTTACGGTTAGAATAATTCTTCCCTTTGTTCTGCACCTTCTCCAATTCTTCTCGAGAAATCCTTAGGGTATTCTCCAGCTTCTCTCTCAGGTCGAAGACATACTGGTAGCTGATCTTCACCTTAGGCGCGTCGTTGTCCTTGGTCCACAGCTAATCCAGGATGTGTATGTGTCCCTTTACAGTCCTGCCGTACAGTAATTCAAACGGGGAGAACTTGTCGAATCCTGGGAAACTTCACGGTATACGAAGAGCAAGGCATTGATGTACCTATGCCACAACCTTGGCTGCTCAGCACACAGTTTCGTCAGCAAAGCCTTTAATGTTCCGTTAAACATTTCAACCAATCCGTTACACATGGGGTGGTAAGGGGTCGTAGTGAGGTGTTGGATGCTCAACAGCCGATTGACTTCCTCCATGCAGTCGGAGACAAACTGTTTCTCTAGATCACTCAGGATCTCCTCAGAAATCCCCAAACGGTTGAACATGTCCAGGAGCGTCTCTGTCACTGTTGGAGTGTCGATCTTCTTTAATGGTATGGCCTCAGGATAACGCGTAGCGTAGTCCACGAGGGTCAGAATGTAGCGATGCCCACCTTCACTTGGAGGAGATATTGGCCCCACCAGATCCACAACTACCCGCTTCAAAGGCATATCGATGAGTGGCATCTTCTGTAGAAGAACCTTGGGTACCTTTCCCTTGGAGATTGTCTTCTGGGATATGTTGCACGACCTGCAGAATCTGGTGACGTCGCCCCCCCCCCCCCCACATAACAGGTCAGTAGAAGACTGCTCAGATCCTCTCGAGTGTCTTGCTGATTCCCAGGTAGAATCATGGGCCAGTTTCATCACCTGCATCCTCATGGGTTCAGGAACCACTACTTGACGGACAGGCTTGTCTCCATGGCTGTTAAATACCCGGTACACGATGTCCTTTCTGGTCTCGAAGGTTACCTCCTACCCTCTTGGTGTCACGGGCTCGGTCTGACCTCGGAACTTGTCAAGAACTGGTAATAATGTTGCCCCATTGCCAACAGAAATGCAATCACTTCTGCTGAAAGACTCGATCAGCTCCGGTGTCGCCCGCCTTTCTCCAGACTCAAAATCACTAGATGACGTCACATCATTGGCCAGTACAGCGGCGGCTCTGTGTTGAGACGTGGTACCACGTCTGCCTGCTATCTCGCGGTCTTAGTTGAGCCCTCTGGTGTTATCGCCTCGGGGTACACTCATGGAAGGACACTGTATCTCCTTGTGTCTCTTCTTTCTACAAAGGAAATTTGACATGTCAGGCTGTCCATCTGCATGTGTTTTGGGGTGTCTCTGACGTCGTGGTTTTCCTCTGCTGGAGTAGACACACGCTGCGGCTTTCCGGGCCCGAACTTCATGTTGTGGGCGTCCAGGTATCTTTGAGGAAAGTCTGCTAGTGCCTTCAGGGACTGGTCTTTTTGCTCTCTGAGGTGGGCGGCCAGGTCCTTGGAACATGCGCTGAGGACTTATTCTTTCATGATGAGGTCACAGAGGTCCTGGTACTCCTTGTTTAAACCAGCCAGCTCTATCCATTTCTCAAGGTAGGTCCTGATTCTCTCAATGAATAGGCCGGGTGTTTCTCTTCCTTAGGCTTGCAATTCCGGAATCGTCGTCTGTAACACTCTTCAGCGAAGTCGTACTGTCTCAGCAGGGCGGCTCTCAACTTCATATAATCGTCGGCTCTTCTCTTGGCAAGCGGGTATATAATTCAAGCGCTTTGCCGGTTAGAAGTGCGCTCAGTTTGATGACCCAAGTCTCTTGTTTCCAGTTGTTGCTGCTTGCGAAGCGCTCAAACCGCTCCAGGTAAGCGTCCATTGTATCTGAAGTTTCTGCAAAAGGCGGTAGTTAAAGGCTGCTGCTTCAGTTGTCCTATGGCTCTGTGCCTCTAATCCCATTTTATTGAGCTAAATTCGTGTTGTCGCTGCCTCTTGTTTCTCTGTCTTTTCTCGCTGTCTCTCTGCCTCTTCTTGTTGTCTCTTGATCTCATGCTCTTTGGCTCTTTCTTCTCTCTCCATTCTCTTGTCTTCTCTCTCTAGCTCTTTTAGTCTCTTTTCTTTTTCTCTCTCAAGTCTCGCCTTCTCTCTCTCTCTCTCTCTCTCTCTCTCTCTCTCTCTCTCTCTCTCTCTCTCTCTCTCTCTCTCTCTCTCTCTCTCTCTCTCTCTCTCTCTCTCACACCACTCTAATGACAAAGATTCAGAAATACTTGAATAGTACAGAAGTAGTTGCATTTTTTAAATCATACCTAACTGATCGTAAACAAAAAGTTCTAGTGAATGGATCTTACTCTTCTCTAAAAGATATAAAGTATGGAGTTCCCCAAGGATCCGTGCTTGGTCCCTTATTATTTTGTCTATTCATCAATGACCTGCCACTTCATATAACTTGCAAGAACGTACAATGTGATCTTTTTGCTGATGACACTTCCATTCATATGACTAACAAAGATATACAAGTAATTTCTTCCAACTTGCAGCATAGTCTTGATGAAGTGTCTGAATGGTGTCACAGGAATTCTATGATTGTTCATCCAATTAAAACCAAATCTATGATAATCGCCACTCGTCAAAAACACCAGTTAGCACCCCTGTTACTTAACCTTTTATTAAAGGGCAGGCAAATAGAACACGTTAATGAACACCGCCTACTAGGGATTACAATTGACAGTCAGCTTAAGTGGAAGGCTCATACGGACACTCTATGCAGAACGGTAGCCAAAAATCTTTTCATGTTGTCCAAACTGAAATATTACACCGACTCGGACACGCGCAAACTATTCTATAATGCTCACATACGTTCTCATATTGATTACGCGTCAACGGTGTGGGATGGATGCAGTGAAGTCCACTTGAAGAGACTCAACTCGTTACACAGAAGGGCAGCAAAGTTAATCCTTCCTGACCCACGACTCACAACAGAAGAAAAACTCGCCAAAATAGGATTTCTGCCGCTGCAAGACCACTTCAAATACAATAAGGCTATTTTTATGTTCAAAGTGTGGAAACAGAAAATACCAGAATATATCACAACTCTTTTCTCTAAGTCGGAATCTAGGCTTGGTAATATTAGGCAACTTTTCTTAGTCCCCAAAACAAGAATTGATATATACAAATCTTGTTTGTCATTCGCGGGAACGCAGACTTGGAACACGCTTCCTGATTATGTAAAATCCGCTTTTTCTCTAGCCCGTTTCAAAATCAGTCTCTTCAAGTACTTCTCGAAGCAGTCGTAATCATTTCGTTGTGAAATATATACTGCCCTGTAACCCTGATTATGTATGCTCCCAATTACAAACTCTGTGTGTGATGGTGTGTGTGTGTGTGTGTGTGTGTGTGTGTGTGTGTGTGTGTGTGTGTGTGTGTGTGTGTGTGTGTGTGTGTGTGTGTGTCAGTTTAGGTGTGTGAGATTGTCATGGGACTTTCTTTCCCTAAACTAGCAATGTTTTTGTCAGTTTCATTTACATTTAACTATATACTTAGTTTTTTTTGTATTTTGTCTCGTAGTTTTGTAGCAACGGCAGGTTTGAAAAATGGCTATGTCTGTGACGATGTCAATGCCTCAACCGTTGATAAATAAAGCTTCATTGAATCATTGAATCATTGAATCTCTCTCTCTCTCTCTCTCTCTCTCTCTCTCTCTCTCTCTCTCTCTCTCTCTCTCTCTCTCTCTCTCTCTCTCTCTCTCTCTCTCTCTCCTTTTCTCTGTCCGGTCTCTCCTTCTCTCTCTGCTTTACAAACTCCAGGAGTTCTGCTCTCTGGAGTCCACATTCCTTTCCAATTCTTAGGAATGTCTCCATTTTCGATGTCGCCATCTCTGCGTTTCACTGCTGACTATTGCCTCCAGCTACCCTTTCCACTGAGCCAACTGAAAAAGTCCCGACTGAGGCGCAAAATGTTACATGGTAGCTGTAGTCGTAGTATAATGCAATCACACCAGATGCACGCACGTAGGGTTCTTGTAAAATAACTTCACTCAGCTGCAACCTGTTACACGTGGCATAAGGTTGTAGACCACACTGGAGTAACAGTTCCAACAATAATTATTTTATTGCAGCGATGCGATCTCCACACAATGCATTCACAAATGCACAAACACTGATACACTGTCTACTCTACAATGCATCAACACTTTTGACACACTGCGTCTCTCATACAATGTACACATACGTCATAAAACGGTCTTTTATACTATTACAAATTTCCAGAACAAATCCAGCAAATTCTCCAACACAACCAATCAAAAAATACAACGTAACCAAAACTCATTAATATTCATGAAAAAGAACACCCGAAAAGTTACAACAAATTTCCACTACTATCTTAAGCGCCTTTAATACAATGTTACGAAATGTTGCCGACAACTTTGACGCCATGTATGAGGTCACTAGAAAGATCGCGACCCTGCTCGAACCTTCCAGTCTAATGTAGCGAAACTACGCGTCACAACAAAAATCGATCGCAAGTCTCCGTGCAAAAGAAAATGAATCCTACTAAAAAGGTACGTTATTCTTATCCAAATCAACTCAAGTGAATATCGGATTCTTCCCTATGATTAACACACACATGCTCTCAAAAAATAACACAACCACAAACGTAACACACTGGCTGATTTTTAGCAGATGCTCCCCATTTTACTTTCATTAGTCCGAGATGGTAGGGTCATGATGATGCCATAAGTCAGGCTCGTGAGATCTTTAAGACTAAAAACTCTCTTTACACAAGACATAAGACTCCTTTCACAACATTCTCTAATAAACTGTGTCAAAATAACACGGAACAAAACAGATTTACGAAAGAAAATGCGACGGGTGAAATTTCGCTTTTTTTTTTTTATTGCCTCTTGATTTATGTTTAAAGGCATTTTTCTCGGTGATTATGTAGAGAAACACTTTGAAAACGTTTTATTGCTCGAAAAAACAAACTTCAAAAACGCATGTGTCCAGCGAAACCTACTTTGTCGTTTCATTTTGCCGACAAAAAAGATCGTACTAACACAGTGGTTTTGTCTGTGGCGTGTGTTGGTAGAAACAGATGCAAATATCAATCGGTGTTAACAGTAATCGGACATTTCGCTGAAAATTGTTCATGACGTTGGCGTATTGGTCTCAGAGAGTGTGGCGAAATATTTTGGTCAAACTGTTGCGCTGCACCTTTTGCTTATATCACCCAACGTGGTATCGCATGCTGATTTTCTTAAACGGAAGCCAGTTCTTTCACCGGCAGTATTTTTACCACCGGCAACAATACAGCGGCAAGATACTACACATCGAAAAAAACAAACAAAAAACCTTTACTACTTTACTAAGTTTTGAAGACAATATTTTTCACATGCCTGAAGATTTAAAAATTCTGACTGTACCACGAACAAGCTTACTCACCAAAGAATACAACGCAAGAAACTGCATCGTTTTCCATTGTGCTGCCATTTCGAAAAGCGTTTATGTACCTCCAAATGCTGCGAATTATTTTTATTTGGAAAGAAAACTGTTTCTGTTGTGGTCTGAATAAGACATGCACCCCCTCAAAAAATCAATTGTACCTGTTTCAAACGCATGTCGTCCATGTGCCAGCCAGTGATTTAAATTCCGAGTAATATCGTGACAAGGAAGATCATTCCTCTTTCAAATGCAACCCAAAACATTCATTTTGAGATAGAATTGTGGATTTATTACAAGAAAAGTTAACCTACCCCCGATTCCCCCCAAAATCAACTGATGGAGCAATTTTCCTGTGTTTGTCTCTTCTAAGAGGAGAATGCAAAGGTTTTTTTTGCGAAATTAAAATCATCAGATGGTTTGGGTAGCGTTTCATGAGGCGTTATAGTTTCAGTAATGTTCTTTACGCAACATGCGTGGAACCGCAAGGGGAAATGGGGAGGAGGGGGACGGGAGGTGGGAGGGAGGTGTCGAGGGTGTGATATAGTGCATTGTTTATATCAAAAAGTTTACTTTCAAGCAGCTTGAAATCACACAAATTGTTTACCGTCTCCTTGAGTGCGTGTGTGTGTGCGAGTGTGTGCGCGCGTGTGTTTGTTATATGTTTGTTTGTGTGTGTGTATGTCTGTTTGTGTGTATGTGTGTGCTAGTGTGTGCGTGTGCTAACGTGTGTGTTACTATTTTATAGCTTCATGTTTGAGTATTCGACTCACACTATCAGATAAACAAAAACAATAAAGCAACACATACGTGCACCCACACTCACACTCATACACACACACACACACACACACACACACACACACACACACGCGCGCGCGCGCGCGCACGCACGCGAGCATGCATGCACACACACGCACACGGACTCAGTGAGACGGTAAAAAATATGTGTTATTTCAAGTTACACACACAGAGAAGTAAAAGTTCTGAGATCATAAGCGATGCACTACATCTCATCTTTGACACCCTCCCCGCTCCCCCCCCCCCAACCCCCTTCCTCCCTGCGATTAAACTGAATATAAATTTGTGCATCGGTATTGACTCGAAGCAATGTTTTACAGAATGTGTGGTTCATAAGAGTTATTGCTACTCTTATTTCCTGTTTTTTCTTTGTCTCTGCTGTTTTGATGGTGGTTATGTTGATAAGGTGGTTGTGCAATAAATTAAAAAAAAAGCGTGGTTGTTCAGCAACCCGAGGAACAGATCAAGCAATTAAATCAGATCAGATCAGAGCTTCATCAGAGTCATATGAACAATTGACTCATTGAAAGTGTAAAAGGTCGTTTTCATTATCTATCTGAATCACATATCATCTACCTCATTACCCAGAGAATAGCAGTTGCAGAGAAGGTCATTTTAACTCATTCTACCCCATCACCGAAATCCCCAAATTTTGCCGTTGCCCTCTGAAGACTGCATTAGCAGTGCAGGACACAGATCGACCATGATAGTTCAAGGGTGATGCCAGAATCGCTTGGCGCCCATAGGCGCCAAGCTATTCTGGCATCACCCTTGAACTATCATGGTCGATCCTTATCTTGCTGTGGTGTGTCTGGGGTAGAATGAGTTAAGCAAAGTGCTATGAAACAGTCTGTCAATCAGCATATCGTACGACTGTGGCATGTTACAGGGTACTCCTAATGTCAATGGTTTCACCACTCGTACAACATCTGACTGTGGTCTGGAGATTGGTTACAACGAAACCTACGGTTCTGTCTTTCTAAGGTGAGCTGAGTCCCGATGAACAAAAGGTCTCAATGGGCACATCCGTGCACGAGACATTTGACACCGACACCGGCCCGAGGACTTTTTGTGTGTGTATGGTTGTTGATCTTTGCTGCTGCGTATTTGCTTGATTACATTCTTCTCTAATTAGCACCTTTACTGCCGGAGCACAAATAGCAGAACCAAAATGCAAGAGGTATAGACCTTTATGAGCCCCGCAGTTGCGGGGGCTCATGTGGATCTATACCTCTTGTTGACCCCATTTTGTATCCAAGCTGCTGACCTAGACATTGTATCCATGTTCCCGCTGAGTTAGCAAAGATTTCAGAAACGCAATCTGCATCCCATTGCAAGGAATGCGAATATATATTGGACATTTTAGAACCGTTAAATAATAATAATAATAATAATAATAATAATAATAATAGTTATTAGTAATAATAAAACAACGGATTACAAAGGTCTTTGTCCTAAGTGCATATCGGCTCAAAGCGCCGCCTGGAGCTCAACGCAACAAGTACGCTCACGTGTACCACGTGCATTCACACAGAACACGTAGCGATGCATGTGTTTCTGAAGCGCAACTGATATTTTAGCAATAAACGATTTCCGCCAATTAGAAGTACGTAAAACTTGGGATCTTTTGACTGAAACAATAAATTGAAAGCCCGGCCAAGCATACGAAATCGCCTGTTTTGCCGTGCTTTTAACTCATTCTACCCCAGACACACCACAGCAAGATATGGATCGACGATGATAGTTCAAGGGTGATGCCAGAATAGCTTGGCGCCTAAGGGCGCCAAGCTATTTTGGCATCACCCTTGAACTATCATGGTCGATCTGTGTCCTGCACAGCAATGCAGTCTTCAGAGGACAAGGGCAAAATTTGGGGATTTCGGTGATGGGGTAGAATGTGTTAATTCATCGTTCCGTCGAAAGACGTGCGGTATTCTGATTTCCGAACGTCCATATTTGGGATCGTGTATATTAGACATTTTGAATAACGTGAGCTGAAACCGGTGCCAAAGAAGACTACTGTGAGTGGGCCAACTAATGCTGACGTCGGCCGTGTCCAACCTCACAGAAAATCAAGCAATGTGTGACTGACCAATACATTGGAGTACTAGTATAGGCGTCATGTCAAATGCGCCCTGCGTTAAAATGGTGTTATGTATATCAGCCTTTTGTTTAACAATAATATTTAATGTGCTTGTAAAAAGAGCTTTACTGAAGAAATTGATAGTTGTGCTTGTTAGAGGTATGGCCAAACTATATCTTTATACATCGGGGGTGTAGGGGGGGGGGAGAGAAGAGAACAATTCTACCATCGAAAAACTAAGAAATGTGTGTGTGTGTGTGTGTGTATGTGAGGGGAGGGTGAGGGGGGTTAGTGACGGAGGTGGTAAGGCGATCATCATGCAGCCCCGTACAAATGAAACATAACAATCAAGATCTTATGATTTTATTCTCCAAAATCATTTTGTTTGTTCTCCAAATAATGAATACACATACTCGAATATAATTTACTTTTGGATCCCAAAATATTTCTTCTCCCCCCCCCCCCCCCCCCACAAAAAAAAAAACAACAACATACAAATTCCAAACATTAGAGGTGTGTGTGTGGGGGGTGGGGGTGGGGGGAGTGGGGGCGGGGTGGGGAAGGGAACGGGCGGGGTTAGGGGGAGGTTGGGGGAAGGGAGGAGGGAGGGGGGGGGGCAGAGAATGGCCAATCCTTATCTTGGCTCTCAGGTTATTACGCGTATGTAGTCCGTGAACTTTCATGTTCCAACAGCACACCCACAGGACTGGCCTTCTCCAGCCCTGAAACTACGGTGTGTGGTAACTGCGACAGCGCGGGTGAGGAGAGTCCGGGCACTACCCCCCAGTCACATCTGTCTTACATGCTCCAAAGGCTCTCTCCGGCATCAGATCAGCAGACGTGAGTAACACGTCGGCAGCCGCATGCAGCTAGCTTGGTTACGAAGTCAACCAATCACTGGCGTGGGTCAAAGGCCTTTGCACGTTGTATGCACTATGTAAAGTATCCATCTCTTCTGTACACTGTCTGCTCATTATACAGTATCGATCTCCTTTGTACACTGTCCGAACGGACAGTGCACAGAACAGATCGATAGTGTAAATTAACCCAAACGCGTTTCTGGGCCCATGCCCGTGCAGCCAGTCATGAAGTGTTGTGATCTCGTCACCCAACCAAATAGTTGGCATGCATGTAGCCAGCCTTCAAGCATCTGAATTTGATCAGCCACTCAACTCTGCCAGTGTGCTGTGAAGAGAGCAAATTATAAACAACGGCTCTGTCATCAGCCAGTCAGAATACGTGAGTAGATATACACACCGTAAATGGCTAACGATGATGACGATGCGTACGATGATGATAACGACGACAGCAGTGATGATGATAATAAAGATAATGATGATTACAAAGACCATGAGGAAAACGATACTGACGACGACGAGATCGATGATGATGACGACGACGATGATAATAACACGAATAACGAAGTTGATGACTACGACACATGATGATAATGAGGATGACATAAACGACGTCAGTGATATGATGACGATGACGACGGTAATGAGGATGATGAAGATGACTTCAGTGACGAGCAGACGACGATAAAAAACACGACGACAATAATGATAATGATAAGGATGATGTAAATGACACATAGACGATCATGGCGGACAACGATGACAATAAGATTTTCGTATTGCAGCACACCATACAAGACTCAGTGCGATGCGCTGCGGACAGCAGCTTCCAGTTGTACTGCTGTCAGCATCGTCACAGCCGGTCAGGTTTGCTATCCCTGGATCAGTAGAGACTTTGGTAAGACACATTTGGCGTTACGTCAGCTATCACAGTCCGTGCTAGCTGCCAGTGGTTGTTGTAAATTTGACCTTAAAAGGCTACTTAGTAATTAAGTATTCTGCATCTCGTTGGTTGGTTGGTTAGTTCGGGGTTTAACGTCCACGGCACCGAAGTGATAATGGACGGCTCTGAACACTGATCAATTTAGGCGCACTGCAACTGTGCCACTTTGATTTACCAGGACTTGCTATTGAACAAGCCCTGGATTGTGAGTCCAGCTACCGGGGCCGGGACGGGGACTCGAACCCACGACCCGGCGATTTCCTTCGCTCTCTTGCTCCGACGCTTAAGCGCCTGAGCTATTTCGGACTCTTTTGGCTGCATCTCGTATTTACTTATATACTTATGTATACTTACTTATGCTTACTTACTTCGGCCCATAGCTGCAGGTAGAGCACAGGCCATCGACGCAAACCATCCAGTTAGAACAGCGCCATCACACCTTCGTCGTTAACGACGAAGGTGTGATGGCACTTTTCTAACAGGATGTTCTCTAGCTATAGTGCGACTCTTTCCAGGTGGTACCATTCTTTTTCAGTTTCGTATCAGTGTTTATTCGCCTCCATCTGTTTTCTGTGGCATTCTGATAAAATCAGATCCAACAGGAAGTCAACTTTCTGTGTTGGATGTGACTTCGTCAGAAGTCAACTTCTTGTTGGGTCCGACTTCATCAGAAGTCAATTTCTTGTAAGGTCCGACTTCGTCAGAAGTCAACTACTTGTTGGGTCCGATTTCGTCAGAAGTCGACTTCCTGTGTTGGATCCGACTTCGTCAGAAGTTAACTTCCCGTTGGGTCCGACTTCGTCAGAAGTCTACTCCCTGCTGGGTCTAACTTCGTCAGAAGTAAACCTCCTGCTGGTTCTGACTTCGTCAGAAGTAAACCTCCTGTTGGGTCTGACTTCGTCCGAAGTAAACCTCCTGCTGGTTCTGACTTCGTCAGAAGTAAACCTCCTGCTGGGTCTGACTTCGTCAGAAGTAAATCTCCTGCTGGGTCTGACTTCGTCAGAAGTAAACCTCCTGCTAGGTCTGACTTCGTCAGAAGTAAACCTCCAGCTGGGTCTCACTTCGTCAGACGTAAACCTCCTGCTGGGTCTCACTTCGTCAGAAGTAAACCTCCTGCTGGGTCTCACTTTGTCAGAAGTAAACCTCCTGCTGGGTCTGACTTCGTCAGAAGTAAACCTCCTGCTGGGTCTGACTTTGTCAGACGTATACCTCCTGCTGGGTCTCACTTCGTCAGAAGTAAACCTGCTGGGTCTGACTTCGTCAGAAGTAAACCTCCTGCTGGGTCTGACTTAGTCAGACGTAAACCTCCTGCTGGGTCTGACTTCGTCAATGCAATTTCATGTTGTATCCGACTTCGTCAGAATGCAACTTCCTTAGTATTTGGATTCGTAAGAATGTTTTTGGGCTGACCTATCTTTCCCTTCCCTCTATTGTTTTAGTATTTCCTGTATCATTTATGACATTTTTCTCTGTGCAGGCCTCTGCCTTCTCAACAACAATAACGTGGCCAGCTACTTAGCCTTGATGAACGCATTCGTGTCCTGCGTGCAGAACGTTTGTTCCTCAGCCACAGCTACAGCGTGCACAGCCCTGGTTGGTGCCGACACCAGCAGTGCCAACTGTGCACTGAGCCCAAGGCCCGCCGCATGTCCTTAACTGAACAGCAGCTTTGGGCGCTTCTAGTAAATTGCATGGGTGAGCTTAAAATCTGCGCAAGCCATTACGCAAAGTGCTCCGTTGGCTAAAGAATACTGCGCAAGTAACTACGCAAGGACATCGTCGTAGCGAATCCTGCGGAAGCCACTTCACAGGGTGCTCCGCTGTAGCGGAGCACCATACGTAATACCTTGCGTATGATTTAAGCTCACTCATGCAACCGAAGCCTAGGGTGAATAGGAGAGATTCTCAAACCTGCACAAACTATTGCGCAATGTGTATCGCTGTACACTGTAATACTACTACTAATAATAATAATAATTACGGTATTTATAATGCGCTTATCTTATATTAATTATAACTCTAAGCGCGCACTCACAACTCGCGCACGCATGCGCACGCTTTACACAATGACTCACGTACCACAAATACATTACGACATTCAGCTTGGAGTGGGGAGTGTGGTGATATAATGCTAGAACTGTTGAAAGAGGTGAGTTTTGAGGGCGGACTGGAAGGAGGAGAGAGAGTGTGTTTCTGGCGGAGAGAGAGTGGGAGAGTGTCCCAGGTGGATGGACCGTAGACGGAGAAGGAGCGGTGGCCGAAAGTGCTGAGTTTGTTGCGGGGGATGTGGAGGGGAGAGGATCGGAAGAGGAGCGGAGGGAGCGGGAAGGAGTGTAGGGGTGAAGTAAGTTGGAGAGATAGGTAGGAGCGTAGTTGTTCAGGGATTTGTAGCAGAGGGACACACTGGCACTAACCCTTTGGATGTCGGTAGCGGTTTTTGTCGTGATGATTCCTGCAGACTAATCACGCTACCGACACCCAAAAGGTTACAATTGAAAAGACGAAATTAATGGTCTGGTCTGTGGAAAATGTATTCGTGCGCTGGTCTGTGATTTTTGAACGCCCTCCTGTTGAAAATCATAAAGCAGCAGGCACATTATTTGCTACCCAAAAAGCGTCATGGGATGGAGCTAGATATTTCGTGAAGGCATATAAGAGATTGTAAGCTGTCAGGTCTATAATATTAGACAATCGAATATATTGTCTGGTAATAATTAATGGTTAGACCATCGAAAACCGATGATGTCATTGTGCATGATTTCTGTTTGTGGGTGTGGGTGTGGCTGGTACATAAATTGAAAGGGCAAGATGGAGTTAAAAAGCGTGTGATTGCAGCGCGGAAAGAGGAACATGAAAAGATGGATGCACGTACACTGACCAGCAAAAGAAATGCGACATCTCTGGAATGATCGGAAACACGTCAGTGTTTCCGATTATTCCAGAGATGTCGTATTTTGGAGGGCTCATCAATATAATTATTACATATGCGGGTTTTGTTCGTATTAAAAAAAAAAAATCTCTCTTACAGCTAACTGAACAGCATACATTTAACCCCTTGCCAAGAGGCATAGATCCGCATGAGCCTCCGCAGGGGCGTGGGCTCGTGTGGATAATAATAATAATAATAATACATAGTTCTTGTATAGCGCTGTTCTCCAGGAAAACACTGGACTCACTGCGCATGCACAACAGCACACCCTTTCTCTCTCAGGCACACACGCACAATTATGCACTACTTTAAACCACCCCATCCCTTCCCCACACCTTACATTCACTTCCTCTGGGATCAGAATAGGTGGCAGTCAGTTAACAGTTAGCTAAATATGAGCTAAGTGTTAAATGCCCGACAAAAAAGAAAAGTCTTTAAGTGAGCCTTGAACTGTGACAATGTGGGCAGATTCCGTATTTCCGTTGGCAGCGAGTTCCACACACTTGGGGCGAAAAAGGTGAAAGAACGCTCCCCGACAGTTTTCATGTTGAGCTTCGGGATTTTTAACAGCTTTTCACTGGAGGAACGGAGGGTGCGTGATGGATCTATGCCTCTTGCTGACCCCACTTTGGATCCATGTTCCTTGGACTAATCAAGTTAACAAAGGTTTCAAAGACACAAATCTTAGTCCAGTGGCGGGAAAGGGGATAAGAAAAAGTACAGCAAAAAGCGCAGAGAAAGAAATACAAAAAGAGAGTGAAACGGATGAAATATGACGTCGGCTTTAGTAGTCACACAGCTGTGAGCGGGACCAATTAAACCGGACGTTGGCCCGACCATCTTTTGCTCAACAGGAAAGACGGCCACAGTTTAGGATGAAAGAGAAGAAGTAAGAAACATTTGCGAGGTTACGTTTGCGCCGAAGGACTTTCAGGCATGAACGAGGGCGAAGTCGGGGCGGATAATCAGCGTGTGCTGTGTGCATAGACAACACTCCAAACATCTCCAAGAGCATTGATCCTCATGACTCCTCCAATCCTAATCTCCTAATGTCTATCCTAATGGCAGAAGCTGGTGACTTCGCTCGTGACTTCAACGTAAACAGAAACGAGTACAGGCAGAATACAGCATTCAGTCAGGAAAGTTCATAAACATAGTCAAAATGTTTTTGTCTTCAGACCAGACCTTGAACCGGAGTGTGATATTGTGTCGTAAGAATAGTTATCGGATTGCCTTTCATACTGAGATTTGACACGTATTCACTATACATGTATTTTGCTTTTAGTTTATTGTTTAACGGGGATTTGATATTGTCATATTGTGATGCGATGCCACCAAACATTCTTGCATTTATTTGTACTGGTAAATAGTTCTCATGTAACAAACACACTGAATGGCCACACTGTGTTTGTTCCTGACAACAGCGGGTATTGCAAGATGATACGTAGCACCAAATGATTTCACGTAATGTTGGGCATATTAAAATAAGCATAACAAAATCTTGTCACTTACAGTGTATCGGTGGTGTTGTGTGTGGGTTTGTGTTTGCGTGAATGAGTGTGCATTTTGACTGAAGGTGTGTGCATACACCGGCACTTGGCCGAGTTTGTGTGTGTGTGTGTGTGCGTGTGTGTGTGTGTGTTTGTGTGTGTGTGTGTGTTTGTGTGTGTGCGCGCGCGCCTGAGCGTGCGCGTGCTCACGTCTCCAGTAGCAAAAGATCTTCATGTCTACGACGGCTGCAGTTGGCCCGCGCACAGTCGTGCTTGGGTCAACTGCGGCCATTGTCGGCCCAAGAACGTTTGTGTGTGTGTGTGTGTGTGTGTGTGTGTGTGTGCGCGCGCGCGCACGTGTGCGTGTGTGTGCGTGTGTGTATGTGCATGTGTGTGTGTACGCGTGTGTGCGTATATGTGCGCTCTCAGTAACACTCTCACAATGTAGGCCGCTTTCTACTGTATTTGAACCTCTGTGACACGCACATGACATACAATTTGCTCACAAGGTGCACAAGTGCACAACCCCTGTCGACACGGTGTAGAAACCCCGTACAGAAAGCTCTGTAGTCTGCTTAACTCATTCACCCCAAATTATTTATTTCCAAAATTATGGAGGCGTCAGCTAACGACTATGCACCTGTTGCAGGATATGGATCGACCGTGATAATTCAATGGTAGTGCCAGCTAATCTGGCACTACTCTTGAATTATCTTGGTCGACCCATCTGCTGTAGTGTGTCAGGGCTGAATGGGTTAATCAATGTAGGCCGATCTGTTTTATCGGCGCATCCCGTGCAGGTGATAAATGAATATCAAAACAGCAGCTGCGGGGCAATGATGCATTGAGGCGCGAACAATATATCAAATTATGGCTTAACTCTTTTAGCCCCGAATCTCTACAGCAGGAGATGGCTTGACCATGATAATTCAAGGTTAGTGCCAGATTAGCTTGGCGCCTTCGTGCGTCAAGCTAATCTGGCACTACTCTTGAATTATCACGGTCAAGCCATCTCCTGCAACTGGTACATAGTCGTTAGGCAACACCTCCGACATTTGAGACATGGGATCTTGCGGCTGAAAACGTTAAACTTGCCTTGATAACAGTCCTTTATGTGAGAAAGTGTAACAAACAGAAAACAGGCTGCTACCTTCAAAGTCAAGGTCAAAGCGGCCATGTTTAACATTACTTCTTCATAAGAAGTTTCTCCGAAACTAGTTTATCGATTTGCTTCATATTTGGTATGATGTCAGGTATTAATGAAAAAGGCGTTTCCTGAAAGTATGAGGTAATGACACACAGTATGAAATTGCCAGGCTGCTACGTCCTTGAGGTAATGACCTCAAGGACGTAGCAGCCATGTCAGTTTCACACTGTGTATTATTCCACGTAATATCTCTGAACTTTATTTTCCGGTTCGACAGTAACTTGACTTAATAATAGTCCTTGGTGTCGGATCAGTTCAGTACAGTTCAGTTTGTTCAAGATGAAATCTCGGCGCTCGAAAAGGCCAATGCACGCTCCTCCCAACCCCTCAAACATTTCTTTTCATTGTTTATTTCTATATAGTGTCAATATTGGTCGTTTTTTTAATAGGATGCCCAGCGACCGCGGCCTTTTCCACATCTTTGATCTCTTCCTTAGTACCCTTAGCACTGTTCCCGGAAATTCTTCCTCAACCCAGTAAGCAAAGGTCATCGGGCACATGACGGCAGCAGTGGGCCCGCGCACGCCTGAGCGCGGGCCCACTGCGGCCACGTGGACTCGAAGTCGTTTTGCTACTGGGGAAGTTTCTCGCGTGTGATCTGCTCATTCGTAGGCCCAGTTTGATTTCTGCCTTGCCAGCGAGGATGTACGCTCTATAATTTCCCTGGACTCCAGTATGCTTTGCTCGTTTTCAAAGCAGTAAATTCTTGGCTATCCAAATGTAGATATATGTTTGTTTAATCACTGATGTTAATTTTAGCAGCCAGGTGCCCTATATTGTTTAGCACCACCAACGTCAACAAAACATAGGGTGTGTGGTTGCCGTCTTGAAAATGGATGTGTTATTGGTATTTTTAAGTCCCTTTTATTTATAGAAGGAACTTTTTAGGACGGGTCGCGGTGGGGCGAATTTAATAGCCTGTCCATGATGTCAAAGGCGGGCAGGCGGCCTAAACCTTTCACAATTGAAGTAACAAGATAAAAATTACGTCATGTCTAGTTACGCTAACCTCGCTGCTGAACGTACATTCGGCGCGAAGCGCCGTGTGTGCATATGTATATATGTATGTATGTGTGTGTGTGCGTATGTGTCTAAACAAGAGAATCTCCGATATTTCTGTAGACAGCGACAACGGATTATGATCGACACGCGAATTTCGTGTAACTGCTGGGGCAGGGAGAACGCTACTCCTCTGCAAGAGACATAAATCCTCATGAGGCCCCGCAGTCGCGGGCCTCATGAGGATTTATGTTTCTTGTTAGTCCTGTGCTCTTTGTGCCTACTTTTTGTGTTCCAGTGACGTTGTGTGTTTCACGCGAATGTCGGTCAGTGTGCAATAGTTTCACACACGAAAGCCGTGATCACTGGCAGGGAAGGGGTTCAGACTAAATTTCAGATAAAAAACCAAATTATCTGTAGTTGAACTACAATTCGGATTAATCTCAATACTGCCGAGGTAAATAAAAACACAAATCAACTGCAGGAGGTACTGATCATCATGAGCCCTCGAGAGGATCTGTGTCTCTTCCAGAATCCGTATATTATCTATGTTTCTGTGTCCGTTGGGAATCTTTGACATTAACTCATTCTAGACGTGCCGCCTCCGGATACGCGGTTTAAAGCCGCGGATCCGAAGGCGGCACGTTTCGAGTGCAATAAAAAGTTACATTACAATGATTTCGAAAAAGCAAGCCGCGTTAATTGGCGGTGAAGAGGTTAACTCATTCGCTGGCAGCCGCATCCAGATGCGCGGCATAAGCCGCGCATCCGGATGCGGCTGGCAGCGAATGAGTTAACCTAGGATAATCCTTGACACAGATACCTGAGATAATTGTTATAGGCAAAACACACAATTGTGTTTACGGTGACCCGACCGATCCTATTTTGTCACGCCGACCCTAAACTTTTTTCTTTTTTTTTTTTTGTGGGGAAAAAAAGCAAACGAATCAGACGTGCAAGTGACCTAGCGATTGCTACCGCCTCATTCAAAGGGAGACAATCCGCGTAAAACTATGCAGCGAGTAGCTTCTCCTGGCTTTACAACAATGGCGTCCGGTGCCCAATGTTTTGTCATTTTTCACATTGTGACCATAATTATGGAGAAAACGAGTATAGTTAGCAAGTGTCTTCTTCATTGTAGTCTCCATGGGGTTTTCTCTGATGCTCACCCGTGTTCAAATAATCTTTATTCATTCTTGTGGCACGAACAGTAACAAGACAGACAACAACAAAAATATGCCTACTGGTCCCACTCTTGTTTGTAAACAGACTTATGTAACAAACACATTGAATGGCAACACTGTGTTTGTTCATGACAACAGCGGGTACTGCAAGATGATGCTTAATACTCTCTGATTTCACGTAATGGTGGGTATGTGAAAACAAGCATAACAAACTCTTGTCACTTACAGTGTATCGGTGATGTGTGTGCGTATGTGATTGTTAATGTGTTTGTGTGAATGAATATGCAATTTATTTGAATGTGTGTGCATGCGCGTGCACGTGCCCGCGTTTGTGTGTGTGTGCGTGTGTGCGTGCGTGCGTGTGTGTGTGTGTGTGTGTGTGTGTGTGTGTGTGTGACTGTGTGTGTGTGACTGTGTATGTGTGTGTGTGTGAGAGACTCTGTGTGTGTGTGTGCGTGTGTGTGTGAATGACTGTGTATGTGTGACTGTGCGTGTGTGTGTGTGTGCGTTCTCTCTCTCTCTCTCTCTCTCTCTCTCTCTCTCTCTCTCTCTCTCTCTCTCTCTCTCTCTCTCTCTCTCTCTCTCTCTCTCTCTCTGTATTACTCGCGCGACGTAGGCCTATATAATATGCAGTTTGCTAGACTCTACTTCCTTTGATCTCAGTGACATAAACCTGATATTTGCTGACAAGGTGCACAAGTTTGCACCACACCTATCGACGCGATGTAGAAACCTTGTACAGAGAGATTTGTAAGTGTGAGACTTTTTAATCAATGTTGAGGCTGTTTAATTAAGCTGGGTCGAGCTGTTTTCTCGTTAAGACACGTGAAGACCTGTGAGAAAGGTACATCTGTCCCAGTGGTTGTGGCCGTTGCGCCCATGAGCGCCTAAAGGCGCGAACACTGATCTGATAAAGATCCCACTTGGGTTATTTTATGCCGCACAAGCGTCTTTGCGCCAGTTCAGCCTCACATTAACCCAGTTGGCCCCGACGCATTATAGCAAGAGATGAATCGCCTGACCATGATAATTCAAGGGTAGTGCCAGATTAGCTTGGCGCCGTCAGGCGCCAAGCTAATCTGGCACTACCCTTGAATTATCATGGTAGATCCACCTCCTGCAACTGGTACGGATTCATCGGGTGACACCTCCAAATTTGGAAATGCGGTCGTGGGGTAAAAAGGGTTAAGCACAAGGGCTCGGTTGCATGAGTGAGCTTAGTCCAGCGCAGACCACTAATCAAGGTGCTCCGCTGTAGCGGAGTGGCTTGCGCTGGACTAAGCTCACGCGTACAACTGAGCCAAGTCCTGGGCCCGAGGTCGGTCGCGCAGTCAAGATTTATGTATAAGTGAGTTCTGCGATTATCACAGGAGCTATGATAGCCAGACTACGAACTATGTACAAGTAGACACTAAAAAAAAAAAAAAATAAAAAAAAAAAAAAAGGACACGCACTGAGTCACATTTGGTACACAATTAGCTACCGTGAGAAAAATATGACTGTGGCTGTTGCCTGACCACGATAACCTATCGCTCACACTGGTTGTCTCCCTCGATTCGCTACCGCTGATAAGCGGTAGTGAATTAAAGGAGGCAGCCAGTGTGACCTATCGC
>BTPG01000007.1:128112924-128142620 GCA_036245525.1 Semisulcospira habei | reverse complement strand
TGCTTAACTGGATTAATTTGACTTAATGTAAAGCATGTATACCTGTATTGTTTTGATATTGCACCATGGTATTAACCTGTTCTGCCCTGAACATAACACTGTGGTAGAATTGTGCCATTTGGTCCCATCAGAATTTTCTCACAGGCAATAAATATTATCTAAATATAACTTTTCTCATGAGGTGAACTCTCCAAATAAGACAGCCAGTTGAATAATCACTTCTACAGATTGCTAAAATGATCTGTACTTTATTAGGTTGCCCAAATGCTGACGGTGGATGCGGACCGAATCAAAACAGGCAGTGATTTTGGGGATCAGGAATTGGCTACAAGCCAGCTGGAACGCCACCTGCTGCAATACTTCTCCCGCGTAGAAGTAGTAGGGAAAAACTACAAAATAGTGCCAGTTCTGCTGTCCCCACTGCTGCTCAAAGCCCTTCAGACAGTTGTGAAGGGCAGAGTTCCCGCTGGAGTTCATCCTGACAATCAATTTGTCTTTGGTGTCAACAACAAGGTAATTTTAAAAAGATATTGTCTTTTTAAAGCAATGAATGTGCAGTTTTTGACACATATGCCATAACCTAGTGGATCCATAGCAATGCCACTTTCCTTCTTTGCTGGAAAAAGATAAATTGGGCTCTTATTTGCCTTGTGTTGGATTAATGTATTAAAACATATAATCAAGTATATAAATTCATGTTACATATTTTAGGGGGATCCTATGTCCTCTCTGTGGGATTGCTGTTAAATGAAGCACAGTTCTTTCAGTCAGTTACATGTGTCTTATTAATTTGTGCATTTTACAGAGTGTAAACATAATATGTTGCATGTCCAAAATGGGGTACTCACAGATGTGTTTGTAAGTTGCATACCATACCACAAACATTTTGTTCACAAACTTAACAAAGCATAACTTTGTTCTGTCAAATTTCGACTTTAGTGGAAAGTTGCTAGAGCATACATTGAAGCAAACAATATTGTAATAATTATGTGTGTCTATTGTTTTTTCAAGGTGTCACTGAATCACCGCAGGGGTGATAGAGCCTTGACCGATTTGTCCATAGAATGCCCAAATTTACAGCGTGCAGCGACTCTTCGGTCTGGGAAATTAAGAAAACAAGTGGCAACCCTTGCTCAATTTCTGAATTTAACGAACTCGGAAATGGAGGCATTGGCCACACAGATGGGCCACACCTTAGACGTGCATGTCAACTGGTATAGGCAGCAACACCCAACATACCAGGTAGGCTAATTCACAACCATTTGATATGCATTTTTTAGCTCATTTGAAATAGTAAACTGATTTTACGTTCTGAGCCATCTGATTCTTTTTGACATCACTTGTTAACACTGACAGATTTGTCCTGGAGACCATTCAAATAAAAAAACTTCAAATGACACTTGCTTGCATATGTAAGTGATGCAAATGTCCATTTGTATTGCGCAACTTGGGCTTCCATGAAAAGTCAACATGCTAGCAGCCTAGAAAAGTAGAGGGGAAAATAAGATGCTTATGGTTTATTGGATATACAGTCACTCTATCCTTTTCAATCTCTTGAGAGGTGTCTAAAATCATCACAGAACGTCACAGAAAATTAGAAAATTATGTGCATCGCTCCGCATTCAAGGGCTTTGATAGCTAAAATTTACTGATGCAGTCAGTTATCAGTATTGTGACAACTAAGACTTTCTGCCCTTGCCTTCCCAATCCATGTGAGTAGGGACTTGTATCACTGCTTTTTCAGTGGTATATGCTCTTTCCTCTGCTTTTTTAATGCAACAGAAGGAATGTTGTGTATAAAGGAGAAGAAGGGAAGAAAAGCTTTTGATGACATTCAAAATTCATAATTTTTAGTAAGACTGTATGTCTAGTGTTATTGTTAGACAAGATGTTATTGTTATTGTTATTGTTAGTGTATCCATTATTATTTTTATGGTACATGTATATTTTTGGTGTGTGTGAGCAGTTCTTGTTGGTGTGTTCACTCTGCTAAGTTTATTTTCCTTGTATATTTTGTTGCACGAGTGTAAATGTTAGGGAATATATATGTGTTGTAGGATGCAAGGTATATGCATGTTAGTATGTCATTCGTATGGTGCATAGAGCTTTTTTATCGAAAGTATAGGCTCCTTAAAAATATACATTATTATTATTATTATTATTATTATTATTATTATTATTATTATTATTATTATTATTATTATTATTTTATTATATTATTATAATTATTATTATTATTATTATTAAGACACTCTAACAACAAATATGAATCAGATATGATGGATTATTAACTTGAATGTCACTCTAAAATCATGGAATCCACTTCTTCCAAAACCCTCTACACTACCATGAACACACTCCTAGGCATTTCTAAAAACTCTCCTCTCCCCAACACACACAGCAAAGAAGAACTCCCGTCCGCTTTTTCCACCTATTTTTCCGACAAAATCCAAACTCTATACAACACACTCGACACTCTGCCTTCTCCACCTTGCCCTCCTGACACCCCCTTTTCCGGCACCCCACTCTCGTCCTTTCGGCCTGTCTCTCAGGACGAAGTCCTCAAGACCATAAAGTCCATGCCTTTCAAAACCTGCGAACTAGACCCTCTCCCAGCTTCTCTCTACCGGGACGGCCTTCCAAAACTTCTGTACCTTCATTACATCATCAACACATCTCTAGAGAACGGCTCCGTCCGCCATCGTCCATCCTCTCCTCAAAAAACACAACCTCGACCCAAATGAACTCAAAAACTATCGCCCAGTCTCCAATCTCTCCTTCCTGTCCAAGCTTCTTGAGAAGGTCGTTCTCAACCAGCTTTGCTGCTTGTGTAATGTATGTCTTCACTATTTTTGTTTCAGTTAAGCATGGCTATTTAATGGATTTGGCTATCTCTTTTTCTCTTGATATTTATATGCATAATAGCATTCAGTCATGTGTTGGAAATGAAAAGTGCAAGTTCAGTGTAAATCAGATGGATGTAAACAGTGTTAGAAATTTATAGTGCCACAAAGTAACAGTTCATTGTCTTTTATTTTATTCATTTTAGCGAATACACTGACTTGTTGACAGTTTCAGCTGATGTATGATGTAATACTGTTGTATTAGGTCGCAAAACTGTCAAAGATCTTCCTTGCTGCAGAGGATGGCACTCTTGGAGCCCAGCATGGGAAGCAGCTGCATGAGATCGATGTTGATGTACAGAAAGGTTAATATTTATATATATACGGCTTGAATAATAAGCAATAAGTAAGATTTTTGGCACCAACATATAAGTAGTGTATTGTTTGTTCACTTACAGAAAAAATGGACAATTTCATAAACTGTTTTGTGATTTCTATACCTGTTTCTTTTTCTTTCTTTTTTTAGTTTTTAAGTTTGTTTTTTTGTGTTATTTTTTTTTCTTTTGACAAAAGAATTGTTTTCTGCCCCCATTGGCATTTTGATAGCTCCTTTGTATTGGTCCTCGTCTCTGTATGTAAATACATGTAACAGCCAGCTTTCATCCATTTAAATGATAAGGATGCATTGTTGTCATCTGGTGTGAAATGAAAGTGTTTTGCAAGAGTTTAAATGGCACATTAGCCAGTACAGCCTATACTTCAGATCATTGTTTGCCCATATTTGTATTCCTGAATTTTATTTTGTTGCAGACCTTTTTGAAGAGGCTGATGGGGAAGAAGATGATGAAGAACAGGAGCCATGTGAGTAATGCAGTTGTTTTGCTTGCCTTTGTGTTGTTCAGCTTGTATAAGATTATGTGTAAAGTTTGTTTATTTGGAAAGCCATCTGTTGCCCGTTGCTGTCCATTTGTTTTGGGCATTTTTGAGAGGACTTTTAAACCTCAGACTTCAAACTTTGCTCAAGAATGCTTTGTAGTGTGACCTTTTTAAGCCTGGATATGAATGAACTCTGAAAATACAAAGGTTTTAGAAGCGCAGAAACTAGATATGATTTTGCATTACAAAAAATAAAATGTTTATTTATTTGATTTGAAATGCACTTGATGATACTGACTCTTCTGAAGAAAAGTCATGAGAGGTTGGCAAATGTGTGATGAATGCCTCATTGGGTATATAATTTTAGCTTTGGTCAGCGTTTTGTCAAACTTTTTGTGTAATAAAGGTGTTGAGACCTTTGCTTGTGAAAGTTTAAACAGAAGCATATACAGCATTTTTGGGAAACTGATGGTCAGATATGATAGTGTAAGTAAAACAAAACAAACAAACAAAAAAAAAAACATTATATGAGATTTACAGATCATTTGTTAAATCATTAAATTTTATTGTACAACGTTTTTTTAATGATTGTCTATATTCTTTTCCTTTAATAATGCATTTATTTTAATAATTGCCTTTATCGTCTTTCTTCTTTTTAAATACAGTTTTTTTTTAAACTATGTATTTTTTTTCTGTATTATATTTTCTGCCACTGAGTGATTTCTGAAGCCAGTGTGCTTGCTAATAATGGCTTATAATGACACATTTTTTTTGCTAAAGTAAGGCAGTTCTTTATGCAAACTTTAAATAACCATGGCTGGGTGAATATTGTCGCTGCTAGTGTTCTAACTGAAGTAATCTTGCAGTGACTGAAGTTAATATCAGTAGGCAAAGAGCTACTTAATTGGAAATGTATTGATTTCTTCTCAATTTCCACCTGCTTGTCTATAAATCTATATTTGGAACATTTTGTACTTTGATTTACAAAAATACACATTGCCTGTGCTTCATCCGTTTTACTGACAACTCTTAATCTGATCACATTATAGCTGTTAGCCTTGACAAATTCAGTCAGTATTGTTGGTGAAGAGAGAAATTGAATATGTATCAGTATGAGTACATATTAACTGTTGGCAGTTTGGACACAATGAGCAGGACATGTAATATTGTCTATCACAGGTGTCAGTGTTGCCGACTGTTCAACCGCGCAGGTCCCTCAGGTCTCAAGCAGTGCAGCTGGCAAGGTTGCTAAGAATCGAGCACAACGTAAGTGTGAAGCACATGCTTTATATGTGAGAAATGAAGTGAACTTCAGTTAAATATGCATGTAAATACACTAGTTCACAAGCACATGAACAATTAGGTTGTACATGTATTTAATGTCTTATATAGTTTAAATCACTGTAAATGGTTTAGAGAAACAGAACTGTTTGTCAGGTATGGTAAACTTTAACATTGGCATAATTATCTCAGTCTATTTAAGCCACAGTATTCACACTTGATCAAAGAATACTTTGTGGCGAAACCTTTCTAAGCATACCAATTTGACTGATCTTTCTCAAAGGTCAAGGTCACAGGTGATAAATAAATAGGCCCAAAATTTCCATATTGATTTTCTTTTTCAAATACTATTACAACTTCAAACCCAATTTTGGTACAAAGACACCTGGTGATACGACCATCCTATGCATACTGATTTGCTTGATCCCTCGGAAAGATATACAGGAGATCAGGAAATAGGTGAAAAATAGCAATATTTTGTTGTGACTTTGTACATCTGAAAGTACAAATGCAAACATCAGATATATTATCAGATATGGTCGTATGATTGTTTCAGCGGATGCAGCACCTTCCAAAGCCAAGAAGCAAAGAACAGGTAAAAGAATGAAAGTCACATTTTCTTTATGTGTGCAGATCTAGCAACTTTAACCTTCAAGAACACACCATTTCTCTCTGTAGTCCATCATGTACATCTTGACATGGCCAGCATAAGCACATCAGTACCAATTGCAAAACTGTTTATGTACACCAACAAGTAAATAGGAAATGATGGACAAAACTGAAGCCTTACAATATAGATGTGTGCCTCAGACTGCATACACAAACCAGTCTCTGTGTTGCTAAGCTGACTTGAAGCCTTATTTTTTAAACTGTGACCAGCCCAACATACCTGTCAAAATTCATCAATCAAATACATAATTTTCATTAACTGCAACTAATCTGCCATTTGGAAGAATAAGTTAGCTTGTGAGTATTGTCTAATAATATATATTAGTAACAGTTAACAAATGTGAGGAATGGCTTTTGCATGTCATCTTTGAAATCTCTGGTGAGATAGTATGTAGGAGAGCCCCTTCATATCATGGCCACACACTTTTACAAGTATTCAGTTGTATAGTTGTTCAAAATTAACGTTTACTTGTGGTCTTTTCAGTGGTGTTGTTTGTTTTGCAGATGGCGCCAAAGAGTGGACAAAAGATGAGATGGATGCCCTTCAAAAACATTTTCATACCTGCATTTTGAAGAGGAAACAGCCAGGGCGCCGCAAGATTGCGGAAATCTTGCTAGAAGAGCCAAGGCTTCAAAAGCGAAGCGCACACTTAATCTACCACAAGATTAGAAATTTGATTGTGAAAAACAACAAGCATTTTGACAGTTAGGCATCACCAACCAATATTGTGTATCTATGCATACAAATTTAGGATGACTCCCTCAGATAGGTCAAGGGTAACAGGAGGTCAGCCAGTGTAAGAAATATTACTATTTTGGCTAGAATTATGGGTTTATCAAAGTTTTTGCAACCTTTTTTCAACCAAATTTGGCATGAACAGTGCTTGCCATTCTGATTCAGAAACCCTGCTGCATTTAAAACGGCACTTGGAGCAGTCTATTGCTTTTATTCTCTTTGCAGGTACTATTTTTCCCATTTCGGAAACATACTCCTTTCCCTGCACCCACAAAGCCTTTCTTGAGTTTTTCTTTCAGGTGTCTGGCATGGCTAATTTCTTCCTAAATGGCTGTTTGTTTTTTTGTTGTTGTTGTTTTTTTTTTTTTTTTTTTGGGTGGGTGGGTGGGGGGGTGTCTTAAACTTGCCTTGTTTCCTTGGTGTTTGTGGTTTGGGGGTGCTGTGCAAAGGCGATAATGAAGATGTCTGTCGTGATCTATGATTTTGTGGTGTGTTTGGTGGAGACATCTGTTCAATGACCGGACTATTTGGCGTGCCGTTTTTACACATCTTTTGTCATGATTTTTACACGTGATTACATTTTTACATGAATTTTGTCATGATCTTTATACTTGATTGTTTGTGATGTGCATGCTGGTGGCCTAATTCACTTTCAATTCACTTAGAATTAGGTTGCAGTCTTACACATGCACAATTTTCTTTCACATACATATTTATCTAAGCATGATATAAATGTCATTTGATGCATTTTAGTGCATTACATTTTCACACATCTTTTGTCATGATCTTTACATGTGATTGTTTGTGATGTGCATGCTGGTGGCATAATTCACAGGGAGGCAATGAGCTACAAGACACTTTGCCAGAACATGTTCTCAGCTCCTAAATCACCAAAAACTTCAGTTTGTTCGATTTTTTGGTTTGTTTAAAATTCATGTTCTAATTCTGTTACTTACTTACTTACGCCTGTCACCCCTACCCGGGTATAGGCCGTCGACGAGAGACCTCCAGCAACTCCTGTCCTGTGCTTCTCCTTCGATTCTACTCCAGGTGGTTCCCAGTCTCTTGATGTCTGCTTGGAGGTCTCGACGCCAGGAGTTTCTCGGCCTACCTCTTTTCCTCTTTCCCTGGGGGTTCCATGACAATGCCTGCCTAGTGATACTGGAAGCTGGCTTTCTCAGACTGTGACCGATCCATCCCCATCTTCTTCGCCCAATTTCATTCTCTGCTGTTATCTGCTCTGTTCTCTCCCAGAGTCTGACGTTGCTGATCTTCTCTGGCCAGTGGATTTTCAAAATTCTTCTAAGGCAACTGTTCATGAAGGTCTGTAATCTGTTGACTGTGGTTTTTGTCAATCTCCAAGTCTCTGCTCCATATAGGAGAACTGCTTTTACATTGGAGTTGAAGATCCGGACTTTGGTGTGTTGTGACAGCTCTCTGGAACTCCACACTTTTTTCAGCTGGAGAAAGATTGCTCTGGCTTTACCGATTCGTGCTCTGACATCTGCATCAGTGCCGCCTTTTTTGTCTATGATGCTCCCGAGATAGGTAAAGGACTCCACCTCCTCCAACGGGGTGCCAGCAAGCAAGACTGGTTCCTCCCTGGTTGCGTTCAGCCTCATTGTCTTTGTTTTTTGTTTGTGAATGGTGAGGCCCACTTGGGACGAGATGTCAGCAAGCCTCGTGGTCTTGTCCTGCATTTGTTGATGAGTGTGGGACAGTAATGCCAAGTCGTCTGCAAAATCGAGGTCGTCAAGCTGTGTCCACAGTGTCCACTGTATTCCACTTCGTCTGTGCTCTGTGGTCATCTTCATGACCCAGTCTATGGCCAGTAGGAAGAGGAACGGAGACAGCAGACACCCCTGCCTGACACCAGTTCTGACCTGGAGCTCCCTGGTGAACTGCCCTTCGTGGATCACGCGACATGTCATACCATCGTAGCTGCTCTTGATCAGGCGGACGAGCTTTATGGGTACACCGTAGTGTCGTAGGAGTTTCGTTCTAATTCTGTACTTGAATGAAAAAGTGGATATTCCTGAATGAAACGGTGGATGTCATTTTCACAAACAGCATATTGTTGCAGTTGTTATATCAGTAATTCAAATCATACGCACATTTTACCAGAGGCAGAATGCAGTTGCATAAAGGTCAAAGAATTACATGCTGCCAGTGAGAACTATTTTTCTCTCTGTTATTTATGTTGGTCATGCCCTGCATATGATATATATCCTAAGGCTTAATGTGTCTCTTTTAGCAGTTATGTTTGAAAACTTTGAAGTAAAACTTGGGAGACCCATTTGTTTGAAATAGAAGATCAGAAATATGATAGAACTGTGAATTTGGGTTTATGTAGTTAATTTTCGTTGTTTGTGAATCAGTGTTGACAAATTGGCCTCTGCTACTCTTAGTGACTACAGAACACATGTTTATAGATGATGCTAAAGATAGATAAATTTAGCCATAAGCTTGCAGTGGTTATATGAAATGAAAGGAGACATACAGTCAGATTGGTTGGTTATTCTCACGGAGGGACAATCAGATTAAAAATTGTTAAGTTTTCAAAGAGATTACAAAATGAGAGGACATCAAGAAATAGAGCTAAAATATTGCATGCTAACAATTGTGACAACCTATGCACATTTTTATTTTGAGCTGATTGTGAAGAGACGTGAAAGATATATATTTTGAGAGCTGTCATTGAGATTTAACTTTGTCACAAAATGTGTGCTTGAAGAGTGTGCATTTTTACATTGTCAGATATTCAAAGAAAGAAAAACTAGCATTTGTCATGAACAAGGTTAAAGTGTGCCTGATGTGATGTGAAAACAGCCTTCAGTGGCTAGTGAATACAGCATCTTTACCAGTAAAGGAAGTATTATTACTCAGTATTATTATGTTTATGTTTTTAGGGCAACATACTGAACCCCACTTGGGTCTGCCTGCAGGGTGGGGTTTTCCAGGGTTTTCACTTTTGTAACCCTTTTTTCCCTTCTTTTTATTAAATCTTCCAAACTTTCTGCACTGAGTGTAGTCCTTGACAATGGATGTGTGTTGCTAAGTGGTCTGCTGCATTGGTTTTGGTTAATGCACATCTTCTATTCATTTTTATAAACTATGAATGTTCTAGTTGTTTTGGAAGAATGCTTTTAATATCTTTTTAAGTACACACCTGTGTATGCGGAACATACTTTTGTTGGTTCATGTGTGAAACAAAAGTGAGTCTAGGTTCTGGGCCAGTGGACGTCCGTCCGTTGTCTGTCACCCGTCCACTGTCAGCCATGGTAAACTTTAACATTGGCATAGTCTCAGAGACTATTTAATCCACAGTCTTCAAATTTGACCCAAGGATACTTTGTTGCAAGACCTTTCTAAACATTCCAATTTAGCTGACCTCTCTCACAGGGGATGAGAAAATAAGTAAAGCAATAGCCATACTCTGACATTTGATTTTTTTTTGGTCTCAAATACTACAACTTCAAAATCAAACTTAGTACAAAGATACTGAAAAATAAGATCTTCCTATGGATAAAATTTGGTTGATCCCTCGGAAAGGGCAATGGTCAGAAGAGATCTGGAAATAGGTTAAAAAAAAGCCATATTTTGACAGAATTTATGTTTTTTCTCAAATACTATTAACAGCTTCAAACCCAAACTTTGTACAAAGATATGCGAAGGTAAGACGTATCTATGCATATTAATTTGAATGACCCCTCGGAAAGGTCAAGGATCAGAAGTGGTCGTCAAATGTGTATAAAATGCCAATTTGTGATAGAAATGTTTAAAAAGTTTTCAATAATATTTGGCTCAAAGGTGATCTACAAAATGCATACTAATTTAGTTGACCTGTCACAAAGGTCATGGTCATGGATGAAACAGCCAAATTTTGACAGAAAATATTTCCAACTTCACACCCACACTTGTTACAGAGATATATCTATGCTTATAGATTTAAATTAACTCTCGGAAAGGTCAGGGTCACAAGAGGTTGGTAAATGTGTGTAAAATGCCTTTTTGTTTTGGTTAGAATAGTAGTTTTTAGCAATTTTTTAGGCAAACAATCAAATTTGACATGAAGTTTGCTGATAGCAAGATATTTCTATGCAAACTAATTAATTATTTTAGGCAACTCGTCACAAAAATTAAGGGCCACAGAGGTTTGACAGATGCGTTGAAATGCTTACATTTTGAGAAAACTGGATTTCACTGGTGCAGAAGCAAAGTTGATTGTTATGTTTGCCAAAACATTTGATAAAAACTAGCATACAGTTTATGTAGTAAAATGCTGATATTAACAGTTGTCCCTCATGGGTTGAAATTGCACTGCACAATTACATGTTGTGTTGTTTGTTTGGTACAGTTTCTACTTGTGATATATCAATTTAGTAAAGGTAGTAAAGTGGTTTTATTTAATATTATTCAACATACTGTGAATCTCATCTACTGACAACAATAAATATTGATTATTTAATTCTTTGTTTTTCTTACACTTCTTTTGATATCACGAAGACTGTTTTTAGCTTATAGCTTACCTTACAAATCAGGTTACTGTGTTCATGTAAATTTAGAAACTGCGCTGTCTAAATATTGTCAGATAAAAGAAGAAGGTGAGTCCTATTCCCTCTCCCCACCACCCACCCACCCCCATTGTTTACTAAACAACAGATTTAATATTCAACATGACCCGAACTTGAAGGTATAGTTAAAGGTTGAAGGTGTGTGTGTGTGGGGGGGGGGGGGGGAAGTGATATAAGAATGTGTTTTGGAGTAAGTTAATGTAATTATCTGCAGTGTACCAGCTCCTGCAATATTGTTAGGTAGTTCAATATTAAAGTACCATTACGGGTAAATTTGAAGACACATTTCAGCACCATTTGTTTTGATATGCCTTGTTGACACACTTAATGAACTTTAACAGCAGTTGGGACATGCAGCAAAAGCACACACATAATCGCACTTATTTATTCTGCCCAGCCATTAGCGAATATATTTTAAGTTTTTTTAATACTGAAAGCATTTATTTATAGATGTAGAGTCATTGTCAAATTACTTAATATCAAAATGACGTGTGCTGAACTGAATTGTCCTGTGTTTAAATGAACCATATCTAGACTTGTGTGTAGCGTTTCATAACCATGTGTTACAGAAGTGTACCTTTGAAAGTTACGGCAGTAGTGGGCCTTTAAGTACATATACAGTGCCACTTGCAGTAAGTTTTACTGCTAAAGTCTTCTTAGATTTAATGATCAGTAGCTTCAACCATTCAAGGAGGAAACCAAATCAAATTAAATGTGTGCATAAAGGGAGGTAGCATTTATTTTGCCCAGCCATTAGCCTTGTACACGGCAGTTCATGAGGATCAATGCATAATGGTATCATTTTTATTGTCTGCAACGGTGAAATAGATACATATTATTCCCTGCAATGACAAGAACAATTGAACACAATCCAACCACACAAGACAGAGGTCCACTATACATCCTTGTACCCTTAGGGGCACATTAGGATCAATGCCTCTTTTTAACACCAATTTGTATTTTCTTCTTGTTTAGTACAGCTGTTTGCTGCTGCCGTCCTTTCATGTCAAGTTTATACAGATTTTCAGATACAGAATGTGTGAGGACTAGCAGTGATTTCCATTTGTGTGCACTACACATCAAACTTCCTAATCTATGAAATGTTATGTGTGTACAACAGTACATACGTTTGATGCATTAACACACCACTGGTAATTGATATTGTACAAGGTGATGAAGTGGATCTTTTACACACCCAGCCTCAGTCCTTGTTATAATAATGAGTTTTAATAATAATTATAACAATATTAATAATGTTGCGATGCTTCGACAATTATACACATTTTTATATAGTTTTCTGTCAATGTCCAAAACTTATAGGTATGATAATGTCTGTACACACGTCCCCAACTTATAGGTATACCTATGTCTGTACACATGTCCCCAACTTGTACGAATAACACATGATTGTTACACACGTCCCCAACTTATGGGTATACCTATGTCTGTACACATGTCCCCAACTTGTATGAATAACACATGATTCTTACACACGGCCCCAACTTGTAGGTATACCTATGTCTGTACACATGTCCCCAACTTGTATGAATAACACATGATTCTTACACACGACCCCAACTTGTAGGTATACCTATGTCTGTTCACATGTCCCCAACTTATATGAATAACACATGATTCTTACACACGTCCCCAACTTGTCTGTACACATGTCCCCAACTTGTATGAATAACTCATGATTCTTACACACGACCCCAACTTGTAGGTATACCTATGTCTGTACACATGTCCCCAACTTGTATGAATAACACATGATTCTTACACACGTCCCCAACTTGTGGGTATACCTATGTCTGTAAACATGTCCCCAACTTGTATGAATAACTCATGATTCTTACACACGACCCCAACTTGTAGGTATACCTATGTCTGTACACATGTCCCCAACTTGTATGAATAACACATGATTCTTACACACGTCCCCAACTTGTGGGTATACCTATGTCTGTACACAAGTCCCCAACTTGTATGAATAACTCACGATTCTTACACACGTCCCCAACTTGTGGGTATACCTATGTCTGTACACATGTCCCCAACTTGTATGAATAACTCATGATTATTACACATGTCCCCAACTGGTAAGTAAAAGTCATATACATGTCCCCAACTTGTATATTGTCTATAAAGTCTAAAATATAATAGATACACAAATTCTAAGCACATATTTCAAAACGTTATTGTGTGCGAAATCAGAAAATATAAGTGTTATAAAAATTGTGTAAGAAACTAAGAAGTCCCCAACTTGTAGGTCTGCAACTGTGTCTGAGAGGTCCCCAACTTGTAGGTCAGACCTGTCTGTCGCATATACACACACACACACACGAACGCACGCACACACACACACACACACACACACACACACACACACACACACACACACACACACACACACACACACACACACACACACACACACACACACACACACAGAGCGATTTCTATAACAGTACGGGAAGTTTTGTTGGCCTTCCGACAGCAAGAAAAATTCAGCAGAAATTAAACGCACGAAGGTATGTCGCTTTTTAGCGCATTCAAAGTTTTGTTGGCTGTCCGGCAGCTAGAAAAACAGAAGTTGTGCGGAACTCAGTAGTAGGTTGGGGGGGGGGGAGGGGGGAGGGGAGAGGGAGGGGAGGGGGATGGGGGGGAGGGGGAGGGGAGAGGGAGGGGAGGGGGATGGGGGGGGGGAGGGGAGAGGGAGGGGAGGGGGATGGGGGGGGGGAGGGGAGGGGGCTTTGACGCAAGCAGTGGATTAAAAGCCAGGACAAAAGCTGATGCGATGTCACGAGTTTGTACGAGCTTCAATTTAATCCACTGTCTGCGTCACACACGTGCACGTTTTGACTGACCTACTTCTGATATCCGAACAACGTCTTCCTTGTCATGACGATTTCTACACTGGAAGTTTTGCTGACAGCAGGACCAATTCAGCAGAAAACACACGAATGCCGCTTCTTGTACTTGGACGTCTTGTAGGCTTTCTGGAGATGTAGCGTAACGATCTGGTGAAACAAGAGTGGTAGACCGGCGCAATACAGGCAGCATACCGACTGATGACGGAATGGTTCAATGCCGGGAAACTAATCTGAAGCCTGGAAAGGAGTCCTCGGCAAGCATGGCGTGGGGAACTGCAATGACAATGGCCGCCTACTGTTGGAGGTCTGTGCGGAGCAGCAACTGGTCATCACCAACACTACTTTTCAGCAAAAGGACAGTCGAAAGACCACCTGGATGCATCCTCGCTCCAAACACTGGCACCTTATCGACTATGTCCTAGTGCGTCAGAGGGACCGCAGTGACGTCCTCCTCACCAGAGTGATGCCCAGCGCAGAGTGCCACACTGACCACCGCCTTGTCCGCTGCAAACTCAGGCTCCACTTCAAGCCAAAACCCAAGAAATGGGGCCCCCCCAAGAAAAAGCTTGATGTTGCCAGCCTTCAGCGTGACGATGTGAAAGCTGCCTTTCAGACAGATTTACAGCGCAGGCTCAAAGACACAGCGGACCCAGTAGACTCCTCCCCTGAAACACTTTGGGAACAACTGAAAACTGCTATTGCAAAATCCTCTGCAGAAGTCTTGGGTTTCGCCAGAAAGAAGAACAAAGACTGGTTTGACGAAAACGATGTAGAGATCCAGGAACACCTAGCAAAAAAAAAAAAGAGCCGCCCATCAGGCCCACCTAGCCCAGCCTTCCTGCCCTGTGAAGAAGTCTGCCTTCCGCCTCGTCTGCAGCAGTCTCCAGCGCAAGCTCAGAGATCTCCAGAATGAGTGGTGGACCAGACTTGCACAGAGGACCCAGCTTTGTGCTGACAATGGTGACTACAGGGGCTTCTACGAAGCACTGAAAGCAGTGTATGGCCCCAGGCACCTGGTACAAAGTCCCCTGCGAAGCGCGAATGGCCAGGCACTCCTCACAGATAATACCTCCATCTTGAACCGCTGGTCGGAATACTTTCAGAGCCTCTTCAGCGCTGAGCGCACTGTTCAAGAAGCAGTCATCCTACAAATCCCACACCTCCCAGTAAAGGTTGAATTGGACGAACCGCCCACCGCTGAAGAGACCCTCACAGCCATCCACCAGCTCAAGAGTGGCAAAGCAGCAGGCATTGATGGAATACCGCCAGAGATCTGGAAACATGGAGGCCCAGCACTGCACAACAAGCTCCATGACCTCTTTCTCTGCTGCTGGGAGGAAGGAACACTACCAAAAGATCTCCGTGATGCAGTCGTTATCACCCTGTACAAGAACAAAGGCGAGAAGTCTGACTGTTCCAACTATCGGGGAATTACCCTGCTGTCCATTGCTGGGAAAATCCTTGCAAGGCTGCTCCTGAATCGGCTGGTACCTGCCATCGCTGAAGACCAACTCCCAGAGGGCCAGTGTGGCTTCAGAGCAAACAGGAGCACCACCGATATGGTCTTTGTGCTGAGACAGCTACAGGAGAAGTGCCGCGAGCAGAACAAAGGGCTGTACGTAACATTTGTCGACCTAACAAAAGCGTTTGACACTGTGAGCAGGCAAGGCATGTGGCAGATCCTGGAGCGACTTGGCTGTCCCCCAAAGTTCCTCAACATGATTGTCCAGCTACACGAGGACCAGCAAGGCCAGGTCAGACTCAACAATGACCTCTCAGAACCATTCCCTATTCTCAACGGCGTAAAGCAGGGCTGCGTGCTGGCACCGACCCTCTTCACCATCTTTTTTAGCATGATGTTGAAGCAGGCCACAGTGGACCTCGATGATGACGATGCAGTGTACATCAGGTATCGTCTCGATGGCAGCCTGTTCAACCTCAGACGACTGCAGGCCCACACAAAAACCCTAGACCAACTGATTCGTGAGCTGCTTTTTGCTGATGATGCTGCCCTCGTTGCACACACAGAGAGAGCCCTGCAGCGCATCACGTCTTGCTTCGCAGATGCTGCCCAGCTCTTTGGACTAGAGGTCAGTCTGAAAAAGACAGAGGTCCTCCATCAGCCGGCACCCAAGACAGTGTATCGCCCTCCTCACATCACCATTGGCGAGTCTGAACTAAAGTCAGTGCACCAGTTTACTTACCTTGGCTGCGTTATCACGTCGGACGCCAAGCTGGACAAGGAGCTTGACAGCAGGCTGGCAAAAGCGAACAGCGCTTTCGGGCGACTTTTCAAGCGGGTGTGGCACAATCAACAGCTGAAAACAGGCACCAAGATCAGCGTGTACAGAGCTGTGGTCCTCACCACCCTGCTGTATGGTTCAGAGTCCTGGGCCCTCTACCGCAGCCAACTACGACTCCTCGAACGCTTCCACCAGCGCTGCCTGCGTACCATCCTGGGCATTCACTGGAGTGACTATGTCACCAACGTCGAGGTCCTTGAACAGGCTGAAACTGTGAGCATCGAGGCTTTGCTGCTGCGGACACAGCTCCGCTGGGCGGGGCATGTCTCCAGGATGGAGGATCATCGCCTACCAAAGATCACCCTGTTCGGCGAGCTTGCTACTGGACACCGTGACAGAGGGGCACCAAAGAAGAGATACAAAGACTGTCTCAAGAAGTCACTTAGTGCCTGCCAAATCGACCACCACCAGTGGTCTTCGCTTGCTGCGGACCGTGACACCTGGCGCTCCACCATTTACAAGGCAGCTGTCTCCTTTGAGGACTCTCACAGAGCTAGCCTTAAGGACAAGCGGCTCAGGAGAAAAAACAGAGAAGCCGCAGCTCAGAACCCTGGCCATACCTTCCCCTGCAGCCACTGCGGTCGAACCTGCCTGTCTCGGATTGGCCTCCGCAGCCACGAACAAGCCTGCAGACGTCGTGGGCAACTCCTATAAAATCTTCGTTCGCGAAGTCAAGCCAAGCATAGCATAGCATAGCATATAGCATATATAGCATAATCTGTGTCGAATCATAACTTTTACATTACAATAATACTAACTCCTCTTCGAAGCAACCATATACAAACCAGACGCGCCGGGTTTGACGTACTAAGTTATTGACTGACTCGGCTATTGATTATTTGCTCGGATCAGTATTTTTTTAAATAAAATTTTTAACTGTGCATGTGCATGCGTGTGAGTGTTTGCGCGCGCTCGCGCGTGTGTGTGTGTGTGTGCGTGTGTGTTTGTGTGTGTAGACGCGCACGCCGCCTACATGCTTGAGTGTGTGCGTGTGTTCGCGCGCGATGGCGTGTTCTGTTTTCGGAATGAGTGTGTGCTAAATCAAGACAAAATCCAGACTAAAGTAGTGACTGCCACGCGAGTAAAATACAAAGAATATCCGGAACAAAAGAAAGAAACACGCTGAAAAAGGCCAATTAAAACACATTTTTGTTGTAGTTACCTTTTTAAGCGTGTTTCTTTCTTTGTTTGGATTTTTTTTTTTCAAGCGAACTGCTTCACGACAGGCTTTGATTGCTTAAATTCGCCGTTACAGTTTGTTAGCAATGTAGCTAGATAAGACCTTTCTATCATCTTGTCACAATACAAACAGTTATAAAGGAGCTTTAAATCATGCCAAGCCGGGTACATCTAGGTCTACACAGTACAAGCAGACCGATGTAAGGGAGGTAGTCTGTGGAGGTAAAAACCACATATCATAGTATTAATTACATCCCTTTAACTTAGACCGCTCTACGCGTTTAATAATCTGCCGCTGCAGTATGGAGTAGCGAGTTACGCGCGCCAGAGGGCTGACCCGCAGTTTCCTTACAACACGCGCTCGTGTGAGGACAGGCATGGCTTGTGTTCTGTATTTATTGTTGACTAATGACTGACAGGATTAATAGTCGGACATGAATTTTTCTAATATTTTTTATTTTACACTAGGCGCGCGCGGGTGTGTGTGATTATGTGTATCACATACATTGTGTGTGTGTATGTATGTGTTTTTGCTTGTGTGCATGCGTGTGTATCTTTTTTCTTTTTTTTTTTTTTTTTTTTTTTTTAATAGACAAGCAAGTATGCAATTCAGGTGCTACTGAACTTGTCGGCGAAGAAGCAGTCACACTGCTTCTTCGAACTGTCTTTTCGAAGCTCTGTGAGTCACTTTTTTCTGCATTGGGTTATTCTCTGCACCAAACAGAGAAATTGAATATCGCTCGCGCGCGCGCACACACACACACACAAACATAAAGAAAAAATATAAATAAATTGTGTTGTAACTGTGTTTTCTAACCGTGTCTCTTTCTCAGTTGGGCTCTTTTCTGCATTTTACGATCGTAGCAGTCACCTTTCTGATCTAGATTCTATTTGGTGCGTATGTAGGCCTAGCTTACGTGTATGTATGAGCGTGTGATGACACTGAAATGAGCACAGTGAATATTTGTGTACATGCTCCTGCAGATAACAGATGATCATGTGCTGATTCAGTGATAACAACACTGACAACAACGATGGATGACGACGACGATGATGGTGACATCGATAAGCAGAAAGCAATAGGTCCTTGGGCCTTCGAAGGCCGCCAATGGCCCGCGCACAACTGTGCACCCATACACTACTATGCGCCCTTACGGCTCAATTGTGTGCATGCCAACGACGGCTGATATCGGCCCAAGGACCTTTTGCTTAGTACACTTGCTCTCGGCTAAGGCCGTACTACTTTGGTTGTCTCCCTCGATTGCTGCGCTGATCAGCGCAGCAATCGAGGAAGACAGCCAGTGTGAGGCCGCAATTGTTTTGTACCATGCCTCATGTATTATGTATCATGCATCGTCTGCATTCCGACTCACCGTACACGACTGTTGGTCCATTGTCGTTGCAGCCGAGCACCTGTTGTCGACCCAGGTGGGCGGGTGCATGGGAGGGGGGCGGGGGAAGTGCGCCCCCCGCCCCCCCCCCCCCCTCACACTCCTTGACTTGACTCTTTTGTATGTTCTCACACGAATACACTTACCCCCACCCCCCCCCCCCCACCCCCCCCCCCCCCAAAAAAAAAAAAAAAAAAAAAAACCCACAAAAAACAACAACAAAAATAAACAATTAAACAAACAAAAATACAAAAACCAAAAAACCCAAACAAACAAACAACAACTGAACAAACAAACAACCACAAAAAAAATGCATTTAGAAACACAAATGCCGATCAAACTGCTTCATTCTTGTAGGCGTTCACCCACGAAAGTTTAGCAGAAAACACACGATTGCCGCTTGTTATATACTTCATCAACTAGAGTTTAAACAAAATACAATATAGCTTCGTATACTTGACATGTTTGTAGACCTTTGGCCACAAACGTTCACAGAAAAATACACTGTGACGTTTCTTATATCCGGTGTTTTTGTGGTAGGCTTCCTGTACCAAATTTCAGCAAAATATACAATTGCCGGCTCAGCCATAACGATTTAGCAACAAGAATGGCAAACCCTTAACTCATTCTACCCCAACACCAAAATCCTTAAATTTTGCCCCTGTCCTCTCAAGACTGCATTGCAGCGCAGGACACAGATCGACCATGATAGTTCAAGGGTGATGCCAGAACAGCTTGGCGCCAAGCTATTCTGGCATCACCCTTGAACTATCATGGTGGATCCTTATCCTGCTGTGGTGTGTCTGGGGTAGAATGAGTTAACCCGCTTAGTGCCAGCTGAACTCAGATTGTGTTTCTACGATCCTCGTTGATTCAACACCGAAAGCCCTGGCTGTCCGAGGAACATAGATATAAAGTGGTGTCAGCAAGAGGTACAGATCCTCATAAGCCCCCGCAACTGCGGGCGCTCATGAGGATCTATACCTCTTGCAGTTGGGTGATGTTCAAACTTTCTCGGCATTGAGCGGGTTAAGGCTCATGACCGATCAACATAACTGATGTGACCTGTGTGACCTTGACCTTTCCGACGTCACCTAAACTAGCAAGTGTTTAAGTGTTTTAACATAAGTAAGGAGTTGGCTTTTGCACCTGCAAAATGTATGCACTTTTCACATTTTTGTCAACCTCCCGTGACCCTATACCTTAGCAGTATTGAATCAAATCAGTATGCAGGCAAGGTCTTATTATCACCTACCTTTTGCCAAATTTGATTGAAAAGTTTAGAAAAAATGTTGATAAGAACTAAAATTCTGAAAATAGCCATGTTTCACATCATGTGCCTATCTCTTGTGGCTTTGGCCTTTCAATAGGGGTCATTCAGATTAGCATGCATGGGAAGTTCTTACCATCAGGTATCTCTGGACTAAGTTTGGGTTTGAAGTTGTAAACATTATTCGAGAAAAAAAACTTTTTTGGGGTAAAAAAAAAAAATGGTTATGTGACCTACTGATTTCTTGTGGCCTTTGACCTTTCTGTGGCTTTATTAAAAGATTAGTACGTATTTGAAGGCCTTACCATCAGGCATTTCTCTACAAAGTTTGAGTTTGAAGTTGTAAGCGGTGTTTGAGAAAAATATTATTTAGAAAAGGGCCTTTTGTGACCTGTTTTTTGGTCCCTTGTGACCCTTGACCTTACCGAGTGTTCATCCAAACTATTATGCATAGAAAGGTCTTACCATCAGTATGTTTGTACTAAGTTTGGGTTTGAAGTTGTGAATAGTATTTGCGAAATTTTCTTTGTCAAAATATAACGATTTTTGATCTTTTATATCTGTGACCTTGACCTTTGACTGATGTCATTCAAACTGGTATGTGAAGAAAGGTATTGCCACAAAGTAACCTTGAGCCAAGTGTAAAGGCAGGCTTGAATAGTCTTCAAGAAAATGCCGACGTTAAAGTTTACCACGGAAAAGGGCGGACGGACGTCGGACAGGCGACCACAGGCTCATTACATAGACTCACCTTTGCTATCGCATGTGAGCCATAAAGTGTAAGAGTGTCGCTTTTAACAGACATAAGGACGTAAAAATCATCGCTCGCTCGCACGCTCGCACGCTCGCACGCTCGCACGCACGCACGCTCGCTCGCTCGCACGCACGCACGCGCACGCGCACGCGCACACGCACACGCACACGCACACGCACACACACACACACACACACAGCGCGTTCTATAACAGAACTGGACGTTTTGTTGGCCTTCTGGCAGCAAGAAAAACAGACGTTGTTCGGAACTCAGCAGTGGGTCAAAAGAGTTGGAAGGGGGTGGGGGTGGGTGGGGGGGGGGTTGGGGGGGGGGGTGGTGGGGGGGAGAGGAGGGGAGGGGGGGGGAATGGGGAGGCTTTGACGCAAACAATGGATTAAAAGCCAGGACAAAAGCTGATGCGATGTCATGAGTTTGTACGAGCGTTTAATCCACTGTCTGCGTCAAACACGTGCACGTTTTGACCTGCTTCTGATTTCTCAACAACGTCTTCCTTGGCATGACGATTTCAACACTGGAAGTTTTGCTGGTCTTCCGACAGCGAAAGCAATTCAGCAGAAAACACACGAATGCCGCTTCTTGTACTTGGACTTCTTGCAGGCTTTCTGGAGATGTAGCGGCACGATCTGGTGGGCGTGTTTGTGCGCGGACATCAGCTCCTCCGCGTGGAGGTCGTCGTGCCTGTCCTGCATCTTCTTGTAGAAGCCCTGCGCTGTCCTCATGCTGATCAGAACTCCTGGCTTCAGCCCGCCGCTCCGTAGCCTTCTTTCCGACAGGCGCTCCAGGTAGGACTTGCTACCGGACAGTCCGCTGACGCTGGCCATAGGCTCCTCCTGCAAGAATCGACAGTTACTGACAAGTTGGACAGCGGGTTCCCACCAGCTGCATCCTGTCAATACAGGGCGATCACTCTTCCGTTCACCAAGGAGTGCCCAATGCGCAAAAGGCCATCGGGCCGACGTCGGCCCGATGGCCTTTGCGCACTGGGTGATCGCTCTGTTTTAACAGGATGCATCAGCAACAGTGTCAAAGTTATCTTTGAACTCTCCGATGGAAACAGACGCAGAATGTACGTGTACACGATGAGTCACTGAAGTGTGCTTTACACCTAGCAAAAATACGTCACCGTAAGGTTCGCATCATGACAGTATTCTGTTGGGTTATTTCCACTGCAGCAAAATGACGTTATTAACAGCGGGACCGCAGACTGCAGTTGCAAGGGCTTATCCGCGGAAATATGCCTCGTGCTGGCAAACGCTCAAATTCAATTTTACTTTTGAAACAATATTTCGAGCCGATTTGTCTACAGAATTGTCATGAGAATAATGCGATGGAACAGTGAGTGTCTTTCCGATTGTTGTTCATTCAAAAGTTTAGAATACTAGTATTCCACACTGAAGAGACGACTGACGTGACACTGACACGCCCCGATCCGGCGAAGGCCCGTGCTATTAATCGTCTCGCAATATCGAGGGATTTTTTTTTTGTTTTGACCGCCAGTGCGTATTGTTTTTGAAATAAGCTAAAAAAAATATTCGTTGTTTAGCGGGGTTTTGCTCTATTTGTTTAACAAATCTGGTTCTCAAGAGTCGAAATTGGGATCACAACGCGTTACAAAGTGAGCTACATCATAAGAGTCTACCATAGGACGCTACTTGGGGTCTCTGGTAGCGAGGTCACGTGGTAAGGTTTGCACTAACGTGACTGGTCACGTGACGTAGGAATGAAAACAATATAAGTTACGTGAAGCAAGGGTTTGCTACACGGCCCCTTGCAGGCTTTAGGGAGGTCAAAATATCCATAGTACCCCGAAGGCCGAAGCGTGGCCTGTTCACCCGACAAGCGGACTGTCAGTTGTTGCGCCATTAGCCCTTTCTGCCCCGACACATTACAGGAAGGTATGAATCGACCATGTAATTGTTCAAGGGTGGTGCCAGGATAGCTTGGCGCCTATGGCGCTAAGCTATCCTGGCACCATCCTTGAACTACCATGGTCGAACTATCTCCCGAACCGTAATGTAATCTTTACAGGACAATTTTCAATTTTGGGAACTGCGGCAGCATGACTCGCTATATCTTGGTAAGGGTGGAATGGAGAAGGAAAGAAACGGAACGTCCAAACCCAATGCGCAATGGCCATTGGGCTGACTTCGGCCTGATGGCTTTTTGCGCATTGGAATGCTAGTTGTTGCTTCCCTTTGAGGGACAGACGGCAGGTAACCCCGGCGGGGTCTCAGTTACTTTTTGGGGCTCTAGAAAATAATGAGGCCCCGAATCTAACCGCAAAGAATTCTTGGCGCATTAACTTACCGGATGATCTGACGGTGACGCATACGATATTTTGGATCCTCACGCTCTCAGAACACGGTCTCATTGAGATATTATGGCGCGCAATGTAAGCTGAGCGGATCCGTTGCTTGGGATAAGTTGTTTTCGTCGTTAGACCGGGAAAAAATCTCCATTTTTAAGCATCTGATGCTTTATCTCCGCCGCAGATTTGTTTTTGTAGAAATATGAGCTGTTGATGCAAAATTACTTAGTATTTATTTCTTTTTCTTCCCGTAAAGAGCTTTCTGAGGAGTACAGTGTTTTCCAAGAATCAGGTGTACTGCAAGAGTGAGGCATCGAAGAAATTATGAACTACAAGAATATGAGTCATCTTTCTGTCGAGTGACGTAAATGTTTTCTTGCTACCATCATTATATACTAATGACGCGGCGTCTGTTTATCCCAAATTCTTCAGTTTTTGGGCGGACAAAATGGTGGGAGGTCTCAAATCTTTCGCAGTAGCTAACAGTGGCTTGTTCATTGACTAGAACCTTCTACTCATTGAGTTTATTGTGGCATAGGAGCTCCAGGTAAGTTCATTCTCTGGTTCCTTTATTTTTTTAAAATTCTGGTGTTTAGCGCGCGGGCCAACGGCGGTCGACGTCGGGCCGAAGGCCTTTTGCGCATTGGGTAATCGTTTGGCTGTCGGTGGCGCATTTTGTCGATATGGTTCATGTAGGAATCATCGCGACTAGGAAAAGAAGAATTACCGCCACGGAGACCGATTTCTTCTTTTCCACTTCGTGATCGCCCTCCAGCTGGTCCTTCAGCTTGTAGTAGGGTACGATGTCGCTGACGACGTCCGCCAGGGACGACGAGGCCGTCGACCGGTGTCGCTTCTTGCGTGCCGAGGAGACCAGCGTCATCAGTTTATGTGCCTGACTCGTGAAGGTCCGGGTCCTCCTCGCCCGATGCCGCGGCCACATCCACGTGCCGCCCGGTCTGCAGGTGGTCCGCTAGTTCCTCTCTGCATCCCGGCCGTTCCATCAACACGCTGTCCTCCCTGTCTATGTACGACAAGTCTTGCTCCGAGGACGTCTGTGCTTCTGTCTCTTCTCCCACGCACAGCTGTCGAATTTCTCTCATTAGCGATAGTCTACTATCAAAGGCAGTCTTGGTTGAGCCAAGGCTGGTATGAATCCAAGCACCAAACATCTCTTCTCATCTTTCAAGAGATTTTAAGCAAATTCCAGCATACTGCCTCTGTACAAAATGCCAAAGAAGGAAGAAGATTATTGTTTTGTTTTGTTTTAAACACCGGTCCTTGCACTGCCTCCCCTATCTCATTTGAATATGTAATGTGACCATCTAGAGGTCAGCCGCCATATGCAGGACACTTTTCCAAGCCCGTACTACTAACCACCTCTCCCACCGCGTTGCAGCTGGAATTTTGCGTGGAGCTAAAAACAGCGCAAAACTGACATTGGAAATATCACAGGCAGGTATACTGGCTCAGTATTGAAATTTATGTGCGATTCCACCCAATTTCCGAGGACTGAATAGCTGTGAACTTCAATGTAAGCGTCGAGCTGTTCTGGCACGCCCATTGAACTATCATGGATCGTCGACCAGGCGCTAAGCTATGATGGCACCACCCTTGAACTATCGAGGTCGATCCGTATCTTGCGGTCCGTCGTGTCATGAGTCCAATAGTCCATAAGCTAGGAAGATCTACCGTGCACCCCCCCCCCCACCCCCCGCCCCCAGTACTCAATAAGATGGGTTTCAAAGTGTTCCTTAGTATGTCCTGAGATGTTTAAGCCATGTTCCCCGAAAATCCTTAGGAACACACCAGAGATATAGCCGATGGCGCAAGGGTACCCCCATTCACGATCTTCGCAGGTGCTAAAATGAGGTTGAGAAACATTTTCCTCTAAATAAATCAGAATTCATTCCAGAAGCCCAAATCAGGCAATATTATGTTAAGGCTCACCTTCTGCATCCTCAGCAAAAAACAGAATGAAAATATATTAAATCTCTGGCTCACAGTGAAGGTATTAGTGCACCCAGCAAACGGCCATTTCCGCGAAATCGCAAAAAAAGACAAAAATAATGTGTCAGATGCCTTCAAACATTTTCTATAGCGCTGGCAGTCCATTTTCAGGCTTACATCATTAAAACAGGATGTCTCAATTATTATAAACTTGATTAGGTGATGCTGTGATTACTGTGAGTGCCACAGTGGTTGATTTTGTATCCCTACCCCCAAGTTGTAAAAAACACAAAATTAATTAGAAAAAATTACTAAAGTTATTCCATTTAATTTTGACCTCTCTTTACATATTACGTTTCAATAACGTGACACAAAGTGCAAGAAAATAAGGAAAGTCGGCATCCTTTACTGTACATTCGTGGTGAATTATAGCTTTTTCCCATTTACAATTGCCGAATTGGGAAACGTATGTTATTTCCGGTGCCCTCAGAAATTTTGTATACAACCGATAGGTCTTTTTTTTTTTTTTAGGTTTTATTGGTTAGGATAGAGTACCACAGTTACTCCCAACCTGAATTTGTGATGCTGTGATGCCTTTAGGGGCCACAGTGGCTGAATCTGCTGCCCTACCCCCATTTTACCGGTTCGCAAAGTAACGCAAAATAATCATAAAAATTGCTTACGTCATACTCCTCCGTTTAAATATTTTTTGTTGTCAGTTTTTTAAAAAATAAAGTATGCATATTGAGCATAAAAATTTGTGATCATTTCATTAATTTCAATGTGACCCATCAATTTAATTGTAACTATTTTTCACTGGCTGGTCTTTTAGGCAATATTTTACCTAGCGTAAGGCGGGTCTAGTACGGTCTCCACTTTTCCTTTAATTTATTTTCGTCTAGAAATTTGTAAATATGAATATGAGTAATAAAGTTTCATGGTTCCTAATAGACAAAACAATGTTATCAAACTACTTAGTTTCCACATTTCCACCACGAGATCTCCACTTCCACCTTTTGCAACGTTCAATTTTTTGATGGCCGTCTTTAAATCTTATATTGTTCTGTCTGCCAATACGTGAGCTGTCAAGAGTTAGGCAGCATGTTTTCAGAGTTTGGTGTACAGGGGCGTCTCTTCTGGTCAGAACTGACAGCAGACCTCTTCTCTGTTTGGACATGTTTGGAGAATGCGCTAAGGAGACTGATTTTCTACGCCAAATTCGCATAGGGCTGTTTCCGCATGACCCAGTCTCACGAGGTGAGTCCAGCAGGGTCCTTATGGTCTGTGAACATTTGTGAAAGTTGTCAAAAAATGACAAGGTTTTTTCAGGGCCCTGAAAAGTCTGTCAATTTCAGTCCTTTTCCTTAAAGTCTGTGAAAGTTCGTAAAAAATGACAACGTGCTGGCAAAGTTTTGTCTACTTCTTTTTATTCTCCCCCAATTTGTGTCTAATCCATTGCGAACGATCATGCTGACGCTTGTTGCAAGTGATCTATATTTAACTCTGATCATAAAGTGACTGCATGGCCTTTCTGCCGAACATTCTGATTGGTTGCTTATGCTTCTACCGAGCTCCGCCATTCGCTAAGTGTTCTTTTATTTTGATATCTCTTCATGCATTAGGCTTGGAAGCTTCAAATAATTGCTGATAGAGAGTGATCTAACTAAAGTGTGTAAACCTCCAGGCTTCAGTTTGGGTTTGTGAAACGTTTATGAAAAGTTTGTGAACTTCGTTCCTGCTTTTCTGTATGGACCCAGTCCAGAGTAATCAGTGCGTAGATGAAAGATGCTGGCCTGGCTCTCCCTGTTCAGCTTGTTGATGTCATCTGCCCACGGGCTGCAGCCGCCATTCTGCTGTTGCCAATCACTTTGTTGTTGTAGTGTCTTGGTTTCTTTACAAGAGGTTGTGATCTTGAGGTAGTCTGGCGCCTGCTTTGGCCAGGCTGTCAGCCTCTCCATTCCCAGCTACATCAGAATGCACTGGAATCCACTGCAGCACTATTTTGTGGACAGGGCATCAAGTCTATCTTGAAGCTTCCTGGTGAGATCAATGGATCAAGCTTTCCTTTCCCTAGCTAGTGCTCTTCTGCTGTTTTGAGCACCTGCAGAACTGGACGATAGTTGGAGCTGCTGCCGCCAGCTGGTAAGGAGAGGGAGGTAGTAGTGTGGTCTGCACAACAGATGTACATGCCACTTTCTTCATTTCGCACGGCATCTTGTGTGGTATCACAGCTGCTGTGAGGGTAGCGCTTGTGCATAACCTCCAGCAAGATGGCTTTGTGCAGTGCCGCGACCTTTGGCAAAGAGTCCTGGAACATTGTTTACGTTGTCTTGAAGGCTCTTTCGAGATGTCCAGGTATCTGAAGGGAGCTGTTCACAAATCTTTGGGCTTGGTTCCAGGACGTCAGTTTAAGCCCTTTGCAGGACCTTGAGTTGGCGGTTCAGATGTGGGCGTTTCTGACGGTTCTTGGTCTGCTCCTGTAGTCTCCCATGCTGTTGGTGTTTAGTACGTCTTCGTCGTGTGTGCTGTTCTGCGATCCAGTGGCTCCAATGTCCTCCATTTCCTAAATTGGGGTGCTCCAGATGGCTCTAAGAATGTCACTACATCATGAGAATGACCCATGTTCTGCATCTTGTCAAGCCTGGCTTTTTGGGTTTTGCAGGCAGTGTTTCATGTTATCGATGTACCTTGGTACCGCACTACTGGTCTGACCGAGCAGGTGTTTGCTTGTGCCAGGATGCTGTAATTTGCGCCAATGTGGTCCCCACCAGTTTCTTCATCAGAGACTTTTTTTTGCAGCTCTAGCTTCCATGGCTTCGATGTGAGGCCTTCACGTGAATCCAGTAATTTATTTGTTGCCAGTAAATTTGGCTTGTCTGTCTTTGGTGCTGGAAGGTCTCCAGTTTTGAGGTGACCTCTTCCGTCTGATTGAAAGAGATGGTCTAGCTCAGTTTGAGTGGCCATCTTTCAGTCCAGCTGCTGGCTCTATTGGCAGCATCCTGGATTCTGCAGGATGCTATTTCTTTATGTTCTGCTGCGCTCCACACTGCAAAGTCATCTGCATGGAGGATGTTCGAGACGAGCCTTGGTACTCTTGTACTGATGTCATTAATGTAGACCAAAAACAGCATTAGACACAACATCTCCCTGAGGTACACCTTCCCCGAGTTTGACAAGAGTGATGAATGTGCAGACGATAGAAGCTTCAGCGACAGCCCCTGTTAAGCATGCCTTAAATAAAAAGAATTATAATTAAATTGATGGGTCACATTGAAATTAATGAAATAATCACAAATGTTTATGCTCAATATGCATATTTTGTTAAGAAAACTGGCAACAAAAATATTAAACAGAGGAGCAATTGTTAAGATCATTTTTTGTTCCTTTGCGCACAGGTAAAATGAGGGTAGGGCAGCAGATTCAGCCACTGTGGCCCCTAAATGCATCACAGCATCATACAATCAGGTTGGGAGTAACTATGGTACTCTATCCTAACCAATATGACTTAAAAAAGACCAATCAGTTGTATACAAAATTTCTGAGGTCATCAGAAACAACGTACATTTCCCAAATCGGCAATTTTAAATGGGGAAAAAGCTATCATTCACCACGAACGTACCATAAAGGATGCCGACTTTTCTTATTTTCTTGCACTTTTTGCTCACATTATTGAAACGTAATAGGTAAAGAGAGGTCAAAATTAAATGGAATAACTTAAGTAATTTTTTTCTAATTAATTTTGTGTATTTTACAACTAGGGGGTAAAGATACAAAATCAACCACTGTGGCACTCACAGTGATCACAGCATCACCTAGTCAAGTTTATAATAATTGTGACATCCTGTTTTAATGACGTAAACCTGAAAATGGGCTGTCGGTGCTATAGAAAATGTCTGAAGGCATCTGACACATTATTTTTGTCTTTTTTTGCGATTTCGCGGAAATGGTTGTTTACTGGGTGCACAAATACCTTCACTGTTAGCCAGAGATTCAATATGTTTTCATTCTGTTTTTTGCAGAGGGTGCAGAAGGTGTGCCTTAACATAAATTTTGGGCCTTATTTGGGCTTTTGGAAGGAATTCTGATTTATTTAGAGGAAAATGTTTCTCAACCTCATTTTAGCACCTGTGAAGAGCGTGAATGGGGGTACCCGTGCGCCATCGACTATATCTCTGGTGTGTTCCTAAGGATTTTCGGGGAACATGGCTTAAACATCTCAGGACATACTAAGGAACACTTTGAAATCATCTTATTGAGTACTGGGTGGGGGGGGGGGGGGTTTGGGGGGGGGGGGGGCTGTGTGCACGGTAGACTTTCCTAGCTTATGGACTAAACGGGTTTATGTGATATTTTATTGCAGCAATGTGTCGATGACTCCACACCAGTCGTCCACAGTCCAGCGCGGATTGGCGCAAACGACGACGTCAATGATCATAAAGGCAGGCACTTCCGCTACACCGTCTGCGGCAAGAAAGAGACTGAGAACACGCAAGGGGGATTTAAGCGGTTTTTTTTTCAGTGCGGAGTAGTATTAGGGGCAGATGTACCATGGCAGTTCAAGGGTAGTGCCAGAATAGCTTGGCACCTGGAGGCGCCCTGCACACTGCCCTTGAACCATCACTGTCGATCAAGTGTGTCTAGGCTTGAGGGGTCAATGTCGCCATGAGG
>BTPG01000007.1:128005424-128110424 GCA_036245525.1 Semisulcospira habei | reverse complement strand
CTTGCCGTCTATGGTGATTCTAAGCACGCGCTGCTCCCTGACTTGCTCAACAGACTGGTCATTAAATGTGAGTTTTAATGGATGGGGGTTTAGCTGGTGTTTTTGGTAATCATCAAACATTTAGTTTTGGAAGGATTCGGTACCATTGAGTTATTTTGACACCACTGTGAAATATCATTCAAACTACTCTGAAGAGATCTAGTTATAAAATATATATCTGATGATGAAACGTCAAGAGATCAGTCGTCTGCAAAGAGACTGCAGCTTACACTGGGGTCAGATACATGTAGTGGAAGATCGTTGATATAGACAGAAAACAAAAATGGACCAAAGATAGATCCTTGTGGTACTCCTTGCGCTATCACCCCCTCACGCGAGTTTGTCCCATTCACATGGACATATTGTGTGCGCCCGTGCAGGTATGACGTAAGGAAGGCACTTAACTAATAGACAACAAGCTTCTGAATTAAACTCTCATGATTAACGAGGTCAAAAGCTTTCGAGAGGTCCAAAAAGACAGCCCCAGTCATTTGACCGCTATTCATCGCGTTCAGCCATCTATCAACTATACGTGTTAGTGCTGTGTGACAAGAGTGCTTTAAACGAAAGTCCGATTGCAGTGAATGAATGAGTTTGTGTTTTTCGAGATAATACTGCACATGCGTGTGGATGTGCCTTTCAATCGGTTTAGACAAAGTTGATAGCAGGGAAATAGGTCTAAACTTGTTTTAGTCAGTGAGGTCTTTTGTTTTAGGTAATGATATCATCTTTGCTGTCTTTAAGCTGGAAGGAAATTTACCTTGTTGTATGCAAAGGTTGTAAACGTACGTTAACGAATCTATGATATACGGCAGAGCCAATTTGAGAACAGTGCTGCTAATACAATCATGGCCAGACGTACGTTTATTTTTTAATGCCGAGATGGATTTTCCCACGTCATGAACCGTTAATAATGGAATATGAAATGATGTATCGGGATTCAACCTTTTATTACAGAATCTTTTCAATTGTTCTGACACAGATGGCTGATCGGGAGATGTGGTCTGGAGCAGTGTACTAGCGGCAGAAAGAAAATGCTGATTAAATATACCAGCTGGGATGTTTGTACATTGAGCAGTATTTTTATCACGCCAAACAGATATAATATCCTTTTTGCCATTCATAAGTCGGTGAAAGAGGGACCTCTGAGCCTTTCTCACTAGGGACTTTACATAATTTCTTTGTTTTCGAAAGGCTGCAAAATCTTTATTTCTTTTATATTCATCTCGGATCTGCATGGCACATCACCAGTACGCCAGGAGTGTCAACCACAGGACCATGTGATGTATATTAAAAATATTACCTTTTCGAACTCTGACACACAACATCAAGATCTGGATCGACCGTGATGGTTCAAGGGTGGTGCCGGAAAAGCTTGGCGCCTATAGGCGCCAAGCTCTTTTGGCACCACCCTTGGTATATCATAGTCGATTTGACTTCTAAACTAAGATGAATGCAGTTTTCTTAGCAGAGCTCCCAAAATAATAATAATTATTTTAAAAAAACTTCGAAAAGATCGGCTTAATGTGTTTATAAAAGGTTATACACGCAATGCAGATAATGTATAATGCAGGATGCAAGCAAACAGAGTTTTAAACGATTCACTGCACCGGCGTTCGCTTACGCCGTTCAGTCAGGTTTAATCACGCGAAAACGGCTGTGGGCAGATACGCAGCGCCCAAAATTGGTACGACAGCCCACTTAATCAAATTGCAAACTACGATTTGAATTTCCAAAACGTCAGTAGCTCGCGTCAATTTAGCTGTGGAAGACAGCACAGGCACTCGACAGGCACAGGAGAAAGACAGCACAGGCACTCGACTGCAAGCATGTAGCATCATAATACTCGCGCCTCGTGTCAGTGCCACCGTATAGTAGTTGTGTACAGAGAGACAGTGTGCGTAAGACGCGTGATACGGAAAGTTTAGCGCCGTTTAGTCGAGCGCTTGTGGTTACTGCTTTGGAAACAGGTGCTATCTGCACAACCGGAATAGAAGTCAGGCAATATTGAAATTACTACATACAAATAAATGATGGTGATGTTAGTGTAGCGGACTAGTGGCCAAAGTGAAAATTTTGACATGCGCAGCTACTTATTCTAGAGAAGTGTTAAGTGCAGGGTGCTATGAAACGGTTAGCAGTACGGCGGGGATAGCACAGTCATTATCACTACGCGTGAACTGAGACAGCCATGATCGGGAAAAACGCGCGAGTTATACAAGGAGAATGAACGTACTTTGAAACATGTTGGTCTTTAGATTTATAAACTAACATGCACGCGCGTTCACAACTATATCAGCGTGCACGTGCAAAGCATTCACCGCATACACTCACACACTCTCATTCAAATAAATAATGAGAAGAACTGAGAATAAGAGTATTAAAGTATTCATGAAAACAAAATCATGCAAGATCAACTATGAGATTTAAAAAAAAAAAGGCACAGTCGCACGCAGATTACCTCTGATATTAACCCCCCCACCCCCACCCCCCACCAAAAAACACTTTATGATAAAGCAAAGTGCAGCTGCAGTGGGCACACGATTTCCGTGGAGAGAACCAAATCAATGAGTCTACAAAGCATTTTTCTAGCCCCGTGCACACAGGATGAAAACAACGTAAAAGAAAAAGATTGAGAGAAATCACATATGAAACAGACGACATACTAAACTGCACGTTTTGAATACATCATCATCATCATCATCAGTCCCCTGACCTAGTGTGGTCGTCGAGTCGCTGAACTGCTGAATGTTCAACCAGCTACCTCCACTTATCTCGGTCACGTGCCAAGCTTTGCGTCTCTGCAAAACTTTTCCCAGTCCACTCTGTGATGCTGTCCACCCACTTTTTCTCTGTCTGCCTCGTTTCCTGCCACCCATAACGCTGCCCTGCAAGATTGTTGTGGAGAGGTTGTTGGCTCGAGTGACATGGCCATACCATTTCATCTTTTTTTCTTTTTGACGGTGGTGAGGAGGTCTTCATAGTTGCCAGCTTCACGCCTGATGGTACTTCGCACTTCTTTGTTTGTGATGTGTTCCTTGTAAGAGATGCCAAGGATGGTTCTATGGCATCTCATTTCAAGTGCCTGGATTTTTCGCTGCAGTTCAGCTGTTAATGTCCATGCCTCACATGCATATGAGAAAATTGAAAGGACTAGTGCTTTCAGAAGTCTGATTTTTGTTTTAAGACAGTCATTTTTGTCTCTCCAAATAGGTCTTAGCTTTGACATGGTTGCAGTAGTTTGTGCTGCTCTGGACAAAATTCCAGCTCTTGATCCTTCCTCAGAGCCTAGATACTTGAACTGACTCACGGTCTCCAGTTCTTGTCCACTGACTTGGATCTTTGTCGAGATTTGTTTGTCACCACTTGTCATCAGCTTGGTCTTTGCTGCAATATCTCCATGCCAAATCTGGAAGAGGTTTCATCAAGGGTTTTCACTAAGGTGGCAAGCTCATCCTCACCGCCAGGCAGCCCATCGATGTCATCTGTAAAGCGGAGATTGGTGATGTTGCGCCCTCTAATGCTGACTGTGCCGCAGTGATGCTCCAGAGCGTCATACATGATGCGCTCTAAGTAGATGTTGAAAAGCGTGAGTGACAAAAGACATCCTTGACGCATACCATCTGTTATCTGAAACCATTCCCCCACAGATCCCTGGACAAGTACTGCACTGGTGGCTTTGGCATAAAGCTGCTTGATGGTGTTGGTCAGCTTCTAGCCCATGTTGTATTTTTTCATTGTAGCCCACAATGCCTCATGTCATACTCTGTCGAAGGCCTTTTTGAAGTCAATGAACACATGGTAGATGTCTTGGTGGTGTTGCAAGTACTTTTCACACAGAATCCTTAGGTCGAATATTTGTTCTGTCGTACTTCTATTGCTCCTAAACCCAGCCTGCTCTTCAGCGATAATTTCTTCTGCTTGAGGTTTCAGTATGTTCAAGATGACCACCCAGCATCACTTTAATAGCATGGCTGATCAAACTGATAGTTATGTCATTTTGGCATAGCTGAAGATTCCATTTCTTTGGGAGAGTTATAAGCAGTGATTGCGTCCATGTTGTAGGCCACTCGCCTGTCTGCCAGATCTTGCTGCCGATTTTTGTTAGTAAATCTGTCACTGCTTCTCCTCCCCTCTTGATAAGTTCAGCTGGGATGTTAGCGGTAAAAGCGCCTGCCACCAATGCAAGAGGTGCGAGGTTTGATACCCGGTTCCGGCGTCGGACTTTTCCCCTCTAGTAAGTGTCACCGTTAATTCGGGCGGACCGTCGGGGGTTCTTTCTCCGGGTACTCCGGCTCTTTCCTCCCCCGCGAATTTCGGTATTAATTTCAGTCCACTTAATCAAATTTCAAAAATATAAAAAACGATTTAAATTTCCAAAATTTCAGTAGCTCGCTTGAGCTTGCCCTTAGCACCACGTGAATGTTCTGTGTTTATGTACAGTGTGTGAGGGAATGCGCGTGATTCACGTCAGCGTGCTTGTTGGGTTCAGTTCGCAGCTATGTCCTGCGCATTGAGTTATATTATAAATATGAGAAATGCGCCATATAAATACTATGCATGTATTATTATGTTGTCTACTCCAGCTGCCTTCCCATTCTTCAACGCTCTTACTGCTGTTTCCACCTCTCCTCTGAGGACGGGAAAATCGTCGTCATTTGAGCACTCTGGCACTGCAAGTACTTCGGGGTCAACTTTGGGTGGCTGGTTGTAGAGTTCCTTACAGTATTCAGTCCATCTATCTATAATCACATTGGTTCTGTGAGGCATTGCCCATCTGTGTTTTGAATGGTACTAATTCTAGGCTGCTTCTGTCTGATTAGGTCTTTTACAATTTGGTATGCCATTTTGCTGTTGTTATTCTTCAAGCTGTTCTCGATCTCTGTGCATTGTTGTCCAATCCAGTCTTCTTTAGCTTTCTTCAGACCTTTTCTGATCTGCTTGTTGATTTCACGATATTCTTGTGCCACTGTTGTATGTTTGTCTCGTTTTAGGTCCCTTCGGGTTTCACACATTTTGAGAATTTCACCCGTAACCCTAGGTTTGTTCTTTGGGCGATGGAGATCAAGGATGTCCTTGGCAGTTTCTAACATGGCTGTGTTGAAAGCGTCTGTCATCACTTCAACGTTGTCCTCCATCATAAGGAGTGGAGCACATTTTCCTCCGATTGAGGCCTGGAAGGATTCACAAACGTTGGGGTCTTTCAGTCGCTCAAGGTTGAACCTAAGCCTGATGTTCTTTGGCTTACTAATTTTCTTCAGCTTCGTTCGGAAGTTCATTATTACGAGATCGTGGTCATTTCCAACATCAGCACCAGGAAATGTAACGTTTTGAATGCATGGGATGAAAAATGACCTGTCTGATCGAAGTACCCCCCCCCCCAACCCCCTCCCCCATCTGTTTCTCTCTCTTGTTACCTTCTTCAAACTGGTAGCCTACTAGATCGTGGGAATAACCAGTGTTAACCTATTCAGTGCCCCGAAAATTCCAACACCCCCCCCCCAAACTGCAAGAGGTATAGATCCTCATGAGCCCCCGCAATTGCGGGGGCTCATGAGAATCTATGTCTCTTGCTGACACCACTTTGTATCCATGTACCTGGGACAGCTGGGGCTTGTTGATGCTGAATTGACGAAGACCGGCTGCAGAAACATAGTTTCCGTCAACGTGCACTGAACGGGTTAAAGCTGAGAAACAGTCAAAAAACTCCGCCCCGCACGTGTTTTAAAAAAACTTTGCAGGACCCAGCGAGGGCCCTGTCTTCGTGAACGTTCGGCTAACTTCGGCAAACCGGTTTGCAACTGACTCAGTTCACGACTGAGTTTTCAACTGCGTTTGTCGTGCTGGCAAAACTCCCGAGAAAAAGACAGGCTACTTCCTGTTTGCAGCGAGTGGGCACCGCGATCACTGATCTAAACCAGCGATATTTTTACTGATATCAACAGTAGCAGACGACACTCGACCACCCGACGGACAGAGCAGGCCATTTGTGCCTTGCCTGGACGCACACTGGATATGGACCAGGCCGAGCTATCCGTAAGTTACACAGTACAGCCTGAAGCTTATTTGATATCGGAAGGGTGAGGAAGGAGGGGTTATTTGTCGTTTAGTGTTTGTTGTTATATCTCCTTTCATCTGGGGTGGCCTACATCAAATTTTTTCTCCATACGAAGGGCAGCTACTAAAAATCAGCTTGACCCATGGCGACCTTGTATCTTTTGGCATCTATGTAAACAGTCGATTCTCTCTCTCTCTCTCTCTCTCTCTCTCTCTCTCTCTCTCTCTCTCTCTCTCTCTCTCTCTCTCTCTCTCTCTCTCTCTCTCTCTCTCTCTCTCTCTCTCTCTCTCTCTCATCCAATTTACTGTATTGGTTGTACATCACAATGCTTCTTTATTTATTTATATTAGCCTATATTGGACTGGAGGTACGTGTTGACAAAATTCGTTCACAACTACAAAGTGTCAGGAGTCATACTTACAGCATGTACAGCCGTACATTCTGCCATCATAGTCCCCAGCGCGTAAAATCCGTGGCTGTCGGTCAGTTTCAAAGTGTCACAGAATCGTCTGCTGTTGTCCGATCTGCTAATCGCGATGATTTCCGTGCAACAGGAAGTGGTCTGTCGTTTTCCGAGAGTTTTGCAAGCTAGGGATACGCAGTTGCCAACTCCGTCAACTGAGTAACGAACTGATTTGACCCACTTAGGGGCAGGGCCCAAGCTGGGTCCTGTAGTCTTTTTAAAACACGCGCTGGGCGGGTTTTTCTCATTGCACCTCAGCTTTAAAGCTGATATTCAGTTTTTTTTGTTCCGTACCGTGCTGTCAGCCATGGGGTCTCTATAAGGCACGCAGCAGCTTTAGAGTCCAGCCGGAGTGCACACCGTGGAGACAGCATGATACACACAGAAGTCACAAAGGAACTCCTATCAGGCATGTTTACCTAAGTGTACACAGGAACTAATCATGCAGCAGACGATACTTACAAATAACCAGCCGGAACATTTGAGAGCCATACTGCCTGCATCTGTATTCCGCAACAGCAGTTGTCACAGCCCTATAAAACATGTGCACGTGGAGTGTGGCTGTTATGTATTGCACGGAGAGTGTTTGAATGCGTGAATACGGAATACTGCTACATGAGTCATAGGTCCAACGCCACCGGCGTCTCTGAAATTTCAAGGAAACCTCGATATCCCTTGACCCCGGGGTGAGGTCGGAAACCTCATCAAGCCGATGTCAGCCCTCGTGTTTATGTTCATGTTACTCGCAACAATGTTCCCCTGTCAGATTATTTCAACCACACTTGAAATAGATCCCCATGCACCTTCACAGGCTGAGTCAGCTCACGAGAATCTGTGTGTTTTCAGGTGCGGCCCTATTTACATCCACATCAGTTAGCTCTCCTAAATGAGTGAATTCTTGCGGTCGTATTCACATATCCAGGGCCCTCTGTCTACAAGAGGCATAGATTCTCATGTGCAAAAGACTGTTGAAGATCATACAGCTTCTTGCAGAGATCGACCCTGTGTTCATCCTATGTCTATTTCCGAAAGCGTGCCAGAGTTGTCGTAACTCAGAACCCTGACCAGACCTTCCCCTGCAGCCACTGCGGTCGAACCTGCCTGTCCCGGATTGGCCTCCGCAGCCACGAAAATGCCTGCAGACGACGTGGGCAAGCCCTATAGAATCTTCGTTCGCGAAGTCAAGCCAAGACGTTTACATGCGGACGAGACGGTGCACAGTTGCCTAATATATAAAACTATGTGTGGACGACAGTATATAATTCTGAAACGTTTGCGGTGCACATTTCATTTTGCAGTTGCTGGAGATATAATTTCAAAAATCAGCTGCGATTTTGTGTGTGTGTGTGTGTGTGTGTGTGTGTGTGTGTGTGTGTGTGAGTGTGAGTGTGTGTGTGTGTGTGTGTGTGTGAGTGTGAGTGTGTGTGTGTGTGTGTGTGTGTGTGTATGAGTGAGTGAGTGAGTGAGTGAGATAGTGTGTCATATTCAGATACTTGATAGTCGCTTCACAAGTCTGAGATGGCCTCCAGATTTGCGGCCGTCGTCAACTTGCACCTAGCGAAGATGTCAGCATCATCCGACGGGGAGGCCGTTCGGCCCCGGGGCTTTTATGATTTTGTAAGTCCCTTCTATTTTATTCCCTAAGGCAGTCCTGACTACCGTGCACCCCCCCCCCTATCCCCCAGTACTCAATAAGATGGGTTTCAAAGTGTACCTTAGTATGTCCTGAAATGTTTAAGCCATGTTCCCCGAAAATCCTTAGGAACACACCAGAGATATAGCCGATGGCGCAAATTCACGCTCTTCGCGGATGTTAAAATGAGGTTGAGAAAGATTTTCCTCTAAATAAATCAGAATTTATTCCGGAAGCCCAAATCAGCAATATTATGTTAAGGCACACCTTCTGCGTCCTCTGCACACACACAAAAAAAAAGAATGAAAAAATAATGAATCTCTGGCTCACAGTGAAGTTATTTGTGCACCCAGTAAACGGCCATTTTCGTGAAATAGCAAAAAACACAAAAATTATATGTCAACTGTCAGATGCCTTCAGACATTTTCTATAGTACTGGGAGTCCATTTTTAGGCTTACATCATTAAAACAGGATGTCACAATTATTATAAATTTGAGTAGGTGATGGTGTGATCACTGCGAGTGCCACAGTGGTTGATTTCGTATCCCTACCCCCAAGTTGTAAAAATACACAAATTTAATTAGAAAAAAATTACTAAAGTTATTCCATTTCATTTTTTGACCTCTCTTTACCTATTAAGTTTTAATAATGTGAGCATAAAGTGCAAGAAAATAAGGAAAATCGGCATTCGTGGTGAATGATAGCTTTTTTTCTATTTAAAATTGCCGAACTGGTTAACGTACGTTGTTTCCGCTGTCCTCAGAAATTTTGTATACAACTGATAGTTTGTTTTTTTCGAATAGGTTTTATTGGTTATCTTTTAGGTTTTATTGGTTAGGACAGAGTACCACAGTTACTCCCAACCTGATGTTATGATGCTGTGATGCATTTAGGGGCCACAGTGGCTGAATCTGCTGCCGTACGCCCATTTTTCCAGTACGCAAAGGAACGCAAAATGATCATAAAAATTGCTTACGTCATACTCCTCTGTTTAAAGATTTTTGTTGCCAGTTTTCTTAACAAAGTATGCATAGTGAGTATAAAAATATGTGATTATTTCATTAATTTCAATGTGACCCATCAATCTAATTGTAACTATTTTTAACTGGCTGGTCTTTTAGGTGATATTTTACCTAGCTTAAGGCGGGTCTAGTAAGGTCTCGCCTTTTCTTTTCATTTATTTTCGTCTAGAAAGGTTTAAATATGATATGCATAATAAAGTTTTATGGTTCCTAACAGCCAAAACAATCGAAATCACCACTTCCACCCCCAAATTTTGCCTTCTTCTTTTGCAACGTTTAATTCCTTGATGGCCGTCTTGAAATCTTTTATTGTTCTGGCTGCCATAAGTGAGCTGTCAAGAGCTCGCAAGCAGGTTTTTAGAGTTTGGTGTACAGGGGCGTGTCTTCTGGTCAGAACTGCCAGCGGACCATTTCTCTGTATGGACAGGTCTGGAGAAAATGTGCTAAGGAGACTGATTTTCTGCGCCACATTCGCATAGGGCTGTTTCCGCATGACCCAGTCTCACGAGGTGAGTCCAGAGGGATCAGTGCGTAGATGGAAGATGGTGGCCTGGCTCTCCCTGTTCAACTTGTTGATGGCATCTGCCCACGGGCTGCAGCCGCCATTCTGCTGTTGCCAATCAGTCACTTTGTTGCTGTAGTGTCTTAGTTTCGTTACAGGAGTCTTGAGGTAGTCTTGCGCCTGCTTTGGCCAGGCTGTCAGCCTCTCCATTCCCAGCTACTCCAGAATGCACTGGAATCCACTGCAGCACTATTTTGTGGACAGGGCATCCAGTCTATCTTGAAGCTTCCTGGTGAGGAGATCAGTGGATCAAGCTGCTGCCTTACCCTAGCTAGTGCTCTGCTGCTGTCTTGAGCACCTGCAGATCTCAAGCATGTGCTCAACACAGCAGCAGAGCACTATCTAGGATAAGGCAGCATGTAGTAGCTTGATCCACTGATCTGACGGTTCTTGGTCTGCTAGTGTAGTCTCCAGTATTGTCGGCGTTTAGTAAGCCTCTTCATCTTGTGTGCTGTTCTGCGTTCCAGTGGCTCCATTTCCTAAATTGGGGTGCTCCAGGTGGCTCTAAGAATGTCATGGCATCCTGAGAATGACTAATGTTTTGCATCTTGTCAAGCCTGGCTTTTTTGTTTTGTTTTTGTTTTGCAGGCAGTGTTTCATGTTGTCAATGTATCTTGGTACTGCACTACGTGAGCCAGGATGCTGTAATTTGCGCCAATGTGGTCCCCACCAGTTCCTTCATCAGAAACCTTTTCCCCCGCAGCTCTATCTTCCATGGCTTCGACGTAAGGCCTCCACGTGAATCTAGTAATTTATTTGTTGCAAGTAAATGTCCTGTCTGTCTTTGGTACTGGAAGATCTCCAGTTCCAACGTGTCATTATACAAAATTCTACTTCCGCTCCTTTCCTTCTGTGATATGGCGTGCCACAGGGCTCAGTTCTCGGACCGGTGTTGTTTTCTTTGTATACACAGCCTGTGTTTCAGGTGATCGCCAGTAAAGGATGTGAACATCACAAATATGCCGATGACACACAGGTGAAGAAAGATGCTCCTCTCAAACGTTCTCGTCTCTTCTGCATGACATGGAACAATGCATAGAAGCTGTTAAGAACTGGATGACAGACAACAAGTTAAAGCTCAATGAAGAAAAAACAGATGCCATTGTGGTAGGCACTCGCTCCAGAGTGAGTGTTTCCCATGATAAGTCCTTGATCGTTTGTGGACAAGCCATCCCTCTCAAAACATGTGTGAAAAACCTAGGTGTTTACATTGACATTGTCAATGTCCTGTCCATGAACGATCATGTGTCTCACCTGTCCCGCTTCTGTAATCTTGAGCTCAGGAGACTGTTAGACTGTACCTTATTGACGATGCCTGTAAGCAAATCGCTTGTTCACAGATTTTGTCAAGGCTTGAATACTGTAACTCTGTAATGTCAGGTATATTGAACGATCTGCTCTAGAGGCTCCAGAAGATTCAAAACCAAGCAGCAAGACTTGTACTGAAAACATCAAAGCGTGACGACATCACTCCATTGCTTAAGCAGTTACACTGGCTTCCTGTAAAGTTCAGAATTAAATACAAAATTGCTTCCCTCGTTTTTCAGGCCTTTGGTAAAACACTCCCGGCATACTTGTCCTCCAGTCTCCCTGTCTATCCCCAGAGTGTCCTTAAAAACCTTTGTACAGCGATCCTTTTCTTTCCAAGCTCATAAATTGTGGAATGGTCTTCCCCATGATATTCACCATGCACCATCTTTGGCCATTTTCAGGGCTAGATTGAAAACATTTTTTTTTTCAACTTGGCCTTTGAAAGGGATTGATAAACCCTACGTTTTCCCAGCAACGTGTATTATCTGATCAGGCTCTTGACATGTTATGTTTATTATTTTAGTATTGTGTCAGTGTGCATTTGGACCTATGAATGGTTGTGTTTTTGTACGTTGACTGTACTTTAGGTAGTTAATTTCACTTTGTTAGCTAGATTATCTAGACGTAAAGCGCTCTGAGCTTTCTTTGTGGGGATATTGCGCTATAGAAGAGTTATATATTACTGATTATTATTATTATTATTATATTTTTTTAAAAATCAGGCTAACTGAACCCGCGATACATTTGATGACTTGAATTGTCACAAGAACCAAAAGAAGGGAGCATATCACACGAGTCCTTAAGCAGTTGCACTGGCTTCCAGTCAAGCAAAGAATTGATCACAAGATTTTCACTTTGTGCCACAAGCCTATAAATGACCCAGACTCACCAGAGTACCTCCAGGAAATAGTCCCACGCCATAACCCTCCAAGGCAGCTCCGTTCACTGAGCTGTCCGGTCCAAACTCTGCACCCCAAGTGTTGAAAGCCACACAAAGAAGCGACTTGGTTTCCGGGCATTTTCACACTGCGGGCCTAGGCTGTGGAATGGACTACCACAATCCTTGAGGGACATTGACTGCATTGACACCTTCAGGAGGCACCTCAAAACCCAACTGTATCTTGACTTTTAATTCTAGGACTATTGTGCACCAGAAGTTGCGTGTGTTGTTTTTATTTATTTTATTTTTGTTTGCGCCCTGTGCATGCTGCTAGCATAGAGTGGATGCGCATTACAAGTGGACATCAACATCATCATCATCATCATCATCATCATCATCATCATCATCATCATCATCATCATCATCATCATCATTATCATCATCATCATGACGGAACACAATGTGGCACCAAATTTCAAAACTTAATTTCGAACCAATATGTGTGTACGTGCGTGCATATGTGTGTGTGTGTGTGTGTGTGTGTGTGTGTGTGTGTGTGTGTGTGTGTGTGTGTCTATGTGTATGCATGTACGTGAGCGGCAGCAGGCACGAGTGAATGCGAATGTATGCAGTGACGTGTATGTATGTAGAAGTAAGTTTTGTGCAACGTGTTTTGTGCATGTGTATTTGCGTCTTTATTTTTTATTTTATTAAAAAAATTTTTTTTTTACGTCATTCTAAATTTTCTCTATACAGGATGACGTCTTTTCTTTCTATCGTCTGTTCTGTTCTACGTTTGTTTCCATGTCACCTGAAGAAGGATCTTTGATCCGAAACGTCGTTCCTTGTATCTAATTTAAAGGGTTTTCAACCTCTATCTTCTGTTTTCCTTTATGAAATATGTACGCTTCATACTTACCAGAAATACGCTTTTATATGTCCACACTGTTCATACGAGTTTCATATAGTATGTGCAACTCTACTTCTTCTAGTCCACTCTGCGCTTTAACCAATAATAACACCCTCAACGTTTAGGATGCAAACGATGCCGATCTATGTAAAAGGTCAAAAAGAGCACTTTGATTCACAGCAGCCTTTACAACATGCATGGGCCCATGAAAATCTATGCTTCTTGTGGATGGAAGGCCCTGGATACGCAAATAAGTCCGCAGTGGCTTACTCATCCGGGGGATCTAATAAGGATGTAAAGTGAGTCTGCAAAATGTACAGATTCTCATGAGCCGATTCAGTCTCTCGGGGTACATAGTGATCTATGTCAACTGCAGTTGTACTGGTCTGACTTAGACACTGTTACCAGCCAAAATGAAGAGAGTCGGGACAGAAAAAGGAAGCAAGACTAAACTGGAAGGGGAAGTGTAGCGAGTAACGGCTAGACAAAACAAACACGGGGCAGCGCTGGCGCTGATGACAGATGGCTTGACAGATAGCGTGACCCTCACCCACCTTACTTACCCTCTCCCTCCAACTTACTTACCCTCTCCCTCCCCTTGGCGTTCGACCTAAGACTGACATGGTACAATTACAAGGGTAGCCAATCTGTGTCTAATCATAACTTTACTCTTCAAAATATAGATCCCTTCGAAGCAGACACAAGCCAGACGCGTTTTGCACTAGTTTTGACGAACCAAGTTTTTGACTGACTGCTTGACTGATTTTTAAAGGTACGTGCGTGTCAGTGTGCATGCCGCATGTCGATTTATGTGTGTTTGTGCGTGGCGATGCGTGTGTGCGTGTGAAGGTGTGTGTTTGCGTGCGCGCGCGCGATGTTTTATTCTGTTTTCATAATCAGTGTGTGCTAATCAAGACGAAATCCAGACCAAAAATGTGACCGTCATGAGAGTAATAATGCAAAGAATATCACAGTTGTGTTGTTATGGTCTTTTTTTTAAAAAAAACTCATTGTACCCCAAGACCGAAATCCCCAAATGTTGCCGTTGTCCTCTGAAGACTGCAGTGCAGTGCAGTGCAGGACACAGATCACGTGATCCAGGCGACAGATCGACCACGATAGTTCAAGGGTGGTGCCAAAATAGCTTGGCGCCCCATAGGCGCCAAGCTATTCTGGCATCACCCTTGAACTATCATGGTCGATCCACAGTTTGCTGTGGTGTGTCTGGGGTAGAATGAGTTAAGCATATATGTTTCTTCGCTGGGTCTGTCTTTAACCCATTTAGTCCCAACACCCTACAGCAGGTGATGTATTGCCCATGATAATTTAAGGGTAGTGCCAGAAATTAACTTGTCGCTTGAAGGCGCCAAGCTAATCTGGCACTACCCTTGAATTATCATGGTCAATATATCTCCTCCGACTGGCACATGGTCGTCAGGTGACGCCTCCAAAATGCGGGAAACGCGGCCGTGGGGTTATATGGGTTAAATCAAGGCCTGCTCGGTCGAAGAAGCCCACTGTACTGAGCAAGGGAAGCTAATCTGTCGAGCTTTAAAGCCACGCATATCAAAATACCAATTACATCGCTTAAGCATGTTCTTAATTAAACGAACTTTAGTTCGCGAACCAGGTTGGTTCTTAATTGGACGATCTAAAGATACGGCGAACCTAGTTCGAAGTAGTTCAAGAACCTCGGCAAACCATAGTTCGCTGTCGGAAAAGGTTCACTCAACGTGTTGAGCAAACAAAGGCGAACCTTTTCTCTGATTGGTCAAAACTTTTACCATCTTCTGCGTTGGAGATAAGAAGGCAGTCACCGATACAAACAAATATGGCGGACGGTGATATTTCACTCGTGCGAAGAACTTGACAAGACCTATTTTTATTGATTTGTGGGAGGCGCAACTGACGCTGTTTGTGGGGTCGCTACTGCAAGGAGTACAAAAACAAACATCTTTCAATCGCGAAGCGGCATAGCGGCAGCCATTTTGAACACCTCCGCAGACAGTAAGTACGCCGAATCAAGCGCTTCAGTTAAAAAAGAGAACCATGGCAAACCTGGTTTGCTGAAGTTCGCCTAGGTTCGTTCAACCTCAATTAAGAAACAAACCAAAAGATCGCCGATCTTCTCCGATCTAGGTTTGCCGATCAATAGTTCGTCTAATTAAGAACAGCTCTTAGCCTACACAACCCTAACACGTTTTGATTTTACTGAAGCGCCGGGCCGCGAGTGCCGTGTGTTGTTACAAAACTGCGAGTCTACCGCCTAGCTCGCACAGCTCACCCTACGTACTACAATTGTGATAATTGTGATTGTCTCCTTAGTACACTTTGTCTCATTGGCCTCAGTATCTCACTGTACGTCGTTCAGTTCCCCTGGACGCCGGGTCACCCCTTCTCAAGGCAACGGGAGTCTCCTTATCACATGGCCGGTACCAAAGTAGCATGTAATAAGTAGACTCAACTTATCACATGTCACGGTGACAACGTTACTCGCTGAGCGAAACGTCGCCCCCCCCCCCCCCCCTTCCCCGAATACATCACTGACCAATCGCATTTCTCAGTAGAAACATACCCTAATTTCAGTCAAACCATCCAAAAAATCCAAACCACCCTAATAGATATACACTTTAGGGGGTTACACAACAAAAGAACTGTTTGTAGGTGTTATGTGATACGTTAAGTACTGATACCGATTAACCTCAAAAAAAAAAAAAAAAAAAAAAAAAATGAAGGTAAAAATGAAACGACAGAAAAAGCAAGTACATGTAATATGTTCGTGCTTGTGTCTACGCGTGTGTTTGCATGCATAGGTGCGTGCGTTATGTGTGTGTGCCGTGTGTGCGTGTGTGTGTGTGTGTGTGTGTGTGTGTGTGTGTGTGTGTGTGTGTGTGTGTGTGTGTGTGTGTGTGTGCGTGAATGCGTGCGCGAGTCATATACAAATGTGCGTCCATACTGACACAACATGTACGTCCAAACTGACAGACTTGTCGATGTCGACCCAAGGACCTTTTGCTTACTAGTGAGGTTTCGTTTGCAACGAACGACTACCGACAACGAACGAGAGCGAAATCGCCGATGATAACCAGCTTGAACGATGCCCGGAGGGTTAATGAGGATCTATGCCTCTTGGAGATGTCAGGAGTGTTGTCTGTGCTTATGGTACACGCTGGCTGACTGCCGTGACTTGGCTTTCGTTCGTTGTTGGGAATCGTTGGTTACAAAGGAAACCTGGCTCATTACTCTGTGCTCACTGCAAACAATCCACAGTCAGTTTCACATATTTATTCTATTCAGCGTGGACGAACACTTTTTGTGATGTATTCTTCGTGTGTGGAAGTACACCATTAAAAATCTTCAAGAGCAGAAATGATGCTCCCAATGCGTAAATGTAGATCGTACACTCTATACATGTCAAATGTTAATATACGCTTAAAACATTGTTTTTTGTTGCACGGAGATTGTCAATAGATCTAAAAACAATATAAAGGTTACACGTGAGAACGAACCTCAATTACAAGGATGTAAAAGTTTTAAAAAAAGGATGTATAGAAATACAAAAGCATAACAGTTTGTAAAATCATAATAATGATAACATATCTCTGTGGAATTATTATGGCACAGTCATTTGAACACAGATGTGTTTGTCGTTTGATGAAAGCACGGGGATATCTGGAATGATACATTTGCGACCATCAAAGGCACCGGGACTTCTAAATTCATTGATACATCTGTGATTAAGAAAACGACAGAAGGTTGCTGAAATCATTGACTACATTCGCAAGCAAGAAACAATGTCGTAGGCATATGCTTTAGCCTCGATAACTTCCCGCTGTCTGATAGCCGGTGAAATTTGTTTTGCAAGCCACCAAGAGGCATAGATTTTCATGAGCCCCTCATGAATATCTATACCTCTTGCACTCGGAGCGAAGGGGCTGCCTGCACAAAAAAATGAATCACAATTCTTATGTCAGTACTTGCGTTACTGCAGTGTGTAGGCCATACATTTATACCAATACCATATGCATATACTGAACGGGCAAAGTCATGGTAAACCGCACTACAAATACTATGCTGAGCGATCGTCACAGAAAATCGAGTCCAAGTGAAACACTCAAAGTGAAATATAAAGCATATGACGAGTGACGAGGGCCGGGGACTGTCCCATCCATGGTGATGTAGGTCTTGCTTCAAGGAATGACACTGCAAGTCTGGTGTCATGGCAGCACAGTGATCAGCCGCTGGCCCTCTTCAGCTGTACCAAATTCCTGTCTGAGTCACTTTCACCTGTATGTACGTCCTCCAGTCCGCACAGTCAGAACTGGTCTAGACTGACCACCAAGGTTAGCAAAAGGCACAAATTCTCATTCGTAAACCCCTGTTTGACTCCATCTATACGCGAGTTAATAAGACCCGATCTGGGGAAGGGCTGCCATGAGCCCCTGTACGACTCCCTCCACAACACCCGATCAAGGTCAGCAAGAAGCATAGATTCTCATGAGCTCATGCGATTCATGAGAATCTATGCTTCTTGAATTGGAAGTGTCAGGCGCCAAGCTAATTTGACACTAGCCTTGAATTATTATGGTCGATCCATCTCTATGGGCTAAGAGGGCTACAGCGCTGTTTGTTTGTTAACAGGGTTCAGGGATGTTTGAGGGTTCGTTTGTTTTTTCCACATAATTTCCGTTTTTGTTTGTTTGTTTATCAGGGTGCACACTTTACCCTACACACAAGGCAGGGACGTCGCCGTTGTATGTCTGGGATGTTAAGCTGGCGGTAAGTGCACCTGTCCAGGTGGGGCACGTGCAGACCCATGTCCACATCACCCACGTGTCCGTACAAACAGCCACAGAAAGCGCACCTGATGGCGTTGTTGCCCACGTGAACACAGCCCAGTTTGGCCAGAGTGATGGCCTGTGGGGACGGGTCGGGGAAGGTGGCCATGCGGTTCATCTCATGGTGGAACAGGCTGATCCCAGACCTGCACACAGATAGACGACAACTGTGTGAAAACAATAACGACGACTGCAGCAACATAAGCTTTTAGAAATGGCCGGTTCTATTTCTAGTGCGGTGCCGGTCGGTGTAGCACCCAGGCCACTTTGGCATAGAAAATTTCCGGGAACAGTGTGTGTGTGTGTGTGTGTGTGTGTGTGTGTGTGTGTGTGTGTGTGTGTGTGTGTGTGTGTGTGTGTGTGTGTGTGTCAATCGACGTGAGGATCTATCGACAGAGAATGTTTCGTGTGACCACTGCATAAGAGTGACCAAATAGTCCTTCTCTCTCTCTCTCTCTCTCTCTCTCTCTCTCTCTCTCTCTCTCTCTCTCTCTCTCTCTCTCTCTCTCTCTCTCTCTCTCACTAGACAGTGAGACACTTTCCCTCAAATAACCGCTGATCCGGTGCGGGATCCGGTAAAGGGGCGGGGCGGGGCACCTGCCACCACAATGACAATGTACTTGATGGGGCTAATCTTGATCATCGGAAGGCATAAGCCCCGTACGGCTGCATGGAAGCATGTAGATCTATGGTTCTTGTAGGTGAAAAGAAGGCAGCTGACGCCATTCGTAATAATAATAATAATGATAATAATAATAATAATAATAACAAAGGAGATTTGTTAAGCGCTTATTCTAAAAGTAGCTTTAAGCGCTGATACAATCAAAAACTAAAAGCTAACACACACACACACGCGCGCGCGCGTACACACTGACACACACACACACACACACGCGCGCTCGCGCACATGCACACACTCACACACACCGCGCGCGCGCGCGCACACACACACACACACACACACACACACACACACATACGTGACAAACGAGGTGATGAATTGTGCATGGCTGAAGCAACATTGTAACTGATTGATACTAAGTGGCCGCCGGCACTCATGCGCAGATATCGTCCGCTCAAGTTTCGCGCTTCTCTCTCCAGTTCCACCAACCGCCGGAGATGGCCGGCGTGACCTGTATATCTCAAGGAGAGTGTCTAAAGTTGTTGGCGCCTTGTTTCGGATACTCGGATACGCAGGCACTAAATTAGTCGCAGTCATCTTTCGCGATTTGTACGGTGTAGTGCCAACATAGCCAACGATCGCATAGTGTACTGAAGTTACTTGGCTCTTGAAACGAAACAGCTTTTTCCTTTTATCACGAAATCAAGGGGAACCCCCCCGCACACTTCTGTAAGTTGGGCGGAGCTGCGACCCTGACACACGCCTTGTACCTTCTTTTGACCTATTTACGTTCCGTCTGCGGCTTAGAGCTGCTAATGCTAGTGCACAGGCACGGAATGATCGCTACGTCATTGCTCGTTCAACTTCGATCATCTACAGCCCCAGCGCCAAGCAGCAATGAATTACAGTGTCAGCTTTGTGTGCATTGCATAGAGCAGGGCCGACAATGCCAGCGCGGTGGGACTGTCACGCACGTGGGCTATTGTGGACAGTCCAACTACTGCTGCTTTGCTCTGGGGCTGAAGGTCAGTCGTGCGCCCTTCCCGGCGCTAGACCTTGCTTCCAGGCCGGCGGACCGAAAAATCGAAAAGAAAAAGGGGGGGGGGGGGGGGGCCGGGGGGGGGGAGGGGGGGGGGGAGGGAGTGGGAGAGAAGGCGCGTGCGTGTTAAGACTCTCACCATTTGCCAAAATAAAACACCCCAAAAAAAGGTGTTATAGCATAGACTAGAAGGCACTCGGGAACGCTGAAGAAGAAGAAGAAGACTAGAAGGCGCGTGCGTGTTAAGACTCACCATTCGCCAAAATATAGCAATTTACCGATTTTTGGGACCGGGGGGGGGGGGGAATCGGGGGGGGGGGAGGGGAGGGGGGTAGGGGTCCGGAACCATTGGGACCAACCCCCACCCCAGATCTGCCTCTGCGTGAGACGCGTACGCGCATCTAAACGTTTACGAGCAAATAAAATGCACATGCGCAGATAGCGATATTGAACTTCCCGCTGTCTGACAGCCAGTGATATTTTCCAGCCAGTCAGCAAGAAGTATTTATTTTCATGAGCCCCTGCGACTGCAGGGGCTCATGAATATCTATACCTCTTGCGCTATGAGCGAAGGGCTGCCTGTAGAAATGACTGAATCAGAATTCTTTTCTCAGTATGTGTGTTACCACAGTGTGTACCCCACACATTTATCATGTGCATATACTGAACGGACAGTCATGATAACCCCAGTACAAATATATACTATGCTGGTCGATCGGCACAGAAACTCGAGTCCAAGTGAAACACAATCAAAGTCAAACATAAAGCACGTGACGAGTGACGAAGCCGGCAGGTGTGTCAATGCTGATGTAGGTCCCGCTTCAAGGAAAGACACTGCAAGTCTGGTGTCATGGCGGCACAGTGATCAGCCGCTGTAACAATTCCTGTTGGATCCATTCTCACCTGTGTGTGCTCCCTCCATAGACATCACAGAGTTGATCTAGGCTGACCACCAAGGTTAGCAAGAGGCACAGATTCTCATAGACCATGTTTAACTCCCTCCTTACGAGAGACAACCGGCCCCGATCTTGGTTAGCAAGAATCATATATTGTAGTCATAAACCCTCGTATGACTCCCTCCATATGTGACGCAATCAGACCCGATATATACGCAGCAAGTAGTATAGATTCAACAGGGTAGCATGAGAATCTATGCTTCTTGCGAAGTGTCTGGCCGAGAGACTGTTGTCGCCTGGCACACTCCGTCCGACTGAAAATCACTTGTCTTCATGTACACGTAGATTTTTTTTTAAAACTCCTTCAGCCCGACGGTCGTATTTCCCAATTTGTAGAGGCGTCATCTAATGACTACGCACCAGTTGCAGTGTGCGATGTCAAACATTTTTTTCGCACTAAAAACATGAATGAAAGGACAGGAGGAATTAAATGCTGATATTGGGACCGTTGAGTTGAGCGGCATAAAGAATGATGATAGTTTCTGTTATAAAAAAATATGAGTCTGAGACTTGTGTTTTACCGGGTACATGGCAGAAAATCGAAAGACATAAGCTAGAACGACAAAACTCTGACATGTAAAAAAAAAGTAAAAGGTGTGTCAGTGTGTGTGTCAGTGTGTGTGTGTGTGTGTGTGTGTGTGTGTGTGTGTGTGTGTGTGTGTGAGTGCGTGTGCGTGCGTGCTTGCGTGCATGCGTGTGTTTGCGTGTGCGTGAGCTTGTGTTTGTGGTGTGTGTAGGAGGCTGTTTTCAGATATTTTGAGACATGATAATTGTTTTAATAGTATACACACACGGAAGATTTATGTTCTAGTGGAGATGTTAACAATACTTCCATTACCACGCATGTTTCGTTGTTCTATCTAATGCCGCAGAAAATTTTAATGCTTATATTATGAGGTCGTTTTTGGTGTTAGGTGACAGTAAAGGGCTTGCCACAATGATAGGGTTACAGTGTGTGTGTGTGGTTACAGTGTGTGTGTGTGTGTGTGTGTGTGTGTGTGTGTGTGTGAGTGAGTGAGTGTGTGTGTGTGTGTGTGTGTGTGTGTGTGAGTGTGTGTGTGTGTGTGTGTGTGTGCGTGTGTGTGTGTGTGTGTGTGTGTGTGCGTGTTGGGGGCAGAGGGCGGGGGGTGAGAGTGGTGTCTAAGTCAATTATCATTTAGTGTACTGATTTGCGTATAACATGTGTAGCGTAGTACTGTGACCTATCGACAGAATGTTTCATTTGACCACTGCATAAGACAGACCAAATGTTCTCTCTCTCTCTCTCTCTCTCTCTCTCTCTCTCTCTCTCTCTCTCTCTCTCTCTCTCTCTCTCTCTTAATTGACACGATTGACTAGTCATTGAAGGTACCTACTCATTTATCCTTGAAAAATAAAGTTTGAGTCATTTCATTTTTCATTTCATTTCATCTCTCTCTCTCTCTCTCTCTCTCTCTCTCTCTCTCTCTCTCTCTCTCTCTCTCTCTCTCTCTCTCTCTCTCTCTCTCTCTCTCTCTCTCTCTCTCTCTCGGCTCTCTGAATGACTCCCTGTGTGTACTGAGATTTTAGACCCAGCAGAACCTTTCGATCTTTAGTCATTCAATTACTTGTCGCCGATAGTCGAAACTGAAACAAACAAGCAAAGCACGGGTTGGGCCAATCAAATGTGTTGACAATGATCACAATTTACTGTAAATACAGTTGGTTGGAAAGCAAGGAAATGAATAAACTTACTGTAAAATATTGTCCATCTTCTCGATCTGGCATCAAATCAGTTTAGCGCACAAATAAAGCAGGCTGCAACATCTAAATGCACCTTAGTTTGACAATACACAGCAGGACGATATCATGGTTACGTTACGGACCGTAATGCGATCAGTCAGTCTTTGCAGGTTTGTCCCCTCATCGAGTCAGCTCACACGGCAGTCTCCACTCATAATGACGAGCGTGGGCCAAGTCAGCTGCGGAGTGATATCCCGTACTTACTCATGTAGAGAGTCACAGAACGTCATGCAGACATTATCGGAAACATTAGCCCATAAAATGAACTGCTGGTCTGTGCGCCATGCATGGCATATCTCAATCTGAAGATACACTTTAATAGTGATCCGACCCGTTCCGCAGTACCGCTCAGGCTGTGAGGAACCTAACGGCAGCCCTTTAACTTAGACTGAACGCTCTACGCGTTTTATCAGCAATTGTCACTGCAGTATGACTCAGTCTAGCGAGTTGCGCGCCCCAGAGGACTGACCCATACGTTGGCAAAAGCGGATTTGCATTTAGTCTAAAGCAGTGACTGCCAAGCGCGTAAACTACAAAGCAGATCCCAATAAAAGAAAGAAACAAGCTGAAAAGGTCATTTACAACACATTTGTGTTGCAGTTTATCCTTTTTAAACGTGTTTCTTTTTTGTTTGGATTTTCTTTCAAGCGACCCGCTTCAAGACAGGCTTTGATTGCTTAAATTCGCCGTTACAGCTTGTTAGCAATGTTGCCAGATAAGACTTTTCTATCATTCTTTTCACAATCCAAACATGATTAAATCAAGACGGGCACATCTAGGCCTACACAGTACAAGCAGACCGATGTAAGGGAAGCTAATCCGCTGTGGAGGTAAAAACCACACATCATAGTACCAATTACATCCCTTTAACTTGTTGGTTTTAGTTCTGGGTTTAACGTCCACGGCACCGAAGTGATAATGGACGGCCCTGACGGGCGGGTTATGGGGGACAGGGAAATCTATTGCCTATGGAGTACGAACTGAACACTGATCAGTCAGGCGCACTGCAACTATGCTACTTTGATTTTTCAGGATCTTTCAACGGACATGTTATAGTACAAGCCCGTATATTCCCTGTATTGCGAGTCCAGCTACAGGTCCCGTAACGGGTACTCGAACCCACGACCCGGCGATTCCCTTCGCTCTCTTGCTCCGACGCTTAACAGCCCGAGCTATTTCGGACTCCCTTTAACTCTGGAGCCCTTTAACTTAGACCGCTCTACAAGTTTTATCTGCAATGTGCTGCAGTATGGAATAGCGAGTTGCGCGCGCCAGAGGACTGACCCACAGTTTCCTTTGACAACACGCGCTCGTGTGGCGACAGGCGTGGTTGGTTGGTTAGTTTCGGTTTTAACGTCCACGGCACCGAAGTGATAATGGACGGCCCTGACTAGCGGGTTACGGCTATAGTCTATGGAGTACGACCTGAACACTGATCAATTCAGGCGCACAGCCTGCAACTGTGCCACTTTGATTTACCAGGACCTTTCAACGGACATGCTATGGAACAAGCTCGTCTTTTTTCCCTGGATTGCGAGTCCAGCTACCGGGGCCGGGACGGGGACTCGAACCCACGACCCGGCGATTCCCTTCGCTCTCTTGCTCCGACGCTTAACCGCCTGAGCTATTTTGGACTCGCGCGACAGGCGTGGCTTCAGTTGTGCTCCGAATTTATTGACTAATGACCGATAGGATTAATAGCCGGCCATGATTTTTTTTTTTTTTTTTTTTTACTCGGGGCTGTGTGTGTGTGTATGTGTATCATATATACATTGTGTGTGTATGCATGCGTGTTTGCTTGTGTGCATGCGTGTGTGTGTGTGTTTTTTTTTTTTTTTTTTTTTTTTTTTTTTTTTTTAAACTGACTAGACAAGCAAGTATATTATTCAGGTGCTACTGATCGTGTCAGCGAAGAAGCAGCCACACTGCTTCTTCGAAATGTATTCGAAGCGCGTCTTTCTCCTTTGGGTTCTTCTCTGCACCGAACTGAGAAATTGAATATCGCTCGCACGCGCGCGCGCGCGCGCACACACACACACACACACACACACACACACACACACACACACACACACACACACACACACACACACACACACATAAATAATAAATATGAACAGATTGTGTTGTAACTGTCTTTTCTAACCGTGTTTTTTTCTCCGTTGGGCTCTTTTCTGCATTTTAGTAAGCTTGGCTGTCACCTTTCTGGTCTGGATTCTGATTAGTGCGTTAGTACGTGTGTGTATGAGCGTGTGATGACACTGAAATGAGCACAGTGAATATTTTGTGTAGCCTACGCGCTCTTGCGGATGACATATGATGCCGATTCAGTGATAACAACACTAACAACGACGATGAATGACATCGATAACCAGTGACCAGAAAGTAATAGGTCTTTGGGCCGTCGACGGCCGTCAATGGCCCGCGCACAACTGTGCTGATCAGCGCAGCAATTGAGGAAGACAGCCAGTGTGAGACCGCAACAGTTATGTATCATGCCTCATGTATTATGTGTCATGCCTCGTCTGCATTCCGTCTCACTGTACAAACATGTTGGTCCATTGTCGTTGCAGTCGAGCGCCTATGGTCGACCAAGGTGGGTGGGTGTATGGGAGGGGGGTGGGGGGGGGGGGGGGGGGGGGGGCGGGGGAATTGCGCTCCCCTCACACCCCTTGACTTGCCTCTTTTGTATGTTCTCACACGAATACACTTACCCCCCCCCCCCCCACCCCTCTACTACCTCCCCCCCAAAAAAACTAACAAAAAAAGAAAAAAAAACAACCAACAACTAAAGAAACAAAAAATAAACACACAAAAAAACAACAACAAACAAACAACCACTAAAAACGCATTTAGAAACACAAGTGTCGTTCAGACTACTTCATTCTTGTAGGCTTTCACCCACGAAAGTTTATCAGAAAATATACGATTGCCACTTTTTATATATACTTCAACTAGAGTTTAAACAAAATACAATAGCTTCGTATACTTGACATTATTATTATTATTATTATTATTATTATTGTAGGCCTTTGACCACAAACGTTCACAGAAAAATACACTGTGACGTTTCTTATATCCTGTGTTTTTGCGGTTGGCTTCCTGTATCAAATTTCAGCAAAATATACGATTGCTGATTCAGCCAACAAGAATGGCAAACCCTTAACCCGCTTAGTGCCGGACGACGCAGATTGTTTCTACAATCCTCGTTGATTCAGCACCGAAAGCGGTTTCCTGTTCGAGGAACATAGATATAAAGTAGTGTCAGCAAGAGGTACAGATCCTCATGAGCACCCGCAACTGCGGGGGCTCATGAGGATCTATACCACTTGCATTTGGGTGATGTTCAAACTTTCTCGGCATTGAGCGGGTGAAGGCTCACGTGCTTGACCGATCAACATAACTGATGTGACCTGTGTGACTTTGACCTTTCCGACGTCACCTAAACTAGCAAGTGTTCTAACACAAGTAAGGAGTTGGCTTTTGTACCTGCAAAATGTAGGCACCTTTCAAATTTTTGTCAACCTCTCATGACAATAGACCTTTAGGAGTAGTGAACCAAATTAGGTATCGTTTTGCCAAACTGGGTTGAAAAGTTTAAACAAAAGTTGATACAAACTAAAATTCTGAAAAGTAGACATTCTTCACATCATCCGCCTATCTCTTGTGACCTTTCCCTTTCAGTAGGGGTCATTGAGATTAGCGTGCATGGGACTGTATTATCATCAGGTATGTCTGGACTAAGTTTGGGTTTGTAGTTGTAAATAATATTCGAGAAAATCTTCTTTTTTTTTGGAAAGAGGGGGGGGGGGGGGGAGGAGGGGCAAAAATGGCTATCTGTGACCTACTGATTTTTTGGTGACCCTGGACCTTTCAGTGGGATTATTCAAACTAGTATGTACTGAAGGCCTTACCATCAGGTATTTCTGTACACAGTTTCGGTTTGAAGTTGTAAACGGTATATGAGAAGAAAAAAAAGTTTAAAAAAGGGCTTTTTGTGACCTGTTTCCTGGTCCCTTGATCTTTCCGGTTGTTCATCCAAATTAGTTTACATAGCAAGATCATACCATCAGTATGTTTGTAAGTTTGGGTTTGAAGTTATGAACCGTATTTGCGAAAAAGAATTGTTAAAATACAGCTATTTTTGACTTCTTTTTTTTTGTGACGACAAAGTAACCTTATGCCAAGTTTAAAGCAGGCTTGAATAGTCTCGGAGAAAATGCCGACCACGGACAACGGCGGGCGGACGTCGGACAGACGACCACAGGCTCATTACATAGACTCACTTTCGCTATCGCATGTGAGCCATAAAGTGTAAGAGTGTCGCTTTTAACTGACATAAGGGCGTAAAAATCAGAACACACACACACACACACACACACACACACACACACACACACACACACACACACACACACACACACACACACACACACACACACACACACACACACACACACACACACACGCACGCACGCACGCACGCACACCGCTTTCTATAACAGTATTAGAAGTTTTGTTGGCCTTCCGGCAGCAAGAATAACAGACGCTCGGAACTCAGCAGTAGGTCAAAATTGAGAGTTGGAAGGGGTGGGGGCGGGGGGCGGGGGGGGGGGAGGGTAGGCTTTGACGCAGACCGTTGGTTAACTCATTCAGCCCGACGCACGCATTTCCCAAATATTGGAAGCGCTATCTAACGACTATGCACCTGTTGCAGGAGACGGATCGCCCATGATAATTCAAGGGTAGTGCCAGATTAGCATGGCGCCGACAGGCGCCAAGCTAATCTGGCACTACCCTTGAATTATCATGGTCGACCCATCTCCTGCTTTAGGGCCTCAGGGCTGAATGGGTTAAAAGCCAGGACAAAAGCTGATGCGACGTTACGAGTTTGTACGAGCGTTTAATCCACTGTCTGCGTCAAACACGTGCACGTTTTGACCGACCTAGTCCTGATTTCCGAACAACGTCTTCCTTGTCAGTCATGACTATTTCAACACTGAAAGTTTTGCTGGTCTTCCGGCAGCGAAAGCAATTCAGCAGAAAACACACGAATGCCGCTTCTTGTACTTGGACTTCTTGTAGGCTTTCTGGAGATGCAGCGGCACGATCTGGTGGGCGTGTTTGTGCGCGGACATCAGCTCCTCCGCGTGGAGGTCGTCGTGCTTGTCCTGCATCTTCTTGTAGAAGCCCTGCTCTGTCCTCATGCTGGCCAAAACACCTGGCTTCAGCCCGCCGCTCCCTAGTCTTCTTTCCGTCAGGCGCTCCAGGTAGGACTTGCTACCAGACAGTCCGCTGACGCTGGCCATAGGCTCCTCCTGCAAGAATCGACAGCTTCTGACGCCAAGTTGGACAGCGGGTTCCCACCAGCTGCATCCTGTCAATACAGGGCGATAACTCCTTCGTTCACCAAAATGCCATCGGGCCGACGTCGGCCGACGTTGGCCTGCGCACGGCCGTAAGCGGGCCAACGGCGGCCGACGTTCGGCCCGATGGCCTTTGCGCCGTGGGTGATCGCCCTGTTTTAACGGGATGCAAAAGCAAGAGTGTCAAAGTTATCTTTGAACTCTCCGATGAAAACAGACGCAGAAAGAACGTGTACACGCTGAGTCCCCGAAGTGTGCTTTACACCTAGCAAAAAGACGTCAGTGTAAGTATTCTGTTGGATTATTTACACTCACGGCAGGAAAATGACGTTATTATCAGCGGGACTGCAGACGTCAGTTGCAAGGGCTTATCCGCGCAAACATGCCTCGTGCTGGCAAATGCTCAACTTCAATTTTACTTTTGAAAAGAATATTTCAAGCCGATTTGTCTACATAATTGTCATGAGAATAATGCGGTGGAACAGTGAGTGTCTTTCCGATTGTTGTTCATTAGTGTTCCACATTGAAGAGACGATTGGTGTGACACCGACACGCCATTTTCGATCCGACGAAGGCCCTTGCTATTAATAGTCTCGCATGTATCGAGGGATTTTTTTTTTGTTTTGTTTGTTTTGTCTAAAGTGCATCATTTTTTATTGTTTTCGAAATGAGCTAAAAAGATCTGCGTTGTTTAGCGTGTTTTTGCTCTATTTGTGCAACAAATCTGGTACTCAAGAGTCGAAATTGGGATCATAACGCGTCACAAAGTGAGCTACATCATGAAAGTCTACCCTAGGTCGCTACTTGGGGACTCTTTTTATGAGGTCACGTGGTAAGGTTTGCACTAACGTGACTGGTCACGTGACGTTGGAATGAAAACAATATAAGCTACGTGAAGCAAGGGATTTCTACACGGACTGGTGCAGGCTTGAGGGAGGTCAAAATAACCATAGCGCTGCCTGTTCACCCGACAAGCGGACTGACAGTTGTTGCGACATTATCCCTTTCAGCTTCGACACATTACAAGGTGTGAATCGACCATGTAAAAGTTCATGTGTGGTCCCAGGATAGCTTGGCGCCTATGGCGCCAAGCTATCCTGGCACCATCCTAGAACTACCACGGTCGAACTATCTTCCGAATCGTAATGTAATCTTTACAGGACAACTTTCAATTTTGGGAACTGCGGCAGCATGACTCGCTATGTCTTGGTAAGGGTGGAATGGAAACGGAAAGAATTGGAAGGTACAAACCCAATGCGCAAAGGCCATCGGGCCGACGTCGGCCCGATGGCCTTTTGCACACAGGAAAGCTAGTTGTTGCTTCCCTTGGAGGGATAGACGGCAGGTAACCCCGGCGGGGCCTCAGTTACTTTTGGGGGCTCTAGAAACGAGGCCCCGAATCTAACCGCAAAGACTCCTTGGCGCATTAACTCATAAGCCGCGCATCCGGATGCGGCTGGCCGCGAATGAGTTAACTTACGGGATAATCTGATGCTGACGCAGAAGATATTTTGGATCCTCACGTTCTCTCAGAACACCTAAGTTCCATTGAGATAGTATGGAGCGCAATGTAAGCTGAGCGGATCCGTTGCTTAGGGGTAAGTTGTTTTCGTCGTTAGACCGGAAACACATCTCCATTTTTAAGTATGTGATGCTTTTATCGCTCACGCAGATTTTTTGGGTAGATATGAAGTATTAGCTGGTGATGCAACATTACTTAGTATTTTTTCTTTTTCTCCCGTAAAGAGCCAAGGAGTACAGTGTTTACCAAGAATCAAATGTACTACAAATATGAGATACTCACAAACCAGATAGGTGAGGCTAGCGCTGGCAGAATTGTACAACAAACCAAGGGGAATCACTCACTGAGTGATTCCCCTTGGTTTGTTGTACAGTGAGTGATTCCCCTTGGTTTGTTGTACAATTCTGCCAGCGCTAGCCTCACCTATCTGGTTTGTGAGTATCTCAGTATAACTCGAGGCAAATTTGTATCGTTACATTTTTGTGTAATGTTCTGTGCATCTACTGTGGAAAATCAGGGTATTTACCCGACCACATATAGTAATGCACCTTCGTGTTTGTGTATGTATATTTCTCCTGCCTTCTTCCTAAGTTCCCGAGAAAGACATGGGTTATTTAAGAGACCTGATGCATCTTTTTTGAAGATGCAAATGATCGTCTTATTCTATACCTGCGTATTTCTCTGTGGGCTGGCGATTGGGTGCCTGATAGGCGGGGGCAGGGGATCTAACTGTTGTCTGTCCGGCGCTGAGTGATTCCCCTTGGTTTGTTGTGCAAATATGAGGCATCCAAGAAATTATGAACTACAAGAATATGAGTTATCTTGCTGTCGAATGACGTAAATGTTTTCTTGCTACCATCATTATATACTAATGACGTGGAATCTATTTATCTCAAATTCTTCAATTTTCAAAATGGCGGGAGGTCTGAAATCTTTCGCATTGCAGTAGCTGACAGTGACTTGTGCATTGACTAGAACCTTCTACATGAGTTTATGGTGGCATAATAGCTCCAGGGAAGTTGCGTCTCTGGTTCTTTTATTTTTTTTATATAAATATTTCTGGTGTTTAGCGCCGCGCCCCGGCCCTTACGTTTTTAACATGACAAGGACTCCAATAGCTGTTCCTTGGTATGCGCTTGGTCTACGAGCTATACGGGGCCCTTAGGGCTAGTCCCTACTACTTCATGCTGTGGCTCATAATGTTAGGTCTGTCTTTCATTCTTCATCCCTCTCTTAGGCAGCGGATGTCCGATGATACGAAGCAAGCTCGCCGGCCTGATCCACGGACATTGTACTTACAGCAAACTCCCGCCGCAAAGAACGGCCAGGCTAATCAGCCGACTTCGCTTATAACAAGTCGGTTATAACAAAAGTCGGATTTAACAACATTTCTTCTAAAGTCCCGACCACACTATCTCTGTCCAAGTTACTTTGCTTATAAAACACTTCGTATATAACAAAAAAGCGGTTTGGCGACTTGTTGTATCCGAAGAGTACTGTGTATGTCGCTCTACTGATACAGATAGCTCACATTTGCAACAACGACAACGAAAACGAGTGCTTACCCAATGCGCAAAAGGCCATCGGGCCGACGTCGGCCGCCGTTGGCCCGCGCACGGTCGTGCGCGGGCCAACGGCGGTCGACGTCGGCCCGATGGCCTTTTGCGCATTGGGTACTCGTTTGGCTGTCGGTGGCGCATTTTGTCGCGATGGTTCATGCAGGAATCATCGCGACTAAAAAGCGCTGGCGACAGATAAGAGAAGAATTACCGCCACGGAGACCGATTTCTTCTCCTCCACTTCGTGATCGCCCTCCAGCTGGTTCTTCAGCTTGTAGTAGGGTACGATGTCGCTGACGACGTCTGCCAGTGACGACTTGGCCGTCGACCGGTGTCGCTTCTTGCGTGCCGAGGAGACCAAAGTCATCAGTTCTGTGCCTGACTCGTGCAGGTCCGGGTCCGGGTCCGGGTCCTCCTCGCCCGATGCCCCGGCCACATCCACGTGCCGCCCGGTCTGCAGGTGGTCCGCCAGCTCCTCTCTGCCTTCCGGCCGTTCCATCGACACGCTGTCCTCGCTGTCTATGTACGACAAGTCTTGCTCCGAGGACGTCTGTGCTCGTGCCTCTTCTCCCAGGCACAGCTGTCGAATTTCTCGCATTAACGATAGTCTACTATCAAAGGCAGTCTTGGAAGTGAGATATTCTTGACTTTCTGTTCTCGACGTTGATTCTTCTTCATAATGTATCTCGAAATGTTCCGTGGTGTAATCTGGGAAGAGTTCTTGATACTTTCTCGCGTCTTGTGTGTTGTCTTCCTTAAGCTTTTCTCGGTAGTTTTGTGGCGCGCCATCTGTGTATTTTGTCGAGTAATCCATTCGATAAGATTCTGGGTAGTTTTCCTCTAAAATTAATTTATTTCCGGCCTCTTCTTCTAGACGAATAAATTCAGCCAAAGCTAGTTGTTCATAATATTCTTTTACAGTGCATTGTTGTCTTACAGTTTCTTCCTCAAAAACGAGTTTTTCATGTGAATCAATACCTGGATAATCTTCGTCCACTATCTCCACCGCCATAGGTCTCTGGTCCATTTTCTCAGATTCAGGATGCTCAGAACTTATTTTCGTCAATGTTGTGTGTTCCATGTCTACATCGCCCGTAATGTGGTTCGCTTTCTTTGACGTTAAGAGTTCTTTGTCTATTTTCAGTGCAAGGTGTCCATTTGTAACCTTTTCCAGTGTCAAATATTTCTCGTCCACTTTTGTCATCGTTTCAGATTTTTCTGTCTCTAATGTGTTGTGTTTGTTGTCCTCTGTGTCTGATGCTGAGGACATCTCAGTCACGTTCTCAAAGGGGCTATCTGTTGGGTATTCTTGGTGTTCTCGGTCCTCAGTCACTGAAACCTTGTGGTCTTTCCACACTATATCTGCTAGTATGTTTCTCTCGCGTTCCTCCTCTAGTGCCAAACGATTTTGTTCTGTTGTCTGATATTTCTGATACGCTTCTTCTGATGCAGTATGTTCCTCTTCTACCGTTTCTCCTGCAAGGTGTCCTTGCTTTGTTTTCTTTTTTGTCTTAGACGCCAGGTTTATTCGCGTTGTCTTCTCTGGTGTATAATACTCAGTATGCTTTGAAGTCTGGTGTTCCTCTGCCTCTGACGCCAGGTATATCTCCTCTGTCTTCTGTGGTGTATGACATTCAGTATTCTTTGATGTCTGGTGTTCCCCTATCTTTGTCTCTGACGCCAGGTATATTTCCTCTGCCTTCGCTGGTGTATGATAGTCAGCATTCTTTGATGTCTGGTGTTCCTCAATCTCAGTCTCTGACGCCAGGTATATTTCCTCTGCCTTCTCTGGTGTATGAAATTTAGCATTCTTTGATGTCTGGTATTCCTTTATCTCTGTCTCTGACACCAGGTATATTTCCTCTGCCTTCTCTGGTGCATGATATTCATCATTGTTTGATGTCTGGTGTTCCTCTATCTCTGTCTCTGACGCCACGTATATTTGCTCTGCCTTCTCTAGTGTATGATATTCAGTATTCGTTGATGTCTGGTGTTCCTCTATCTCTGTCTCTGTTGACAGGTATATTTCCTCTGACTTCTCTGGTGTATGATATACAGCATTCTTTGATGTCTGGTGTTCCTCTACCTCTGTCTCTGACGCCAGGTATACTTCCTCTGCCTTCACTGGAGTATAATATTCAGTATTGTTTAATGTCTGGTATTCCTCTATCTCTGTCTCTGTCATCAGGAATATTTCCTCCGTCTTTTCTGGTGTATGACATTCAGTATTCTTTGATGTCTGGTGTTCCTCTATCTCTGTCTTTGACGCCAGGTATATTTCATCTGCTATCTCTGGTTTATGACATTCAGTATTCTGTGATGTCCGGTGTTCCTCTATCTCTGTCTCTGACGCCAGGTATATTTCCTCTGCCATCTCTGGTTTATGACATTCAGTATTCTGTGATGTCTGGTGTTCCTCTGCCTCTGACGCCAGGTATATTTCCTCTGGCTTCTGTGGTGTATGACATTCAGTATTCTTTGATGTCTGGTGTTCCTCTATCTTTGTATCTGACGCCAGGTATATTTCCTCTGCCTTCGCTGGTGTATGATTTTCAGCATTCTTTGATGTCTGGTGTTCCTCAATATCAGTCTCTGACGCCAGGTATATTTCCTCTGCCTTCTCTGGTGTATGGCATTCAGCATTCATTGATTTCTGGTGTTCCTCTATCTCTGTCTCTGACACCAGGTATATTTGCTCTGCCTTCTCTGGTGTATGATATTCATTATTCTTTGATGTCTGGTGTTTCTCTGTCTCTGTCTGTGACGCCAGGTATATTTCCTCTGCCATCTCTGGTTTATGACATCCAGTATTCTGTGATGTCTGGTGTTCCTCTGCCTCTGACGCCAGGTATATTTCCTCTGGCTTCTGTGGTGTATGACATTTGGCATTCTCTGATGTCTGATGTTCCTCCACCTTTGTCTCTGACGCGAGATATATCTCTTTTGTCTTCTGTGGTGTATGACATTCAGTATTTTTTGATGTTTGATGTTCCTCTATCTCTGTCTCTGACGCCAGGTATATTTCCTCTGCCTTGGCTGGTGTATGATATTTAGCATTCTTTGATGTCTGGTGTTCCTCAATCTCTATCTCTGACGCCAGGAATATTTCCTCTGCCTTCTCTGGTGTATGCCATTTAGCATTCTTTGATGTCTGGTGTTTCTCTATGTCTGTCTCTGACGCCAGGTATCTTTCCTCTGCCTTCTCTGGTGTATGATATTCAGCATTCTTTGATATCTGGTGTTCCTCTAGCTCTGTCTCTGACGCCAGGTATATTTCCTCTGCCTTTTCTGGTGTATGATATTCAGCATTCTTTGATGTCTGGTGTTCCTCTATCTCTGTCTCTGACGCCAGGTATATATCTGCTTTCTCTGGTGTATGATATTTAGCATTCTTTGATGTCTGGTGTTCCTCTACCTCTGTCTCAGACGCCAGGTATATGTCCTCTGCCTTCACTGGTGTATGATATTCATCATTGTTTGATGTCTGGTGTTCCTCTATCTCTGTCTCTGTTGACAGGTATGTTTCCTCTGCTTTCTCTGGTGTATGATATTCAGCATTCTTTGATGTCTGGTGTTCCTCTATCTCTGTCTCTGACGCCAAGTATATTTCCTCTGCCTTCTCTGGTGTATGAAATTCAGCATTCGTTGATGTCTGGTGTTCCGGTATCTCTGTCTCTGACGCCAGGTATATTTCCCCTGCCTTATCTGGTGCATGATATTCAGTATTCTTTGTTGTCTGGTGTTCTTTTATCTCTGTCTCTGACGCCAGGTATATTTCCTCCGCCTTTTCTGGTTTATGCCATTCAGTATTCTGTGAGGTCCGGTGTTCCTCTGTCTCTGACGCCAGGTATATTTCCTCTGCCATCTCTGGCTTATGACATTCAATATTCTGTAATGTCTGGTGTTCCTCTGCCTCTGACGCCAGGTATATTTCCTCTGCCTTCTGTGGTGTATGACATTCGTTATCTTTTGATGTCTGATATTCCTCCACCTCTGTCTCCGATGCCAGGTGTATTTCTTCTGTCTTTTCTGGTTTATGACATTCAGTATTCTGTGATGCCTGGTGTTCCTCCACTTCTGTCTCTGACGCCAGGTATATTTCCTCTTCCTTCTGTGGTATTTCCTCTATCGTTTGTGGTGTATGACATTCAGTATTCTTTGTTGTCTGGTGTTTCTCTATCTCTGTCTCTGACGCCAGGTATTTTTCCGCTGTCGCCTCTGGTGTAGGATATTCAGTATTCATTGATGTCTGGTGTTCCTCTATCTCCGTCTCTGATGCCAGGTATATTTCCTCTGTCTTCTCTGGTGTATGATATTCAGTATTCCTTGATGTCTGGTGTTCCTCTAACTCTGACGCCAGGTATATTTCCTCTGCCTTCTCTGGTGTATGACATTCAGTATTCTTTGACGTTTGGAGTTCATCTACCTCTGTCTCCGACGCCAGGTGCTTTTCCTCTGCCTCTGCTGCATGGAATTCCGTGTTCTTTGACGCACGGCGTTCCTCGTGCACAGTTTCCGATGTGAGTTGTTTTTTGTCTTCCGTTTCTAGTGCCAGATGCTCCTCGTCTGCCGCACAATGCGGAATAAGAACATCACATATAATGTGATGTTCTCGGTCTGCCTTGTGTGACGTCAGGTGCTCTTCGTCTGCCTTGTGTGATGCCAGGTGTTCTCCGTCTGCCTTGTGTGATGCCAGGTGTTCTCCCTCTGCCTTGTGCAATGCCAGGTGTTCTCCGTCTGCCTTGTGTGATGGCAGGTGTTCGCCGTCTGCCTTGTGTGATGCCAGGCGCTCTTGCGTCGTGCCCTTTGACTCTTGGTGAGCGTGCTCCACACATTCGTCTGTAATGTGTTCCCCGTCTGGCAATTCTGGTGCGCAATGCTCCTTTTCCGCTTTCCGTATTGGCTGGTGTTCATCTGATATCAGGCGGTGTCTCTCTTGCGTGGCCTCTTGTACCTGGTCCACTACACACTGGTCTAAAGTGTGGTGTTCCCTTTCTGCTTCCTCTGAAGCTAGGTCCTTCTCGTTTACCTTGTCTGCTGCCTGGTGTGTTTCTGTCGTGTAACCTACTGTTTTGTTTTCTCTTTCCACTTTGGGTGACGATACGTCTTCCATGTACACCCACTCTCGCGTCAAGCATATCTGGTCATTTATGTCTGTAGTCGAAATCTCCTGATCCAAGACACAGGACTGCTCTTTCATTGGAACAAAATGCACTTTTTCTGTCAGGTATTCCGGATCTGTTTTCTTTGATTCCCAATGTGCTTGTTCATCTAGTTCTAATGCATTGTGTTTTTTATCTTCCTTTGTTGACACGTGTTGCTGTACCGCTTTCTTCAATGTTTCGTGTGCATCGTCCCTTTCATCAGACGTGAGAACCACCTTTAGCTGAATGTCCTCTAAAGTGACGAGGTTCAATGCCTCTGTCTCTAGCAGCGCTTCCTCTTTCATGTCGTATTCTAAACCAATCAGTTCTCGGACCTCTTCCATTGACAACAGTTGGCATGGAATACATTGCATCAGATAAATGTCTTCAAGGACTTCAAATTGCGACTCTGTCTCTGAATAATTATGCTCGTGAGATATATGTAAAGGGATGTGTGCTTCTCTTTCAGATGACAAACATTTATCGGTCTCTGTTTCAGCTGAAAAAAACCCATGAGATTCAATATCGGAGGACGCCTGTGTAGTTTTTCCTGCCTCAAGAAATGCTGGTTTCTGGTCTCCACGCTCAGAATATTGTTGTACGAGGGCCTCTGTTTCGGAAGATATTTTCTTCAGAGTCATTTCATAAGGGAACAATTGTACCTTGTTTTTTTCCTCAGAAGACTGTTGTTTCTCGGTGTCGTCATCATAGAACGTATTTACCTTGGTTTCTTCCTCATTGGGCAGCTGTTCATTGGTTTCCCCCTCAGAAGACATCTGCACCCTGCTTTCTTCCTCATAGGGCAGCTGTTTATTGGTTCCCCCCTCAGAAGACATCTGCACCGTGCTGTCTTCCTCATTGGGCAGCTGTTCATTGGTTTCCCCCTCATAGGACATCTGCACCGTGCTTTTTGCCTCATAGGGCAGCTGTTCATTGGTTTCCTCCTCAGAGGACATTTGCACCGTGCTTTCTTTTTCATTGGGCAGCTGTTCATTGGTTTCCCCCTCAGAGGACATCTGCACCGTGCTTTCTTCCTCATAGGGCAGATGTTCATTGGTTTCCCCCTCAGAAGACATCTGCACCCTGCTTTCTTCCTCATAGGGCAGCTGTTTATTGGTTTCCCCCTCAGAAGACATCTGCACCGTGCTGTCTTCCTCATTGGGCAGCTGTTCATTGGTTTCCCCCTCATAGGACATCTGCACCGTGCTTTTTGCCTCATAGGGCAGCTGTTCATTGGTTTCCTCCTCAGAGGACATTTGCACCGTGCTTTCTTTTTCATTGGGCAGCTGTTCATTGGTTTCCCCCTCAGAGGACATCTGCACCGTGCTTTCTTCCTCATAGGGCAGATGTTCATTGGTTTCCCCCTCAGAAGACATCTGCACCCTGCTTTCTTCCTCATAGGGCAGCTGTTTATTGGTTTCCCCCTCAGAAGACATCTGCACCGTGCTGTCTTCCTCATTGGGCAGCTGTTCATTGGTTTCCCCCTCATAGGACATCTGCACCGTGCTTTTTGCCTCATAGGGCAGCTGTTCATTGGTTTCCTCCTCAGAGGACATTTGCACCGTGCTTTCTTTTTCATTGGGCAGCTGTTCATTGGTTTCCCCCTCAGAGGACATCTGCACCGTGCTTTCTTCCTCATAGGGCAGATGTTCATTGGTTTCCCCCTCAGAAGGCATCTGCACCCTGCTTTCTTCCTCATAGGGCAGCTGTTCATTGGTTTCCCCCTCAGAGGACATCTGCACCATGCTTTCTTCTTCAGAAGTCAGTTCTTGGGTTTCTTCCTCGGGGTACAGTAGTTCCTTTGTTTCCTCCTCAGGGAACAATTGTTCCCTGCTTTCTTCCTCAAGGGACAGTTGCACATGGGTCTCTTCATCAGAAGATAGCTGTATCGTAGTGTCTTCCTCAGAGGACAGTTGTTCTCTGGTTTCGTTCTCAGGGGACAGTTGTTCCATCATTTCTTTCTCAGATGACACTTGTTCTTTGGCTTCTTTCTCAGAGTACACATGCACCGTGGTTTCTTCCTCATAGAACAGTTGTTTTGTGGTTTCTTCTTCAGGGGACAGTTTTTGTTTGCTTTCGTCCTCAAGGGACAGCTGTTCTTCGGTAGCACCATCAGAGGACACCTGTGCCGTGGTTTCCACCTCAGAGGACAGATGTTCTTTGGTTTCTTCATCAGATGAAAACTGAACAGTGGTTTCTTCCTCATAGGAATGGTGTTCTTTGGTTTCTTCCTCATAGGACAGGTGATCGTTGGTTTCGTCCCCATAAGCCAGATGTTCTTTGGTTTCGTCCTCATAGGACAAGCGTTCTTTGGTTTCGTCCTCATAGGACAGGCATTTTTTGGTTTCGTCCCCATAAAACAGTTGTTCTTTGGTTTCGTCCTCATAGGACAGGCGTTCTTTGGTTTCGTCCCCATAAGACAGTTGTTCTTTGGTTTCGTCCTCATATGACAGGCGTTCTTTGGTTTCGTCCCCATAAGACAGTTGTACTTTGGTTTCTTTTTCATAGAAAAGGTGTTCGTTGGTTTCTTTCTCATAGGACAGGCGTTCTTTGGTTTCGTCCCCATAAGACAGTTGTTCTTTGGTTTCTTCTTCATAGGACAGGTGTTCGTTGGTTTCTTTCTCATAGGACAGGCGTTCTTTGGTTTCGTCCCCATAAGACATTTGTTCTTTGGTTTCTTCCTCATGCGACAGCTTTTCCTTGGTAGTATGCTCCGATGACACTTGTTTCGTGATTTCTACTTCAGAGGACAGTTGTTCTTTGGTTTCTTCCTCATAGGGCAGGTCCTCATAGGACAGGCGTTCTTTGGTTTCGTCCTCATAGGACAGGCATTTTTTGGTTTCGTCCCCATAAAACAGTTGTTCTTTGGTTTCGTCCTCATAGGACAGGCGTTCTTTGGTTTCGTCCCCATAAGACAGTTGTTCTTTGGTTTCGTCCTCATATGACAGGCGTTCTTTGGTTTCGTCCCCATAAGACAGTTGTACTTTGGTTTCTTTTTCATAGAAAAGGTGTTCGTTGGTTTCTTTCTCATAGGACGGGCGTTCTTTGGTTTCGTCCCCATAAGACAGTTGTTCTTTGGTTTCTTCTTCATAGGACAGGTGTTCGTTGGTTTCTTTCTCATAGGACAGGCGTTCTTTGGTTTCGTCCCCATAAGACATTTGTTCTTTGGTTTCTTCCTCATGCGACAGCTTTTCCTTGGTAGTATGCTCCGATGACACTTGTTTCGTGATTTCTACTTCAGAGGACAGTTGTTCTTTGGTTTCTTCCTCATAGGGCAGGTGTTCTTTGGTTTTGTTCCCAAAAGACAGCTGTTCTTTGCTTTCTTCCTCAGGTGACAGCAATTCCTTGGTAGCATGCTCCGAGGACAATTGTATCGTGATGTCTACTTCAGAGTACAGTTGTTCATTGGTTTCCTCTTCAGATAACAACTGCACCGTGGTTTCTTTTTCGTAGAATATGTGTTCTTTGTTTTCATCCTCATAGGACAGTTGTTGTTTGGTTTCTTCTTCATATGACAGGTGTTCTTTGGTTTCGTCCCCATAAGACAGTTGTTCTTTGGTTTCGTCCTCATAGGACAGGCGTTCTTTGGTTTCGTCCCCGTAAGACAGCTGCTCTTTGGTTTCTTCCTCATAGGACAGGTGTTCTTTGGTATGGTCCCCATAAGACAGTTGTTCTTTGGTTTCTTCCTCAGACGACAGCTTTTCCTTGGTTGTATGCTCCGAGGACACTTGTATCGTGATTTCTACTTCAGAGGACAGATGTTCTTTGGTTTCGTCTTTAGATGCCAACTGCACCGTGCTTTTTTCCTCGTAGGATAGGTGTTCTTTGGTTTCATTCTCATAGGACAGTTGTTCTTTGGTTTCGTCATCACAAGACATTTGTTCTTCGGTTTCGTCATCATAAGACAGTTCTTCTTTGGTTTCTTCCTCATAGGACAGGTGTTCTTTGGTTTTGTTCCCATAAGACAGTAGTTCTTTGGTTTCTTCCTCAGGCAACAGAAATTCCTTGGTAGTATGCTCCGAGGACAATTGTGTCGTGATTTCTACTTCAGATGACAATTGTTCTTTGGTTTCTTCTTCAGATGACAACTGCACTGTGGTTTCTTCCTCGTAGAATAGGTGTTCTTTGTTTTCATCCTCATAGGACAGTTGTTCTTTGGTTTCTTCCTCATAGGGCAGGTGTTCTTTGGTTTCTTCTTCATAGGACAGGTGTTCTTTGGTTTCGTCCCCATAAGACAGTTGTTCTTTGGTTTCGTCCTCATAGGACAGGCGTTCTTTGGTTTCGTCCCTGTAAGACAGCTGCTCTTTGGTTTCTTCCTCAAAGGACAGGTGTTCTTTTGTATGGTCCCCATAAGACAGCTGTTCTTTGGTTTCTTTCTCAGACGACGGCTTTTCCTTGGTAGTATGCTCCGAGGACACTTGTGTCCTGATTTCTACTTCAGAGGACAGTTGTTCTTTGGTTTCGTCTTCAGATGCCAACTGCACCGTGCTTTTTTCCTCGTAGGATAGGTGTTCTTTGGTTTCATTCTCATAGGACAGTTGTTCATCGGTTTCGTCATCATAGGAAAGTTGTTCGTTGGTTTTTTCCTCATAGGACAGGTGTTCGTTGGTTTCTTCCTCAGACGACAGCTTTTCCTTGGTTGTATGCTCCGAGGACACTTGTATCGTGATTTCTACTTCAGAGGACAGTTGTTCTTTGGTTTCGTCTTCAGATGCCAACTGCACCGTTCTTTTTTCCTCGTAGGATAGGTGTTCTTTGGTTTCATTCTCATAGGACAGTTGTTCATCGGTTTCGTCATCATAGGAAAGTTGTTCGTTGGTTTTTTCCTCATAGGACAGGTGTTCGTTGGTTTCTTCCTCATAGGACAGGTGTTCTTTGGTTTTGTTCCCATAAGACAGTAGTTCCTTGGTTTCTTCCTCAGGCGACAGCAATTCATTGGTAGTATGCTCCGAGGACAATTGTGTCGTGATTTCTACTTCAGAGGCCAGTTGTTCTTTGGTTTCTTCTTCAGATGACAACTGCACTGTGGTTTCTTCCTCGTAGAATCGGTGTTTTTTGTTTTCATTCTCATAGGACAGTTGTTCATCGGTTTCGTCATCATAGGAAAGTTGTTCGTTGGTTTTTTCCTCATAGGACAGGTGTTCGTTGGTTTCTTCCTCATAGGACAGGTGTTCTTTGGTTTTGTTCCCATAAGACAGTAGTTCTTTGGTTTCTTCCTCAGGCGACAGCAATTCATTGGTAGTATGCTCCGAGGACAATTGTGTCGTGATTTCTACTTCAGAGGCCAGTTGTTCTTTGGTTTCTTCTTCAGATGACAACTGCACTGTGGTTTCTTCCTCGTAGAATCGGTGTTTTTTGTTTTCATCCTCATAGGACAGTTGTGCTTTGGTTTCTTCCTCATACAACAGGTGTTCTTTGGTTTCTTCTTCATAGGACAGGTGTTCTTTGTTTTCGTCCACATAAGACAGTTGTTCTTTGGTTTCGTCCTCATAGGACAGGCGTTCTTTGGTTTCGTCCCCGTAAGACAGTTGTTCTTTTGTTTCTTCCTCATAGGACAGGTGTTCGTTGGTTTCTTCCTCATAGGACAGGTGTTCGTTGGTTTCTTCCTCATGGGACAGGTGTTCTTTGGTATCGTCCCCATAAGACAGTTGTTTTTTGGTTTTTTCCTCAGGCGACAGATTTTCCTTGGTAGTATGCTCCGATGACACTTGTATCGTGATTTCTACTTCAGAGGACAGTTGTTCTTTGGTTTCTTCCTCATAGGACAAGTATTCGTTGGTTTCTTCCTCATAGGATAGGTGTTCTTTGGTTTTGTTCCCATAAGACAGTTGTTCTTTGGTTTCGTCCTCATAGGTCAGGCGTTCTTTGGTTTCGTCCCCATAAGACAGCTGTTCTTTGGTTTCTTCCTCTAAGGACAGGTGTTCATTGGTTTCTTCCTCATAGGACAGGTGTTCTTTGGTATGGTCCCCATAAGACAGTTGTTCTTTGGTTTCTTTCTCAGACGACGGCGTTTCCTTGGTAGTATGCTCCGAGGACACTTGTGTCCTGATTTCTACTTCAGAGGACAGTTGTTCTTTGGTTTCGTCTTCAGATGCCAACTGCACCGTGCTTTTTTCCTCGTAGGATAGGTGTTCTTTGGTTTCATTCTCATAGGACAGTTGTTCATCGGTTTCGTCATCATAGGAAAGTTGTTCGTTGGTTTTTTCCTCATAGGACAGGTGTTCGTTGGTTTCTTCCTCATAGGACAGGTGTTCTTTGGTTTTGTTCCCATAAGACAGTAGTTCTTTGGTTTCTTCCTCAGGCGACAGCAATTCATTGGTAGTATGCTCCGAGGACAATTGTGTCGTGATTTCTACTTCAGAGGCCAGTTGTTCTTTGGTTTCTTCTTCAGATGACAACTGCACTGTGGTTTCTTCCTCGTAGAATCGGTGTTTTTTGTTTTCATCCTCATAGGACAGTTGTGCTTTGGTTTCTTCCTCATAGAACAGGTGTTCTTTGGTTTCTTCTTCATAGGACAGGTGTTCTTTGTTTTCGTCCACATAAGACAGTTGTTCTTTGGTTTCGTCCTCATAGGACAGGCGTTCTTTGGTTTCGTCCCCGTAAGACAGTTGTTCTTTTGTTTCGTCCTCATAGGACAGGTGTTCGTTGGTTTCTTCCTCATAGGACAGGTGTTCGTTGGTTTCTTCCTCATGGGACAGGTGTTCTTTGGTATCGTCCCCATAAGACAGTTGTTTTTTGGTTTTTTCCCCAGGCGACAGATTTTCCTTGGTAGTATTCTCCGATGACACTTGTATCGTGATTTCTACTTCAGAGGACAGTTGTTCTTTGGTTTCTTCCTCATAGGACAAGTATTCGTTGGTTTCTTCCTCATAGGATAGGTGTTCTTTGGTTTTGTTCCCATAAGACAGTTGTTCTTTGGTTTCGTCCTCATAGGTCAGGCGTTCTTTGGTTTCGTCCCCATAAGACAGCTGTTCTTTGGTTTCTTCCTCTAAGGACAGGTGTTCATTGGTTTCTTCCTCATAGGACAGGTGTTCTTTGGTATGGTCCCCATAAGACAGTTGTTCTTTGGTTTCTTCCTCAGACGACAGCTTTTCCTTGGTAGTATGCTCCGATGACACTTGTATCGTGATTTCTACTTCAGAGGACAGTTGTTCTTTGGTTTCGTCTTCAGATGCCAACTGCACCGAGCTTTTTTCCTCGTAGGATAGGTGTTCTTTGGTCTCATTCTCATAGGACAGTTGTTCTTTGGTTTCGTCATCATAGGACAGTTGTTCTTTGGTTTCGTCATCACAGGACAGTTGTTCTTTGGTTTCATCCTCATAGGACAGTTGTTCTTTGGTTTCGTCATCATAGGACAGTTGTTCTTTGGTTTTGTCCTCAGGGGGCAGTTGTTTCTTGGTAGAATCGTGAGAGAACACTTGTATCATGGTTTCTACTACCTCTGAGGACAGTTGTTGTTTGGTTTCTTCCTCATATGACAACTGCAAAGTCGTTTCCTCCTCATAGGATATGTGTTCTTTGGTTCCGTCCTCATTGGACTGGTGTTCTTTGGTTTCGTCTCCATAAGACAGTTGTTCTTTGGTTACGTCCTCAGGGAACAGCGTTTCCTTGGTAGCATCGTCAGAGGACATTTGTATTGTGGTTTCTACCTCAGAGGACACTTGTATCATGGTTCCTACCTCGGAGGACAGACGTTCTTTGATTTCGTCCTCAGATGACAACTGTACCGTGGTTTCTTCCTCATAGGACAGCTGCTCTTTGGTTTCGTCCCCATAAGACAGTTGTTGTTTGGTTTCGTCCTCAGGTGACAAATGTACAGTGGTTTCTTCCTCATATGACAGGCATTCTTTTGTTTCGTCCTCCACGGACAGCTGTTCTTTGGTTTCGTCCCCATAAGCCAGTTGTTTTTTGGTTTCTTCCTCAGATGACAACTGTACCGTGGTTTCTTCCTCGTAGGATAGGTGTTCTTTGGTTTTGTCCCCATGAGGCAGTTGTTGTTTGGTTTCGTCCCCATAAGATAGTTTTTCTTTAGCTTCGTCTCCATAAGTCAGTTGTTCTTTGGTTTCGCCCCCATAATATAGTTGTTCTTTGGTTTCGTTTTCAGGGGACAGCTGTTCCTTGATAGCATCGTCAGAGGACACTTGTATCGTGGTTTCTACCTCTGAGGACAGTTGTTCTTTGGCTTCTTCCTCAGCTGACAATATTTCTTTGGTTTCTTTCTCCGTTCCTTTGTTCTCATGGGACAGTTGTTCCTTGGTTTCTTCTTCAGAGGACACATGTACCGTGGATTCGTCCTCAGAAGGAACTTGCTTTTTGGTTTCTTTCTTAAGAGACAAATGTTTCTTTGTTTCTTCCTCGGGGTACTGTTGTTCCTTATTTGTTTCCTCAGAAGACACTTGTACCTTGGTTTCTTCCGCAGAGGACAGTTGTTCTTGTGTTTCTGCCTCAGAGGACTGGTGTTTATTGGTTTCTTCTGTAGAGAACAGTTGTACCGTGGTTTCTTCTTCAAAGGTCACTTGAACAGTGCCTTTTACTTCAGAGGAAACTTGTTCCTTGGTTTCTTCCTCAAAGTACATGTGCACCTTGCTTTGTTTCTCAGATAACACGTGTACTACGTTTCCCTTAAAGGAAATATTTTCTTCGTTTTTTGCCTTAGAGGACAGCTGTACATTGGTACACACTTGTTTTTGTCCTTGAGACTCCGACAAAGACTGTTGATTGTGCCCATCTGCATGTAGAGGCACTGGTTCCTGTGAGTCTAAACCAAACAGTTCTCGGGCCGTTTTCGCTGTCGACAGTTGCTGTGGAATGAGTTCGTGAACCTGTTCCTGAGACGCCGTTTCTAAAGTGCCATGCTCACGAGCGACTTTCTTTGATACCACATTTTCGTGCGCTGATATCTGTAAAGTGATGTGTACCAGATCTTGTCTTGTTTGTGTTTCTTGTGTCAGGCTATCTGGTGTAATGTGTTCTTTGGCCTCTTTCTCTTCCGTGATTCGTTTAGTAGCTTCTGCCCGCCTATACTTGAGCATCTGGTTTTCGTTTTGGGACTTCAATAATTTACGAGTTTTGTCCAAAATAGATGACTTTTCGCGCACCTTCTCGTCGGAGTTTAAGTCACTGTGATCTGCTGTTTGTGATGTTAAATGTGACAGTTCCTCCATGTCTCTTTCGGGAGCAGGTTCTTGCTCCTCTTCCGACGACAACGGTATGTGAGCATCTATTTGCGCGCTGCCATTTTCAAGAGCGTCTTCATTTTCACGCATTGTTTCTTCTTTTTCGTTCTCTTTCTCAGCAGTAAATGATTCTTTGGTCTCCGTACTGAAATCACGTTGTTCCTGTGCTTCTGTCGTCAATTTACAGTGTTGAGATTTGCTATGTGACATTTCCGTCCCTAAAGGAAATTGTTGGTCAGCCTCTCTCTCAACAGGCAATTTTTCTTGGGACACTTTTTCCAATGGCAGGTGTTCCGAGTTCCTTAACCCCACAGAAATGTGTTTCTGTAAATGTCCTTTTTTGGTCACTCTGTCAGGTTTCTTCGCACCTTGACACTGATAGTCCTCACTAGTCAGTGTTGCGTGGTCATCACTTTGATCATCAATCGTTGGACACGCTTGATCACCTTCCCCTAAAACGGGCTGCTTATGAGGCTCGTCAAATTGAAAAGGTTGCACACTAGCATCTTGCAGTAGTACCACCTGAATTTCAGTCACTTTCTCGATAGAGCTTTTTGGCGGAGCACCTTCTAATGGCAATGTATCAGTCAGCACATTCTGTTTGTCCGGTGCGCGCAAACCATTTTCCAGAGGGGTTCCTTGTCCGCCAGTGCCTTCCTCAGGACTAAAGAGAGCGCTAGCCCCTGTTTCCGGAGAAACTTGCTCAAGAGGAAAACGTTCACTGGACGTTTTCCATACAAAACACTTCTCTTGTGACTTGCCATCACAAACTAGTTTTTTCTTGGAATCTCTCTTCCCAAGAACATAGTCGTCGATGTCTGTTTCAAAATTCAGCGGTCCTGTGACGTTCTCATCAAACTGTCTGTGTTTCTCTGCCTTTTTCTCCATTTCCATTGTGTTCAGAAGTTCCTTTTCTGGACTCACAGGGTGTTCACTTTCTATGTAAGCTTTCAAAACCCTCTCAATTTCTTTCTCCATGGTCAAATGCATCGTGTGTTCTAATTTCGATTGCACCTCTAAATATGTAGTCAGCCTTTTCTCTGTTTCTCTCTTTTCTTCCTCAGAAGACAAGTTTTGAATATCAGTTTCAGGAATAATCTTGTCTTTTTCTTCAGCATCAGTAGTCACATGTCCCTTGATATCTGTATCAATCCACGAGAGTTCCTCGGTTTTTGTTTCAGAAGAAAGGCCTCCTGTGGTCACAACTCCGGCACACTCTTCCCTCTGCACCTCTGTCTCAAAACACTGTTGTATTTTGTTTCGTGCCTCAGACGACTTTTGCGTCAGTGCTTCTGTTTCAGATGACAGATTTTCCTCGGCCTCTATCTCAGTAGGAAAGTCTCTCAGCGATCCAATGTCGGAGGACGTCTGTGAGATGGTTCTTACAGCTTGCTTCTGGTCTCCAGCCACAGAAGATTGTTGTACGAGGTCTTCTGTTTGGGAAGCCATTTGCTTTAGGGTCACTTCCTCAGAAGACAACTGTAACTTGACTTCTTCTTCAGAGGACAGTTGCTCCCTGGTCTCAGATGTCAGCTGTATCTTGGCTTCTTCACAGGACACTTGCACCGTGGTTTCTTCTTCATGGGACAATTGTTCTTTGGCTTCTCCCTTAGGGGACATTTGTACCTTGGTTTCTTTCTCAAGGGATAATTGTCCTTTGGCTTCTCCCTTAGGGGACATTTGTACCGTGGTTTCGTCCTCAAGGGACAATTGTCCTTTGGCTTCTCTCTTAGAGGACAATTGTTCCTTGGTTTCTTCCTCGGAGGACAACTGTACTGACGTTTCTTCCTCGTATGACAGTTGTTCTTTGGCGTCCCCCTCAGGAGACAGTTGTTCCTTGGTTTCTTCCTCAGAGGACAATTGTACCCATGTTTTTTCATCAGAGGACACTTGCATCGTGGTAATTTCCTCAGAGGACAATCGTACATTGGTTTCTTCCTCTGATGGCAGTTGTACTTTGTTTTTTTCCTCAGGAGACAGCTGTGGTTTTGTCTCTTCCTCAGAACACAGTTGCACCTTGATTTCTCCCTCAGAGGACAGGTATGCCCTGATTTCTTCCTCTGAGGACAGTCGTTCCTTGGTTTCTTCATCAGGGGACAGTTGTTCCTTTGTTTCTTTACCAGGTGACAGTTGTTCCTTTGTTTCTTCATCGGGTGACAGTTGTTCCTTTGTTTCTTCATCAGGTGACAGTTGTTCCTTTGTTTCTTCATCAGGTGACAGTTGTTCCTTTGTTTCTTCATCAGGTGACAGTTGTTCCTTTGTTTCTTCATCAGGTGACAGTTGTTCCTTTGTTTCTTCATCAGGGGACAGTTGCTCCTTTGTTTCTTCATCAGGGAACAGTTGTTCCTTGGTTTGTTCATCTGACGACTGTTGTTTTCGCCATTCAGACTCTGACAAAGACTGACGTTTCTGTCCGGCCTCTGCACGTGAAGACGCGTGTTCTTGTATCTGTGTATCGGATATCAGTGTTAGCTTTGCTTTCGTTCCTCTATCCAGGTATTCATGATCTCCTGCTACAGGACACGTTTGTTGTGAATCCTCTGCTTGCTCCAGGGCGGCCATTGCTTGCTGAGTCAGCTGCTCACCTGCCGTCGCTTCTTGAAGTTCGAACACCAGTTCTCGGGCCTCAGTGTTCACGGTGTGGTGCATGTGGGCCTCTGTCGACGAGACCAGTTCCCAATGCGCAAAGGCCATCGGGCCGATGTCGGCCGCCGTTGGCCCGCGCACGACCGTGCGCGGGCTAACGGCGGCTGACGTCGATCCGATGGCCTTTTGCGCATTGGGTTGCCTCCCAGCGTCTTTCTCCAAAGTCAGTTGTTCCCCTTCTGACGCCGGTAACTCTCGGGCCGCTTTCCCGCGGAGGGGCACCCCTTCCTGATTCTCTTTTTTTGCGGACACATGTTCCTGAGCATCTGCATCGCACAACTCTGTCTGGGCCTCTGCCTCAGCCTGAAGGTCCGACTGGTCCTGAGCCGCCCCCGCCTCTGGCGACACCTCTTCACTGCGTCCGTCCTCAGGACTTTGGAACGGGTTCAATAGCGCAGGATCTGCACCACCAGGGTCTGCCATTTCCCACCAGACACCTGTTGAGAGAACCGACCTTTAAACCCGGTCCTTCTTCGCTGCCAGCGGCGAGGTTACGTTCATACAGAACAATGAACTCTCAACAACGACTGAGCAAGAGCGACTCTAAGTCACGGCGGATAAATACATTGTACCACGAGCATAGACAGCACTCCAAACATCTCCAAGAGGCGTAGATCCTCATGCGCCCGAGGGGCGCATGATGATCTATGCCTCTTGGAGATGTTTGGAGTGTTGTCTTTGCTTTATAGTACACTCTCGTCCGAAAAGGTTCTGGAATCCGATGGATTCTTCGAATCCAGCTGGGGTCAAAATTTCAAGGTGCCGATTTAGATCCTATTCGGTGCCCCGTCTTTGAAATCACCTTCACGGTAGACAAAAGACGTTAACTCATTCAGCCCCGACACACCACAGCAAGACACGGATCGAGCATGATAGTTCAAGGGTGGTGCCGGAATAGGCTTAATTGGCGCCCATAGGCGCCAAGTTATTCTGGCACCACTTTTGAACTATCACGCTCAGTCGATCTGTTTCTAGAATTGTAATACAGTCCTTCAGAGGGCAACTTCAAAATTTGGGGGATTTCGGTCCTGGGGTACAATGTGTCAAGTCCTAAACGTTTAACGTTGTTTCTAAAATAAAAAATATTATTTATTTATTTATTTATTATTTAACTCATTCTACCCCAGACACACCACAGCAAGATAAGGATCGACCATGACAGTTCAAGGGTGATGCCAGAATAGCTTGGCGCCTATGGGCGCCAAGCTATTCTGGCATCACCCTTGAACTATCATGGTCGATCTGTGTCCTGCACTGCACTGCAGTCTTCAGAGGACAACGGCAACATTTGTGGATTTCGGTCTTGGGGTAGAAGGAGTTAAATCCGTCCACCGTGATTTCCCTCTCGGTTGGTGTTGGGAGTCGTTTGATGCAAACAAAACCTCACCGTACAGCGATCACCAAGTTGCGCGATTGAAACCGTCACTACACATTGACCGACATTCGAGTGAGTCAGTGCAAAATCATGGTCCAGACGGACCAAAACAGTTAGTCTCCAAACTCGAGTTTGCACTGACGTGAACCTAAAGGGAGCATGAGCATCGCGCTATTCTACGCCGCAGTGCCGGGACGGTCGTCGAATCGCACGTGTTGACAGCCATGGGTGTTTTGTTTTGGGCTCGGTGGTCCCGATTTCATCCCGGCTGCGTAAACATAGCAGCATAGAGGCACCAAGATACATATAGTACATGTAGCTTCTCACAAGCCCCCGCACTCTGCGCGGAACTCATGAAGATCTATGTCTCTTGGGGAGTTTTGTCTTTGGTTATGGGCGAACATTGCTAGGCAGTGAATGCCATCCGTCTGATGTAAAAACAAGAATATATTTATCCTCGTGAAAGTATGCGGTAACGGTGGAATTAATGTTTCTTGATAGGTTCATTTGTCTCTGTGCACATCAGACGGAACAGAGAACCTTCTGCCATACCATCTGACGGCAGTTCCGATGAAAGCGGCCTTCAAGGCTGGCTAAAGCTTTGTACTGTCCCCAGCCCTCAACCAAATAATAGCCCTATCCAAGCCCATTTTAGTAAATATTTTAATTTGTAACCGGGCTTTTAAATTTCTGCCCGTATAATAATGTGCCTCAGCAGATCCAAGTATATTCCGTAGTGAAACCGAATCTGTCTTTAACAGAACGATAGAGGGTGTGAAAGTGTGTTCATTTATATGGTCATTGATGTACGGTTACTGAAAAACAAAAGAAACGGCTGCAACTCACTGCAAACCACAATAAGCGCATCTCCCTTCACCCTCCCCCACTCAGCCTGGAAATTAAAATTGTGTGAACTGAAAAAGCAAAACTTAGGCACAGATTCTCATGAGTCACGATCCTGTAACTTGCACGACAGACATCTGAGGATCTATGCCTTTTCTCATCAGTAGAAAGGGCCACTATCACACTGAATTAGATACACTCACTGATACGCACCTTCTGTCAGTCTGGAATAAACATAGATCCTCATGGCGCCCGCAGATGCAAAAACTAATAAGAATCATGCCTCTTGCCTGGCTCTACCATTACGCTGGTCCTTACATACAAGAAGCTACGCGAGCTGATTCACTGACTGCCTTCCATAGTGTAATAGATGCGTTGACAGCAATTATAAACAAACCGCTTGGCTGAAAAAAAGGGGACAGAAACAGAATAGATAGAGCTCACATTTTTCCATCGAATGAAAATGATTAGGGTTTTTGGAGAACTGTGTCAGTATATATTTTAAATTTGTAACCTGGCTTTTTAAAATTTCTGAGTTTTCAGAATTATATGTGCCTCAGCAGATTCAAGTATATTCCGTAGTGAACCCGACTATCTTTACCAGAACAAAAGAGGGGGGCGGGGGGGGGGGGGGGGGGGGGGGGGGGCGGGGAAGTGTGTTCATTTATAATATGGTCATTGATGTACGGTTACTGAAAAACAAACGGCTGAAACTCACTGCAAACCACAATAGCGCATCTCTCTCCCTTTCCCCCACTCAGCCTGGAAATTAAAATTGTGTGAACTGAAAAAGCAAAACTTAGGCACAGATTCTCATGGGTCACGTTCCTGTAACTTGCGTGGCGGACGCTTGAGGATCTATGCCTTTTCTCATCTGTAGAAAGGACCACTATCACACTGTCCGAGATACACTAAATGATAAACACCTCCTGTCTGGAATAAACATAGATCCTCATGGCGCCCGCAGATACGAAAGCTCATGAGAATCCTGACTCTTGCCTGCCTCTATCATTATGCTGGTCCTTACATACAAGAAGCTGCGCGAGCTGATTCAGTGACTGCCTTCCATAGTGTATTAGACGCGATGACAGCAATTATAAACAAACCGGCCGCTCGGCTGAAGAAAGGGGACCGAAACCGAGAAGAGCGCGCGCTCACATTCCATCGAATCAAAATGATTAGGCTTTTCGGAGTCTGAGTTAGAACTGAAAATATGCGACTGCTAAGCATGAAAAATGCAGAGAACATTTTAAAGATGAAAGGAACACGCTTAGAAAGACAGTTCTGACACAATTTACAAATTACTGCCCCCCCCCCCCCAAAAAAAAAAAAAAAAAAAAAAAAAACCCAAACAAACAAGACAAAGATTTACCGGTCGATATTTGGCAAACGGCTGAACATTTTAAATCTGTTAAAGTATATTTAGTCATCTTTACAGCGCTTTCGACTGCCTTTTTGTCCATTATGTAGTCTGTACTCTATAACCCGTTAATTTTATCTACCCCCAAATTCAAAAATCGCAAGACGGACATTCCTCTGTGTATTGCGTTGTTTTAGCACACATCTCAAGTTTGGCTAAATGCTCTAAAAGGCTGATAGCACCATTTCAAACTGCGTTCATTTTTCTTGAAAACCTAAAGATGGGGCGTCATTTCAGCAGAAAACTTGTCTGTATGGCCTTTTCCACACGTCAGTTCACTCTCGAAACTGAACATCCGACATGTAAGGCATGGCGGTTCAGCCGCTAATCAGTGCCTCGCACTCGCATCTGAGGGCGCTTAGCTGCTTTTTCTGCACTTGTAGCCAGAAAAAAAAAATCATTTTTCCTTCAGCTGCAATAAAAAAGGTGGATTTTGACTGAAAATGGGGATGTCGTTGTCAAAGGCACGTGCACTGTTCGACATCTGCTGACTGTTGAAGTTACCCAAACAATTGTTACGCTCTGTTGAAGTTACCCAAACACTTGTTACCTCCCTTGTGCTGTCCCGAATAGACTATTGCAATTCTCTTCCGAAAAATCTTCTTGCCCAAACCCAGAGAATCATGAACTGTGCTGCACATCTGATTTCATCTCGTGTACCGAAACGCCAACACATTATGCCGGCCTCTACTTGCTGATTTGCACTGGCTGCCAGTTTCATAGAGAATTTAGTATAAAGTCTGTGTTATTCAGTGTTTCAACATCATTTCTGGTTCTGCCCCTCCTTACTTATCTGATCTTGTCCAGCTGTAGTACGCTCTGCTTCAGACACTCGTGTTTTCCGTATCCCCTAGACGTAATAAGGTCACTCAAGGTCATCGTGCATTTTCGTATTTTGGTCCCTTTACACAGCTGATGTGCGTCACTCGTCATCTCAGTCTTTCCATTTTCAAATCGAAGCTTAAAACAACACCTTTTCTCTGTTACATATAAATGTAAAGACCATTTTGTCTGCCGGCTCATCATGTGTGTGTGTATGTGTGTGTGTGTGTGTGTGTGTGTGTGTGTGTGTGTGTGTGTCTATGTGTGAGCCGGGAGAGAGAGAGAGAGAGAGAGAGAGAGAGAGAGAGAGAGAGAGAGAGAGAGAGAGAGGGAGAGAGAGAGAGAGATAGAGAGTTTTCTGCTCCTTGTAAATTAATGTATTTTTGTTGTTGTATGTGCTTGTTTTTGTAGTTTGTTTTGTGTTTCATTACTGTGATTGTAAAGCGCCTAGAGCACCTTGGTGACGCTATACAAATTACCTTAGTTTATTGTTATTATTATTCTCTCCAAACGTAAACGGATTGCCTTGATTACTTGCTGATGGTCTGTTTACGTCAGTGCGTTTGTGTTTCATGCGTACGTGTTTCAAGTTATTTCTTTTCCCCATCATGTTGTTCGTTTGTTTCTGTGTTTTGTCTGAATTCTCATAACGTGACAATGTGAATAGTGTGTGTGTGTGTGTGTGTGTGTGTGTGTGTGTGTGTGTGTGTGTGTGTGTGTGTGTGTGTGTGTGCGTGCGTGCGTGCGTGCGTGCGTGCGTGCGTGCGTGCGCGCGCGTGCCGTGTTCGGTGATCGTGGAAAGGTCCACACAAAAAAAGCCGTTTTCTGCTGTATTCCCCATCTTAAGATTTTCAAGAAAAATGAACGCAGTTTGAAATAGTGTTATCAGCTTTCTAGAATGTCTGCTGACCAAACATGTGAGGTGCGCTAAAACAACGCAGCAGCACACAGAGAAATGTCCGTCTTGCTATTTTTTTATTTTGGGGGTAACCGGTCATAGCGGAAAGACAACACAATAGACAAAAAATGCAATTGAAAGTTTTTAAACAGGACTAAAAGTCATTTACTGTGACGAAAACAGATTTTCTAAATGTTAAGCTTTTTGCAAAATATCAACCTGCACTTGCATTGTTTTTTCTCGGCGCGCAGCCGATTATATATCGGGTTTTAGCTCGAACAAGTACTAATAAACTGTGTCCTTGTTTGTATGCCTAGTCTGAAAAACTGGGTTAACTCATTCTACCCCAACACCGAAATCCTCAAATCAGTGTTGCCGTTGTTCTCTGAAGACTGCATTGCAGTGCAGGACACAGATCGACCATGATAGTTCAAGGGTGATGCCAGAATAGCTTGGCGCCCATAGGCGCCAAGCTATTCTGGCATCACCCTTGAACTATCATGGTCGATCCTTATCTTGCTGTGGTGTGTCTGGGGTAGAATGAGTTAAACGAAAAGATATGTTAGAAATTACATGTCTATTTTGACTCTGAACTGAACAGTACATAATGGACATGTATACAAACAAGTACACAATAATTTGCAACTTATCTTTTCGTCAGCCCGCAGTCCATACGGCAAAAGTTGCACGGCCGGCTTAGTCAGTCCTGGCCCGCACGAAAAGACAAGTTGCCCATTGAGTACTTGCTTGTGTGTATATTTGGAAAAGGATTTTAACCCGAAATATTAATAAATTGCGTTGTGGCTGTCTTTTCTAAGCGTTTTTTTGTGTTTTGTTTTGTTTTTTATTTTGTTGTTGGTGTTTTTCAATGTTGGGATGTTCCCTGTGCTGACTGAGTCTGTGCCGCAGTGTTGGTTACGAGTCGATATGAAGGGCGATTATGAACCACTTCACCGAGAAATACCGACACAGCAAACTTGGTCGTCAATTCGGAAAGAAACAATTTTTACAAGTATTACCTTTTTCTTCCAGACAAAAGTTGAACTATCACGCCGTCCGCGCAACTTTCCTCATCAGTCCTGCTCGCTCCGTTTGCAACGTCTCATCAATTAAAGGGGAGGAACTGTGGTTGACAAGTTTCATTTTGGGCTAGAGTCGTCTCTCTTTGACTGTGCAAAAATAGTATAAGCATGGCGACTAGTTCCACAACTTCGTGCGATCTCTTGAGCTTGCCGACTGAAATTTTAAATCATATCTTGAAATCTGACGTTTTAATTGGTGCAGATATTTGCAAGGTAGCCCATGTCTGTCGAAAGTTGCGGGATGTGTGTTATAGCAACGAAATCTGGCGAGCAAAAGTGGCTCAAAGGTACATGTGTTCTCTTCATTTGATGGACAGCAGAAAGCACATTTTGTTGGTCAGTTTCTTGACCTAGCGCACCGCTGGTGATCAGTTACTTTTTAGTATGCACTGCTTGCTGCCTCAGTGTCGAAATTCGTAATGGTTAAACATGTATTTCTTTTATTATTTTTCTTTGGAACAAAATGCACAAACTTCAATCTCCAAAAACTTCCGAAAGATAATAGTTTCAGTGCAGATTAATATAGGCACACATACTGATTTGTTACAAATGAAATTTTGCAAATAAAAGCCTCAATTTACAGACCTGTAGATACCTGCACATAGCCTCAATTGAATAAATAACTCATCTACTGATCTAGTCTAGTTTGTTGGTGTCGTGTGGTATTGTTAATGAGTAGCTAGTGTGGTAACCCCTTTTGTTACTGTGGATCTTACAGTGTAAGTTACACTGTGTTTTGTTAGTTGCTTAACAATTTTCATCCTGATGCACCCATTGCTTGAAATAAACTTGACTGATAGTTCAAGGGTGATGCCAGAATAGCTTGGCGCCTGAGGTGCTAAGCTATTCAGGCACCACCCATGAACTAAAATGGGTTTTCTCCTAATCAGTAGTAATGTTGCCTTCATAGGATTAGGACAGTAAGCAAATTTTACAAAATCTTCATCAGGATGTAATGGGTTAAAAACATGCATTCATCATTTCTAGGTGGCCTGAGGTTATCAAGTCACAAGCAGTTTCAGCAATGAACGGAAGCTGGTTTGAGTTGTACAGAGTGCGGTCTTCAGTGTGTCACAGTGTGCAAAGGCTTATACAGGAACTAGCAGAAAACAGCTATCACAAAGAGGATATCTCGAATGAAAACTTTGAACCATTCTACACTGTCTTCAGTCTTCATGATGCAGCACCAGGATTCCTCCTCGATGAGCTGAAACACATTCTACTGAATAGTGACTGGTACGTTTTGATTACAGCTGTGTGTGTGCATATATAATGTGTGTCACACACACACACACGCACGCACACACACACACACACACACACACACACACACACACACACACACACACACACACACAGAGGCATTCACACACAATTCCATACATGCATGCACACATGTGGTCAACATCAAAGTTGACACTCTATCATGTTCAGTCCACATCCTGCGGTAGCATATCGGGGCTTTATGGGTTAACTAGTCTTAACCCTTTTAGCCCCAAGGTCCCATTTCTCAAATTTTGGAGGTGTTGCCTAATGACTATGAATCAGTTTCAGGAGATGGCTTGACCATGATAATTCAAAGGTAGTGCCGGATTAGCTTGGCACCTGAAGGCGCCAAGCTAATCCAGCAGTACCCTTGAATTATCATGGTCATTCAGTCTCCTGCTAAAAGGGTGAAGTTGGCTAAGAGATATTCAGTTGTTTCTGTAGTGGTAATAACTGTCCAGATATTTTTGGTTTACATCATGATCATTCAGATTAAATTAAAAGTGTACGATCAAGCGTAAAAATGACACTATTATTTTTATTTTAAATGCTGAGCATGGTTGTTGATTAATTGATCAATGATTGCTTGCTGGCTAGCCAGCTTGACTTATTCATTCATTCATTCTTTCTTTCACATGATTCATTTATTCATTCATTTGTATTGCAGCAATAGCCACCTGACAGACAAGTACTATGCTATGAAAGCATACCACCATTTACGGCATCACGTTTTGAAGAAACACTTGAAAGAATTTCTGGACCAGCCATTGGAAAGTCAAGCTTTGGAACAAGGTACTCTTACAGTAATGCACTTTAAAAACACAACAGCTTTGATCAGTTATATCTGCTAATTGTACACATAAATATTATAACCCATATCATACTGAGGCTAGATGCTTCAAATTTGTACACCGCCATATAAGCTGAGAATGGCAGAGAACAGAGAGGATTGGAGGGAGCTGGTTGTCAAGTCATCAGTGGTGCCCCAACGGTCGGCAAGACTACGGGATATAGATAGATAGATAGATATAAGCTTACATTATAGTATTTAAGATAAGGATATAGACCAATGGCTTTAGTTCAAGGGTGGTGCCAGAATAGCTTGGCACCTAGAGGCGCCAAGCTGAACTATTTTAGTCAAACTTATTTCACACACTGGTGTAAGCCGAATGATAAGGGTTAAAAGGCTGCTTTGTACCAAGGTGTCACGCCACGGATTTTTTTTCGTCTAATTTTGTAGGGGGGTAAGTTTAGAGGGGTGACACTAGTGACAGGGTTCAGTTAGTCACCGGGTAGCGATAGCGTAGTGTGTAGTATTTGGCCTGAACACGAGTGTTTGCTGCTGTACAAGAGTTTGGATGTTGGCGTACCACGCGTGAATCGCCCTGTCTGAACGCCATCGGGTGGTACCTGTTTCACGTGAATTTGTTTCCTCAAAAACATTACCGATGACATGACTTTATGGAAAATGTCTACTTCTAGCTCAATTTTAGCCTACTTACCCGTTGTGTGCCCACACAACCCGGGAGGCACTCGGGGAACCCCCCCTAGAGGGGCCGAGAGTTGTCTCCCGTTTCCCGCCTTACCAGCTCCGGTCACGAGACTGGCCAGTTTTGCTACTTCGCTCGTACAGAGAAGACGTGTCTGGCCTTGCTCTCGCGCCGCTTCGACCGGTCCTTCTCTTGCCTACGCTCGTTGCCTCTTCGTGTGCTCTGCGCCTCCTAGCGCTGACCTGCCTTCTTGTGCCCTGCCTCTGCTGGCGTCGTTCTGCTGCTCTCCTCTAGGCTGTGGAGGTGTATGACTACCCTTCCCTCTGTTCCCGATTCGTCTCGGAGGTAAGGTAGTGGTAGTTTCCCACAGCCGGCCCTCGGGCCGAGAGCCGGCTACCGTTGGGCTTTCCTTTCGGCTTTGCTACTACGTGGGCGCCAGTTGGTGAGCTTACGCTTCGGCGCCTTGCACGACCTTTTTTACGAGTCTCCTCGAGGGACGTCGCCTTCCCTCCTTTGGTATTTCACTGTTACGAGAAGACGTTGCCTTGTAGACTAGGGTTTCTGTTCTCGTAGGGCCTTCGGGCACCCACACTCCGTTCGTCTACCTTAAAGGCCCTTTAGCTCTGGGAGACTGTAGCCACTATTTACGCACCGGTGGTTACGGCGCTTGGAGTACCTTGGTGTGGGGCTAGGCTCCCTTGTCCGCCTTTGCGACCTTGTGCTCTTTGTCTGTTGCAGGAACCAAATGCTTACCTGCTCTCAATGCGGCGACTTCAAGTGGCCGACGGACGACCATGCGGTCTGCCTCCCCTGCTCGGGCTGCGCCTCGGACCATCTCTGCGATGTCTGTGCGACCTGGCCGGAGATCCGTTGGTCTGACCTCTGGAGTTTTTACCGGCGAGAGCGACCTCCGTCTGCTATCTCTCGTCCCACTCCTGTTGACGTCGCCCCTGTGGTAACGACCGCTCTTCCTCGCCTCGGCCTCTCGGAACGGATTGATCGTCGGGACCCTGCGTTGTTCGCTGACCAGAGGACTGCCACTGCTGCCACGCCCGCTGACCCTTCCGGAGGGTCTGTTTGCCGGCAAAGCGCCCGCCTCACTGAGCCCGGCCTGCAGCAGTTCGCCACGAGCCGTCCCACGTTGACTGGCCTTGCTCCTCTCTCTCTCCACGATAAGCCCGCTGATCCTTCCGGAGGATCTGTACACCGGCATAGAGCCCTTCTCACTGAGTCCGGCCAGGAGAGACGTCAGCCTCAACCTACGCGACACAGTCGCGCCCCCGACCTTTCCCGTTCCACCGTCAGTGCTAGACACTCGCGCTCGCCCTGCGAGCGCCGCCGGAAGGATCGTTCCCCCCGCCAGGAGCGTCGCCGCTCCCCCCGCCTCTCCTCGTCGCGCGCTCGGTCGCGCTCGCCTTCGCACCGTTCGATGCGTTCGCCGCGTCACCGCCATCGTCGACCTTCTTCCCGTGATCGGCACTCCTCTTCGGTTGTCCGCCGTACTTCACCCAGACGTCGTTCCCGCGCACCGGACAGGACCCCTCCTCGCTCCTTCCCGCGTTCGCCTCGGCGATCCCCGCCTCCGTCGTCGCTGCCGGCTCATGCCCGGGCTTCCCGTGAGGTTCGAGATGCGCCCCCGCCCAAGCTTCGACCTTCCTTGGTGCCTCACCCGCCTTCTCGCCAACCCCTGGACGAAGAAGCCCTCAGCTTGCTGCCCGAAGACTCCGTCTCAGCCCTGTTGGAGGAGGATGCTCGCTCCCTTTCGCCCTCCGACGTCGGTGATGATGTCCCCTCGACCCTTCCGTCGTCGTCCCGGGCGGAGACCCTCCTAGCCTTGGATGAAGCCGCCAGGATCATCGCGGCCACTCTGCCAGCGGACTCCTGCCCAGCCTCTCCCCCCCTGAAGAGGAAGGTCTCGGCCTTTGTGGATGCCGAGCGTCAGGTGAAGAGGTTCAAGTCGCTTCCCCAGCCGCCTGGATTTAAGGAGCTGCGAGATGTCTTCTCAGCGCACCTGCAACTTCCAGCGTCTCGAGAGCCGGTGTTCTTCTCCGATCGTCGCTGGCCGGCTGGTCTGGACATCGCCTTCCGTCGGGATTGGTATGCCGGTCATTCCCAGGCTTTCTCCATCCCTCTTCCTGCGATCGACCCCCCGGCCGTGTCGCAAGCTGGCGGCTCCGCCCTCCTTCGCCGTTCTTTCCCTCGTGGCCTGGATTTGACTGCGTCTCTGGTGCGGAACACCTTAGCCTGCGCTGGGTTCCTGGAGCTGCTCACTCAAGCCCTGGTTCGTCGTGTGGAAGACGCTTGGCATCCTTCTATCACGCCTCTCCTTGGGGATTTACTCGTCTTAGCGGAAGTCGCCAACCGAGCCGCCTACCACTCGTCCGTTAACGCTATGGCGGCCTCCGCCAACTGTGACCTGATGCGTCGAGACGCCCTTCTGCTTGCCTGCCGAGGGATACCACCTGACCTGCGTGCGCAGCTTCGTCGTGCTCCGCTGGGTGGCCCCCTGCTTTTCGGCGACACCTGGTCATCCGTTCGAGCCTCCAACCCCGACCGCTGGCCTGTGAGTGCTCCTCCTCCCCGCCGCTTTCCGTCCTCCCGCCAGGCTAGGGGTCGCGCCTCGCGGTCGGTTAGACCCGCTGCTGCGTCAGCCCCTGCTTCGGCCCCTGAGCAGGCCCCCGCCTTTGGCCGTCCTAGACCCTCCAGGGCCCGTGTCCCCGCCTGGCCCCGTCCCGCCCGGCGACCGGGTCGCGGGCGGGCTACCTGACTGCCCCCCAGCCTTGCCCCCACCGACCACTTCGGGGTCTCCGGTCGGTGGGAGGCTAGCCTTTTTCAGCGGAAATTGGCTCACACTCTTTCCCGACGACCCCTGGATTTGCGACACCGTCTCGGCCGGCCTCCGGATCGCCTTTCGCAGCCCGCCTCCTTTGCGTCGCTCCCCCCTTTGGACCGAGATCCCCAGCGATCCGTTGAAGGCCTCCGCTCTTCGGGGAGAGGTCTCCTCCCTCCTGAGGAAAGCCGCCACGGAGGTGGTACGCGTCCCCTACTCCCCAGCCTTCTACAGCCGCTTGTTCGTCGTTCCGAAGCCTGGAGGGAGATGGCGACCGGTGATCGATCTCTCGGCCCTGAACAAGTACATTACGGCCCCCTCCTTCCGGATGGAGACTGCTCGAGCCCTGAGAGCCGCGGTCCAGCCTCTGGACTTCGCAGTCAGCCTGGACCTTTCAGATGCGTACCTGCATGTCCCGATGCACCAGGCCTCCAGGAAGTTCCTCCGCTTTGCGATCGACGGTGTGGTATACCAGTTTCGCGCGCTCCCGTTCGGTCTCAACCTCAGCCCCTGGGTGTTCACCCGGCTGATGGACGCCGTAGTCGCCAAGGCCCGACAGTCCTCCTCCAGTCCGACGTCGAATTACCTAGACGACCTCCTCCTACGCAACCAGTCAGAGACCTCGCTCGCGTCGGACAGGGATGCGCTGCTACGGCTTCTGGCACACTTGGGCTTCCTAGTGAACGACGGCAAGTCGGATCTCTCTCCGTCCCGCCGCTTCGTGCACCTGGGCATGGAATTTGCGACCGACCTCAACACGGTGCGCCTCCCAGCCCCTCGGATCCAGAAGATTGCGGACCTAGCAGGTCAGTTAGCACGACAGGACGTGGCCCCCGCCAGAGTCTGGCTCCAGCTTTTGGGCCTGCTGAACGCCGCAGCGGACCTTATCCCCCTAGGTCGTCTCTACTCCCGGCCGATCCAGCTGCATCTCCTACTCCATTGGCGCCTGTCGTCAGGCGATTTAACAACGTTGGTTCCGGTGCCCCAGATGCTGCTGCCTCATCTTCGTCGGTGGACCGACCACTCTTGGCTAGCGTCGGGAGTTCCCCTGGCCGCCCCTCCTCCCCAGACCTCGCTTTGTGTCGACGCCAGCCTCACTGGGTGGGGCGCTCATCTCCTTCCTCGGTTCCTCTCGACTTCGGGGCCCTGGCCCGCGGACTTAGCGCACACTCACATCAACTGGCTGGAGATGCAGGCGGTGTGGCAAGCCCTGCAGTTCTGGGAGGATCTCCTCAGACACCAGGAGCTACTCGTCCTCTCGGACAACACGACTGTGGTGGCTTACATCCAGAAACAAGGTGGCACTCGCTCTCCCGACCTTTGTATGCTCCTCTACCGGATGATGTGTTGGTGCGAGGACCGGGGTATTACCATTCGAGCCCGACACATCCCCGGACACCTGAATGTCTTAGCCGACTCGCTGTCTCGCCGCGGCCAGCTCCTGCACACGGAATGGACCCTTTGGCAGGACATCTTTCGGATGATCTGTGCCCGGTGGGAGACTCCCCAGGTCGACTTGTTCGCCACAAAGTGGAACCATCAGCTGCCGCTCTTCGTCTCCCCGATTCCCGATCCACTTGCCTGGGCTGTCGATGCACTCTCCATTCCCTGGGACGGCCTGGTGGCTTACGCCTTCCCCCCGACGGTTCTCGTACCCAAAGTCCTTCTCAAGCTTCGGGGATGCTCGGCGGTCCTGCTGTTAGTTGCGCCGTTCGCCTGGAACCGCTCCTGGACCACCGACCTTCTCAGCCTCGCCACGGACCCGCCCCTGCTGCTTCCCGCCCCACGCACCATGCTCAAGCAACCGCGTCAGCCGCTGTTCCACCCCTGCCCGGAGCGGCTCCTCCTTCACGCCTGGAGGTTGTGCGGCAAGCCCTCGGAGCTAGAGGCTACTCGGGTGCAGCAGTGGAGGCGATCGCTTCGGCCCGCAGACCTTCCACCATCCGAGTCTACGAGGGAAAGTGGCGAGTCCTGTGTTCCTGGTGCTCTGAGCACGGCCTGTCACCCACGGAACTGACTAATCCTCAGCTGGCGGACTTCTTCCTCTGGCTCTTTCGAGACTTAGGCCTGGCCCCCATCACCGTGAGGGGTTACCTGTCCATGATCGCTGACACTTATCGACACCTTGGACACCCAGACCCGGGCGCCTGCAAAGACTTAGCCGACCTTATGGGTCACTTCGGCATCCAGCGCCCAACACACCGCTCACTCCTTCCCCGCTGGGACCTGCCCTGGGTGCTAACGTGGTTAAATTCTGACAGATTTGAACCCTTACCTTTGGCCCGTTTCGCAGATGTGACACGAAAGACGTGCTTCCTGCTGGCCCTTGCTACCGCCTCTCGGGTGAGTGAGCTACACGCACTCTCGGCGCGGCCTACCTGCCTACAGTTCCGAGCGGACGGGTCTGTTCAACTCCTCACTGACCCTGCCTTCCTGGCCAAGAACAGGTCTCCTCTGATGGCACCTCAGGTTATCACCTTACGGCCGCTAAGAACCAACCCTCTGTCTCAGGAGACCAGGCAACAGGATCCCGTGCGCGCCCTTAGAGTTTATCTGCGACGATCTAAAGCCTTCCGCAGAGGGCGTTCGCGCCTCTTCCTACCTCTGAGACCCAGCAGGAATGACATAACAGCCCAGACGATCTCGTCCTGGCTCCGCTGGGTTATACGCTCCGCGTATCAAGATATCTCCCCGCAGGGAGCGAAGAGGCTGCACATTCGCGCACATGAGGTACGAGCCATGGCCACGAGCCTCGCATTTGACCGAAACTGCGCTGTCAAGGACATCGTGGCAGCCGTGGGCTGGCAGACTGAATCTGTATTCGCCCGCTTCTACCTCAGGGACCTGGCAGGCCAAAGAGAGAATCTCGCACTAGTGGGGGACATCGCCGCGGCGCAACACTCCCTCCCGGCGCCACCGGCGCCGTAGGTATGCACTTCGCTAAAATTGTCGGGAGGTTGCGACTGGGAGGACGGCGCTGTTACCATTAAGAGTGGCGCGGCACCCTCCTCCTCATCGCAATTCTTCCATAAAGTCATGTCATCGGTAATGTTTTTGAGGAAACAAATTCATTTTTCTCTAAAAGGTATTTTTTCGAAAAATACTTACCGATGACATGACTCGGAGGACCCTCCCTCCTGCCCCGCTTGCCGCTTTCGAGCGAAGTATCACAAAAAACTGGCCAGTCTCGTGACCGGAGCTGGTAAGGCGGGAAACGGGAGACAACTCTCGGCCCCTCTAGGGGGGGTTCCCCGAGTGCCTCCCGGGTTGTGTGGGCACACAACGGGTAAGTAGGCTAAAATTGAGCTAGAAGTAGACATTTTCCATAAAGTCATGTCATCGGTAAGTATTTTTCGAAAAAATACCTTTTAGAGAAAAATGAATTTTTATCACGTGAGGTAGTGAGCGTTTTTCGCCAACCTAAAGTTTTCTAAATTACTAGTCAATCGCATTCCACCAGCGAACGAAAGCAGTCTTCTTTTCAACGTAGACGGTAGTCTCTGAGGGGGGTTTGTGCGGGCGTGGTTTTCCATTAGCCGCCGCCTCAAGTAGCTGTGTCGTCCCACCTGTGGCGTCCCTGCGAGACGGCCCTGGTTGAGCCCAGGAGTCGGTGTCCTGAGAAGAGAATAAGAGCTGAGACGACTTTACCCCTGGCTTGTCTTGTCTTGTTTGTCTTCGTCGTAGCCGGGGCGTCTTCACGGATGACAGTGAGTACACGTAACAATCCTTTAGTGGTCATTTGCTCGGGGGGGTGGGGGGGGGGGGGGTTGTTTGTGATTGCTTGTTCTGTATTATGTTGGCTAGTGTGTTTTGGGGGGCAGGCGTAGAATAGAGGAGAGTAGAGTGTAGAAGTGAATGCTAGTTATTGTACGTTGTTTCTAGAGTAGTTAGCGGGGTTTAGTTATTGGAGGTTTAACGCCGAGTAGGCGACTAAGGTCGTCCCAGGATTTAGCGTAGGAGTGTAAATATCGGAAGTGAGTCATGTGGTGACGTGTAAATATGTATTTTGAGGTTGCATTTATTGTTGCGGGAGAGAGGTGAAGAGAATATGTTGAGGTTGCATTTATTGTTGCGGGAGAGAGGTGAAGAGAATATGTTGAGGTTAAATCTATAGTTGCGGGAAGCGTGATGTGATTATTTTATTTTTTGTTAGTTATTTTTATATGTATTTTTGCAGCTGTGTTTTAGTGCATCTTTAAATCCAAAGAACTAACCGGCTAGTCTGCCACCGTGCTGTGGTACTGCGTGGAAGCTGACTGTCGCTCCGCCTTGTGGGCTACGACACTGGACCTGGGTGCCTTCGCGAGTGTCGCGGCATGCCTCGTATTTAGTCAGATCGGGTCGTCCCATGTAGTTCTTTCTAACCTGTTTACGTGAAGTTTTGTATAAAATTATAATGTTGTAAAGAACGTTAGTATATTTCATCTCCTTGTAGCGACTGTATTGCGAGAGAAGCTTTGTTACAGTGCTCAAACCAAGGGGAATCACAGCGCTGGACAGACAACAGTTAGATCCCCTGCCCAGTGTTACAGTGACATTTTGAGTTATTATATTGTTTAAAGTAGCCTGTGTTGCGGAAGACCTTATCGCGGAGGCAAGAGCGTCGAGTTGAGCTGCGCTCAACGGTTGTGCTTCCGGCGAGAAGGTCCCGTGACGTGAAATATATATTGTTTATTCAACTTTCAGTTATATTAAGCTACGTGATATTGTTTAGTCTCCATTTGCATATGCGATATTGTTTAGTCTCCATGTGCTTATGTGATATTTGTATTCTAAGATGTGCTAGTTAGAGAGTCTTGTACCTAGTCTGCTAGGACATTAGTTTAACTCGAACTTGGCGTTCGTACTCCCGCTGAGGAGGGATAGCAGCTTTCGAACAATCTTCATTTTTCTCGATCTTTATTTGAGTTAGTAAGCGAGCGTATTTGGTTCATTTAGTTGATATTGTGCTATGTTAACTATTGTATTACTTAAGGAGCCACGTGCTGTGATAGACTCTCCGCGGAAGAAAAGGCGTTGGTATAACTGGCGTCAGCGCTTGACCCTTGTGCTTCCGGCGGGGTCTAGTGGCGTATGGTTTAAGCTTTTCAATCTGTTATATTAAGGATAGTAGTTTTATTTATATATTGTTTGTTTGCATTTTATTAAGGATATTTAGTTATTATATATTAGTTTCCTCAGCCTGTTGTATTAGGAATATTTAGTTTATTTATCCGTTGTTTTGTATTGTGTATTAAGGGTATTTAGTTTGGAGAGTTTGGGCGTGTGTGGGTGTGAATGTGAGGTGTGAATGCATGGTTAGGACTGCGAGAGAATAGTTAGTTTTTGTTTGGGTTTTATGTAATAAATGTAGTCGTCATTGTTCCTCTGGTGTTTGTGTTAGGTTTGTGTTAGTGTGGGTTGGGTGTATCTTGAGCGGTAGCGCTCATAGTTTGCACCCCGGAAGCGGGGTCGTGACACAAGGTTTAACCCCATGTCTGCCTAAACACAGCCACAACCACACAACTGAAGAGGCATAGAACCTTATTACTTGCTAGAAATTTTTTGGGTACACCATACAGGTCAGCCTTTGTATTATGTTCATCAGAATGTTGCGAAATTGGATTATATAATGCATTCAGGTCTATGGTTCTCAGGTCAATACCCTGTGAGCAAAAAGTCTTCTCACTGCCATCAGCGTTAAATGGCCCACAGAACGCCAAGAACAGCCCAGCTAAGGCTTGCATTGGCCAGAAGACTTTTGCTTACTTTGTAATCCAGACCAAAAAGGTGCCTGCCAAGCGTGTAATATGCAAAGAAGTACCCAACGGAGAACCTTTTGCCAATGAAGATAAGTAGCGGCTAATCTCTCTGTTTGTTTGTTTGTCTATTTTGACAAAGGGTATTTACCCGAAATATTAATAAATTGTGTTGTACCCGTCTTTTCTAAGCGTGTTTCTTTCTCCGTTGGGTACTTCTTTACTTTGTAATGTTTCTTCTCAGGCTTATGTAAGCTCAGCGTGATGTTACCACAACACCAAAAATGGTACAGCCCATTTAGCTGCAACATGCTAGCGCAGGATATGGATCTACCATGATGATTCAAGGGTAGTGTCAGATTAGCTTGGCACCCCATTGGCGCCAAGATAATTATCATGGTCCATCCATCTCCTGCAACTGTTACATAGTCATTAGGTGACAACTCCAAAATTAGGGAAATTTGCCATTGGGGAAAATGGGTTAACTCAATCATGGCCAGCCGATTCCAGATGCGCAGCTGTTGCCACACATTCAGATGCGGCTGGCCACGAATGAGTTAATGCAATCGTCTATTTTATGGCTAACGTGTTTAGCGAAATAATGCGGCTGATCTGCAATTTATTATTATTTACCTCCTCCCCAAGTGGTACATGTAAATGTGACTGATGCAGTCCGTGTTTGCTTGCATCAGTCGGTCAATCAGTCAACTGATCAATTCCCCCACCCGGGTCTGCCCAGGGGGACTTGGGTGGGGTTAGCTACTTTTTAGTTCCCAGGGTCACCCTGGTCAGCCCCACAGGGTGGGTTTTTCCCTCTATTCTGGGGCATGTGTTTCTGTCTACCCGTGGTCCATTCACCTGTATTTGTCTTTTTAAAACTCTCCCAACTGTCTGCACTGCCTGTAGCTCTTGATATTGGATGTGTGTTGCTAAATGGTCTTAGCTTTATTTAGGCCCCATGGCGTAGGTTTATTTAACATATTGGACTTGCTGGTGACATGCATTCAATATTCTGTTTTTTTGTTTTTTTTCACAAGCAGTGCAGGCACGTCCTGAGAAAGCCTTGTTGCTGTCGGGACGTTAAGCAATGTACAATCAATCAATGAATCAACTGATCAATCATTTGCACAGGTGCGATGCTGATCTCTCAGTGGTTCCAGCCATTGCTGACAGTGACCTATGCAGATGTCGACAGTCAGTTGAATAGCATCGCTGACATGGTGCGTGAGGAACTGAAAATCACTGTTGGTATTGGTCACCCTGCCTGCAGCAAAGACAACAGTATTAGTGGTTTGTATTCAGTCACTGTAATATCACGTGTGTGTGTGTACGTGAGTGTTTGTGTGTGTGTGTGTGTGTGGTGTTTTGTCTGGATGTATTCAACTCATTCAAGGTGTCCTGCATCAACAACTGTGAAAGTGTCGTATAGCGTTTCAGGTGGCAACACTATACAACACTTCCACAGCTATTGATAGGGGGCACCTTGAATGAGTTAACCCTTTGGCTGTTGATAGTGCTTTTTGTTAAGACAATTTTTGCAGGAATTACCTCCATTAAAAGCTCTGCTGACAGCCAAAAGGTTAACATCGCCTCAGAATTGAAGATATTCTTCAGTAGGCTGTTTGCACAGTGGGGTTAAAATACAATTGTAGTCATGTCATTTAGACTGTCCACTAGGATTTAAAATTGTCCTTTTGGGCAGACAACATGAAAAATCCATCACAAAAGCTGTACAGTCTGTTGCATACTTTTGCTGCAGCCACATCAGTACCGATTGACAAGCACATACACGCACAGATAATTGACATGAGTACACAGAGAGAAGGGGGTTGCATTCATGTTATCATGGAACCTTCTGCAAATCACATCAGTGTTAACATTTGCATTTGCGCCTGTTGCAAGCGCAAAACTGGCCTCTGTACCATCCAGAACTGGCTGGTAGCTTTTACATTTATGTGCGTGGTCTCTCCTGATAAAAGAAAGCATTTGACGTTTTGTATTCCTGTCAAAATATTTCTCGCTATCCCTAAAATCGGAGAATTTTCCACTAACCCTTTTCATCCTGATACTCCCATTGCTTGAAATAAATTTGACTAGGATAGTTCAAGGGTGGTGCCCTAATACTGTAATAGCTTAGCGCTTAGGGCGCCAAGCTATTTTGGCGCCAACCTTGAACTAATACGGTTGATCTATTTCCTAATCTGTAGTGTAATGTAGCCTTCATTACATAGTCTGTTGCATACTTTTGCTGCAGCAACATCAGTACCGATTAACAAGCGCGCACACACACAGATGATTGACATAAGTACTCGGAGAGAAGGGGATGGGATTCATGCTAATAAGCAAATTTTGTGAAATCAGCCTCAGGATGTAATGGGTGAACAGGAAGCCTGCAGTTTGTTAACTCCCTTTTTCTTTTGTTGATTTGTCTATTATTAGTGTACATGTACTTACTCGCACTTATTTCCTCGCAGATGTAACAGAAAACATGTGGTCCCCAGAGCAGTGTCGACACATTGTGGAGGCCATCAGCATAGTGCTGTTTCAGCGCCTTGGCTTCACGCCCAACGAAGCACACTACTACACACCAGACAACTCTTACCTGGAGACGGTAAAATAGACACCCCAAACATGACATCAAAAAAACTAAACTTATGTCAAGATCATTCTGATCTACCGATATTAACTTTTGCAGTTGTTGTTAATTTTGTTTGGCTTTCCGGATGTTGTCATTGTAACTCTTTGGGTGTCGGTAGCACTTTTTGTTGAGGTGATTCTGGCAGGAATCACCTCAACAAAAAGTGCTACTGACAGCCAAAGGGTTAAGGCAATGATTAAATATTACTTTGTGTTCTTTAAATTAAGATATTATCGAGATCTGATAATAGCATCGCCATATTTTTTGCATCAGGTTTTGGAGCAGAAAACAGGAATCCCTATCACACTGTGCATTCTGTTTGCCGCTGTTGCTCGCAGACTGGGCGTGGTGTGTGAACCCGTCAACTTTCCTACTCACTTCCTCCTGCGCTGGAAAGAACACCCTATGTGAGCAAGCATTTTTTGTTTTTTTAAGGTAGGCTATTCTGCACAGATTTGTTCATTTCTGTGAAGAGCGAGATTTTCAGTGTGTTTTTCTGACCCATATACCCCTGACATGATACGACAGAAGTGTTTAGGCCGTGAAAGATCAAGGGTGGTATTGGAATAGCCTGGCACCTACACGCACCAAACTATTCTGACACCACTCTTAAACTGTCTTTGTAGGTCTGTCCCCAGAACTGTGACAGACCTCAGAGGATGTCTTCAAAATATGATGATTTCATCCTCTGGGCTTAACAGGTTAAACTGTTTCGTCTGTTATTTTGAAGCTGTTTCTTTCTTGGTTATTTATGGTACAAATTTACATAAACTCTTTTGTCATAATTGCGCAGAAGCGTGTGTTTTGTTGCTTGGTTATTTCATCGCTTTTACATACACATACAAATGTTTTTGCTTGCTAATTCTGAATGATGTTTATTTCTTTCTTTAGTTGGTTTATTTGCATGTTTGTAAACTGTTTTCCCCCCTGTTATTCTGTTTTGTTCCAGTTGCTCAGAAGTGTGTTTTTTTTTCTTTATTGTTTTGTGCATTTATGTACACTTTGCTGTTATTTGACAAAACCAGAAAACCCATTTTTAGCTCACGTGCAAGGCAAAGGTGAGTCTATGTTTTGGGCCAGTGGTTGTTCGTCCGTCGTCCATCCGCCGTCTGTAGTAAACTTTAATGTTGGTATTTTTTCAGAGACTATTCAAGTCACAATAATGACACTTGGGCCAAGGATACTTTGTGGCAAGATCTTTCTAAACATATAAATTTGAGTGACCTCTCACAAAGGTCAAGGTCACGGGGGCAGTCTTTAAAGACACATCTATTCCTTTAAACGTGCATTCACTGTTATAATTATTTTATTTTTGTTTTTGGTGTTGCTGTCAGTGAGAGCTGCCTAGTGTATCTGTTGTTAGTTTTATGGTACACTTATATCTTTGGTGTGTGTGAGCATTTCTTGTTGGTGTGTTTACTCTGCTAGGTTTATTTTCCCTGTATATCTTGTTGCGTGAGTGTGTATGTTGGGGTATATATATGTGCTGTAGGATGCAAGGTGTGTGTATGGAGTATTAGTATGTCATTTGTACGGCACCTAGAGCTTTCCTGTCGAAAGCATAGGTGCCTTAAAAATATACACTATTATTATTATTATTATTATTAGATCAACAAGATGAGGATTTCATCCCTAAGTCTACCATATTGTTTGGGCTCACATGTGTTTATCTTTTAGGAACATTCAGAGTTGTTCATATTTTTAGGCTTATTATTATTATGCTGATCCATTTCCCTCCTTTCTATGCCAACCACGTGGGCGCATACAAATAAAGACGGACACACGGCGCTTCCCGCCATTAGTATGGTCTGTGGGCTTGTGTAGTGACAGGAATCCATCTCCTTTTATTCTAACCCACCATCTGATCCACACACATTGGTACACAGAAATAAAGACACACGGCGATTCCTGCCATTCGTAAACTCTGTGGTCTGGCGTAGTATAGCTATTTTGAAGAAGAATATTAGCACGAGCAGCAAAATGATGTCACTTCAAGCTTCACATCATGGCATCGTTAGTCCTGCGACGCCGTGTTCATAGTGACGACTCGATGTTATACGTCACTCACCACAGTACTAACATTTGACATATTAGAGGATCAAACTTTGCAATCTTCTTGCTGATTTTCACACCTAGGACAGACAGGTCACAATTGACCTAATCATACCCAACAGCCAAGACAAACTGTAGCCTTTTGTAAATACCGTATATGAAAAATCAATGGACATTGCTGGGAAAATCCTTGCAAGGCTGCTCCTGAATCGGCTGGTACCTGCCATCGCTGAAGACCAACTCCCAGAGGGCCAGTGTGGCTTCAGAGCAAACAGGAGCACCACCGATATGGTCTTTGTGCTGAGACAGCTACAGGAGAAGTGCCGCGAACAGAACAAAGGGCTGTACGTAACATTTGTCGACCTAACAAAAGCGTTCGACACTGTGAGCAGGCAAGGCATGTGGCAGATCCTGGAGTGGCTTGGCTGTCCCCCAAAGTTCCTCAACATGATTGTCCAGCTACACGAGGACCAGCAAGGCCAGGTCAGACTCAACAATGACCTCTCAGAACCATTCCCTATTCTCAACGGCGTAAAGCAGGGCTGCGTGCTGGCACCGACCCTCTTCACCATCTTTTTTAGCATGATGTTGAAGCAGGCCACAGTGGACCTCGATGATGACGATGCAGTGTACATCAGGTACCGTCTCGATGGCAGCCTGTTCAACCTCAGACGACTGCAGGCCCACACGAAAACCCTAGACCAACTGATTCGTGAGCTGCTTTTTGCTGATGATGCTGCCCTCATTGCACACACAGAGAGAGCCCTGCAGCGCATCACGTCTTGCTTCGCAGATGCTGCCCAGCTCTTTGGACTCGAGGTCAGTCTGAAAAAGACAGAGGTCCTCCATCAGCCGGCACCCAAGACAGTGTATCGCCCTCCTCACATCACCATTGGCGAGTCTGAACTAAAGTCAGTGCACCAGTTTACTTACCTTGGCTGCATTATCACGTCGGACGCCAAGCTGGACAAGGAGCTTGACAGCAGGCTGGCAAAAGCGAACAGCGCTTTCGGGCGACTTTTCAAGCGGGTGTGGCACAATCAACAGCTGAAAACAGGCACCAAGATCAGCATGTACAGAGCTGTGGTCCTCACCACCCTGCTGTATGGTTCCGAGTCCTGGGCCCTCTACCGCAGCCAACTACGACTCCTCGAACGCTTCCACCAGCGCTGCCTGCGTACCATCCTGGGCATCCACTGGAGTGACTATGTCACCAACGTCGAGGTCCTTGAACAGGCTGAAACTGTGAGCATCGAGGCTTTGCTGCTGCGGACACAGCTCCGCTGGGCGGGGCACGTCTCCAGGATGGAGGATCATCGCCTACCAAAGATCACCCTGTTCGGCGAGCTTGCTACTGGACACCGTGACAGAGGGGCACCAAAGAAGAGATACAAAGACTGTCTCAAGAAGTCACTTAGTGCCTGCCAAATCGACCACCACCAGTGGTCTTCGCTTGCTGCGGACCGTGACACCTGGCGCTCCACCATTTACAAGGCAGCTGTCTCCTTTGAGGACTCTCACAGAGCTAGCCTTAAGGACAAGCGGCTCAGGAGAAAAAACAGAGATGCCGCAGCTCAGAACCCTGGCCATACCTTCCCCTGCAGCCACTGCGGTCGAACCTGCCTGTCTCGGATTGGCCTCCGCAGCCACGAACAAGCCTGCAGACGTCGTGGGCAACTCCTATAAAATCTTCGTTCGCGAAGTCAAGCCAAGAGATATGAAAAATCATGCAATTATTGATGAGAAGATTTTTTTATTTTACATGCTTGGCAGTCACACTTTCAGTCTTTGTTACAGTTGAAAAATCATGAATGTCTTCCAACAGGGCGACTCCAGCGAGTCAGTTCACGTACATCGATGCATACAATCGCGGACGCTTGATGACGCAGCAGAAGTCTGTTCAGCTGCTCAACATTCCTGAGGAATTGGGACTCGATCAGAGCACCTTTGAGGCCACAACACCAGCTAAAGTACGTCTACTTCCCAACAGCAAAACGTTTTCAGGCCTACGGCAACCGCTGTTGGCCCACGCACAGCTGTGCGTGGGCCAACTGCACCCGTCGTTGGCCCGAGGACCTTTACACGCTGGGTTGTGACACTTTGATGTTATAACTCCAGCTGACGAATCCATTGCGACATATTTGTTTTCTCAAAGCACATTACCGATGGTATTACACTTAGGAAATGGCTCTTAGCTGGCCTAATTTTAGCCAAATTTTGGTTGTGTCCGTATAAGGGGGTGTTGGCAGGAGTGGGGCGCCATAGACCATGCCAACCCGAATAGCCTCCCCTTACTCACATCCGGTACAAGGTTACCCAGCATACCCCAGTTTTAGTTCTTAGCTGGCAGAAGTAGGTTGTGTCTGTTCGAGCTCCGCTTTGGTTCTTGGCCGGTCGTTCGACCTTGACTGTTCGTTGGGACTTGAACTGTGAAGATGGTGGCGTGACTGGGGGTGGTAGTGCTCACGCTGTGCCGCCTCGTCGACCTGTGTGTTCTACGGACCTACGGCTTGTGCCATGGAGACTGTGACTGTCGGCTTCCGGACGCTGCTTCGGCCTGCGCTCCGAACCGGTCGCGCGGTGTGGCGTGCTGTTACGTTATGGTGATACGTGGGTTTGCTCCTTTTTTTTTTCCGCCATGGCCAGGTAATATCTCGGTGAATGCCCTCGACCGGCGCCCTTGGGTGGGAAGGAGCGCCGAGCGTCGGCACGCGCTGTACACTCGTTTGATTCGACTACATATTCAATTATGTCCGATTCGCCAGCGCGCGTCGTTATTGCGTGACCTTAGAGGCCAAACTCGCTCTTTCATCTTGTACCCTCTTGTTGCAGTAACTAGGTTCGGATCTGCACGATGTGTGGCGACTTTCAGGGCCCCTCGGACGAGCATGCGGAGGGCCTTCCCTGAGCAAGAGGCGAGTCGACCCGCACTGGTGAGGTGTCCGCCTCATGACTGGAAGAGCGATGGTTAACGCTTACCTCCGTTGGCGTCCTACTCTATCAGAGGTCGGCCGACAGTGATGTCCAAGCTAACAAGGAGGGACCCATGTCAGGAACAGAGACTTTGTTGTCCCGCACAGAGATAGGGACTTCGTTGTCCCGCAGAGAACGTACGCCGCCTCAAGGCAGAAACAGGGACTTCGTTGTCCCGCAGAGAACGTACGCCGCCTCAAGGCAGGAACAGGGACTTCGTTGTCCCGCAGAGAACGTACGCCGCCTCAAGGCAGGAACAGGGACTTCGTTGTCCCGCAGAGAACGTACGACGCCTCAAGTCACAAACAGGGACTTCGTTGACCCGCACAGAGATAGGGACTTCGTTGTCCCGCAGAGAGCGTACGCCGCCTCAAGGGCGGAACAGGGACTTCGTGGTCACGCACAGAGATAGGGACTTAGTTGTCCCGCAAAGAGCGTACGCCGCCTCAGGTCAGGAACAGGGGCTTCGTTGTCCCGCACAGAGATAGGGACTTCGTTGTCCCGCAGAGAGCGTACGACGCCTATCCGAGATCGCCGGGCATTGATGTCCGAGTTTACAAGGTGCGACCCAAGTCAGCAGCAGGGACTTCGTTGTCCCGCAGAGAGCGTACGACGCCTATCAGAGACCGCCGGGCATTGATGTCCGAGATGAACAAGGTGGGTCCCAAGTCAGAGGCAGGGACTTCGTTGTCCCGCAGAGAGCGTACGTTGCCTATCAGAGATCGCCGGACACTGATATCAGAGTGTAACAAGGCGAAACCCTAGTCCGAAGCAGGGACTGCGTGGTCCCACAGAGAGCGTACCACGCCTATCAGATCGCCGGGCAGTGACACCTGGCAGGGACAAGCGGGGACCCAAGTCAGAGCGGTGGCTTTGTTTCCCCACAGAGAGCGTACCTCGCCTATCAGATACCGGGCAGAGACGCCTGACAGCCACAAGGTCGGACCCAGGGCACAAGCAGTGGCCTTGCTGTCCCACAGAGAGCGTGCTACGCCTATCGGAGATCGTGGCCACGGAAGCAGTGGCTTGGTTGCCTCTTCCCTCATATGAAAGTTATAAGTCGTGGCTGATTCTCTGTTTGTCTATTGACAAGGGGTAATTACCTAAATATTACTAAATTGCGTTGCTACCTTAGTGGCTTGGTTGCCCAGACCGGTTTACCATACACATTCGGCGTATTGAAGTACACTATTTTGCTTGGGGTACACATCCATGTGCACGTTTTACACAAATACACATTTTGGAGAAACTGACAACTCACTGGCTTGTGAATAATACACATGTGAGTCCAAAGTACACTTTAGTCAGTTGGAAGTACACTGACTGCACCCAGGGGGTCACCAGGTCGGCAAGTGGTTACTCAGAGAGCGGTCGGCGTCTTTCAGAGCTCGCCTGTCAGAGACGCCCAAGAGTACAAAGGGGACCCCAATCAGAAGCAGTGCCTTGCTGTCCCACAGAGAGAGGATGTCGTCTGTCAGAGATCGCCGGACAGAGACGCCCAAGTGTTTTAGGGTGGGACCCAAGGTGGTCCCGGACCTGTAAAGCACAAGATACCTTGTTCTGGGCTCTGGTCAGCAGGAGAGGTAGCTGACAACCTCTACTTGCATGGCTAAACCAATGATTCTTCCACCGGCCCGGGACCCGGCCTCAAGAGTGAACCGCTCCACTGTCCTTCCGCAGGCCAGAGTGGACAAACAGCAGGTGGACTGAGCATCCAGGTGGGGCCCATGTCAACGGCAGTGACCTAGGCGCCCCGGCCCAGTAAGCTGGTAGTCACTGACTGCGGAGGGCTGGCGTCGGCTACCGTACCGACGATGCTTCCAGTCCCGGGCCAGACGACAAATCATAAACGGACATGCAGAAGCGACTGCTCGGCTTCTCAGGCGCTGGACAGTGTCTAGTGTCTGTGAGAGCATGTGGGCGCGGTAGCAAACACGTATGAGTATGTACGGTTATCGTGGTGCGCGACACAGGGGTTAAAAGGTTGCTTCCCAGCGGCTCAGCGGTTCGCCAGGCCGCTGGGGCGCGACACCGCTTATCCTTCCACGGTTAGGTTCCTGGAACCTCTAATCCGCTTTCTTTGCTTTGGGCAATAGAGATGAAAAAACAGAGGGGTATTCTGTCTCCCATATTTTAATCTAATTCAATAACTTGATTATCCCTTAAGGGCTATTACAATCAAATTGTGCTCATGCATTAAGCATTGATTAATTTAATTTTTCTTATTATTAGGTTGGGCGCCCTCGCCCGGGCTGCTCACCAGTTTTTTATGGCTTGTGGCGACCGCAAGGGCTACAGGACCACTGCACTTCGCACTGCAGGATCCCGGCTCGGTGATGTTGGACCACGCCTCGCGCCGACCATGCAGACGAGAGCCGCTCTAGATGCAGTGCAGAAGAGACGACCTCACGATGGGATCCGGGTTCCGGCGTTCGCTCATGATCTTCAGTTCCCCTTCGGAAGCAGGGACTCGCCTCACACAAGCCAGGGGTACGAGAGGAACAGGAGACGCCGTCCCAGTTCCATGGCTCGCTACGCAAGGGAAAGACAGGCTCTCCGAGTTTTCGCCACCGTTCGGGGGAGCGGCCCCCTGAGACTACGTTGTTCCTTCCAAGTGCGGGGTCCGCCTTCGTTGGCTCGCCGTCGGCCGGAGTTCCCCGGACTTCGGAGGGGTTGGACATCCCTTCGCCTGCGGGCGGAGCATACGGTTCCCGCTGGATGCCAGAGGACGTCATTCGCCGTGGCTGGACGAGGTTAGCTTCTCTACGTCGCTACGCTCGCGGTTCCGAGAGGTCTTGCGTTTGCCGTCTACTGCGAAGATTTACAGGAGAGTCTACTCGAGCCGGGGACTACGCAGGTCCCCTCATCGCGTCCAAGCATTCAAGTCCCTGCCCCTTCTGGTCGGCTTCTGTCTCCGCTTCAGGGCGCCGGGGGAGGCGCTGGTGGCTTCAGCTGGATCCTACTTCTTCCGCTGCCAACGGTTGCTGCGTCCGTCCTGATCGATTACGCGCGGCTGAGTGGAGAGTCTGCCACGCAGGGCACCGCGCAGTGGAGAACTTCTTGGCCCCCTGGGCAGACCGACAAGGAGGCTTGCAAGGCCTGTCACTCAGCTGATTCACGCTGCGGGCGCCGCCGGATGTAGCAGCCTTCTTAAAACACTGTGGACCGTCAGACAGGATTGGCAGGGACCACTCTTCCGCGGAGGCGCGGTTCGTCCGATGCACCGGATTGGGCGACTTACATCCGAGAGACGGAGGCGGCGACGGGACGCCAACGGCACTCTCCTGTGAACGTCAGGGACAGCATACTCCAGGCGCGCGAGGGATAGAGGTCAGCGCGGGTGGCGGACTGGTCCGACAGACTTCACTGCGGACGACGTCTTCTTCGGGGGTATGCGCACAGTTCAGATTAGCTCCGCCTGAGTTGACTTGCGGCTAGTCGCTTCATTTCCCCGACGGGATGCTACTCTTCGCTTGGGCCTGGCCATAGTCAGCGGTGACCAGGCACGCTTGTCGCCTCCTTAGACGACAGCGTCGGGACCTAGCGGAAGCGTTTGCGTCCCTGGGTGGCGGCAACTTGGAGTTTCGGCAGGCTGCAGCGCCGGACCGGAGCGGATGGACTTACCCTCGGTAGCGCCTTCAGGGAGTTACCCATTCGGCGCTGTGGATCCTGCGGCCGGGGGCGCAAGTACAGGGAGTTAGATGGGACAACTTGGCAGGAATTAGTTCCTGAGAGGTCGTTGCGCTCGGGCCTGTGGCAGTAGGGTCGACGCAGCTCTTCCGCTAGACGGTAGATTGGAGCACGATCTTCGTCCTTCGACTCGACACAAGTGCCTCGTCATCTCGGCAGATACCAGACAAAGACCTGAGAGCAGCGGTGCGTCTCCAGGACCTGGGACAACTCGAGTTTCGAAGTCGTAACCAGTTGGCAAGCCGGGCGATAGGCTGAGATCATGCCCACTTCGCCGTCGACTAGAGGGCCGACGCTACGGGACAGGTACTACGTGTTTTCTTCGCCGGGATTCCGTCGAGGATGGAGTGCGTGGTCGTCCTGTTCGAGTGGGACTCCCAGTAGACGGGAGCAGGGCAGTGTAGGAGGGACTCTCAGTCCCTTCTTCAGCTCTCTTAGGACGGATGACTTACTAGGGGATCACCGTTCAACCTGCCACCTCCTCTGCTTGGAGAAGGAGGACGTAATTGGGAGTGGCTAGTGCGCTGGAGGCCTGCCGCGCGGGGAGGCGTCGCTGTGGCCAGATCTTCCAGCTCCACTGCTCGCCATCGAGATTGCATGCCGAAGTGTACGCGTGGTTGTCCGCCATTACTTGTGTTGCAGCTTGGTGGATGTAGGTGCGCACCCGCAGATTGGGCAGCAAGCCCTCTTCCACAGAGGCTTCCTACGGCGGCCATAGGTGCTACCGAGACAACCCGCAGACCATCAACCAGTCGAGTTGCGAGGGTAGATGACGAGCGCTGTGTGACGGGAATGACAACCTTCTTCCTTCCGAACTGGACGAAGCCCCAGCTGGCAGGGTGCTTCCTCGGGGGTTTTCATCTCCTAAGGACGGCCCCTTTCACCGTTCAGGACTATCTCACCATGATCGCCGACTCCTACAGGCGATTTCGCTCATCAGACCCGGGTAGCGGCAAAACCTCACTTCAGAGGCTCCCTTCGCTTGGAATGCCCCGCTGTGCTGCGCAGGGACCAAGTTCTACCTTGGGGGCTTACGGGATCTCAACCTCGTCTGTTGGAACCCGGCACATGACGCGCCTGACGGATGTTTCAAGGAGGAGAGCTTCAGGGCAGTCCTTGACTCAACCTCCAGGCTCAGTACTATGCACGCTGTCCACACACCCGGGTGGCTGGCAGTGCCAGTCGACCGGTTCATGCTACAGCTACCTGACACATCTGCCTGGACTAGACGCGGCCTACATGACGGCGACAGTTGTTTCGCCCTGCGCGTGTTGGGTGCCACCCGGGAGAACGGTGACAGCCTTACCTCTTCCAGGGTCAGTATCCGTACGCGCTGTCGTCACACACACACAGATGGCTGGCTGGTACGGACGGACGGCGCCGTGCAACTACTACGGTACCAGCCTTCAGGGCCAAGTCGTGGTCGCCTTGGCTGCCCTACAGTCTATGTCTGTCTGCCCGTACGAGTGTCAGATTCCACTCAGTAGCCCAGACAATAGGAACCGGTGAGAGTCTTCCGTGTGTACCTGCGCCGGACCAAGCTGGCGCAGGGGGACGCACACACCTGTTTTCTCCCTCTGTCCACAGGTAGACGTGGTATCTCAGCCAGACCTGCTCCTCCTGGTTCCGGGGAGTTATCCGCCCGGCCTGCCAGGACGTTGACCTGTTGAGGCCACATGTTGCACAACGCGGCGCACGAGGTCAGAACCAGGGCCGCAAGTTCCGCTGCGACAGCACCGGTGCAGTCAAAGTCTTGTGGCGGCTATGAGATGGCGAGCGGAGTCCACCTTCGCCCGCTGCTACCTGAGGGACTTCTCCTCCTAGCGACAGATCCTCTCGCTGGTGGGAGACACCGCAGCAGCGCAACACTCCCTCCCGGCGCCCTAGGCGCCGCAGGTATCTTAGCTAAAATTATCGGGAGTGTGCTGCAGGAGGGCGAGTTTGTGGGCAATGTGGTTGGCAGTAGGGGCGCTATAGCGGCACCCACCTCCTCTTTGTGATTCTTCCTAAGTGTAATACCATCGGTAATGTGTTTTGAGAAAACAAATGAATTTTTCAATTAAAATGCATTTTTTTGAAAAATACTTACCGATGGTATTACTCGAAGGTCCCTCCCTCCGGCCCCGCTTGCCGCAGTTCGCTAAGAACTAAACTGGGGTATGCTGGGTAACCTTGTACCGGATGTGAGTAAGGGGAGGCTATTCGGGTTGGCATGGTCTATGGCGCCCCACTCCTGCCAACACCCCCTTATACGGACACAACCAAAATTTGGCTAAAATTAGGCCAGCTAAGAGCCATTTCCTAAGTGTAATACCATCGGTAAGTATTTTTCAAAAAAATGCATTTTAATTGAAAAATTCATTTTATGCCACATTCCCAGCTGTAGGATATCTGTTGTGACTCGACATCTACCATTTATTAAACTATTCACCCCACTGTCCCCCAAAAAAAACACATCGGTTTTTACTCCCGTGGAAGATATGTTGCTAAGGTGTGCATCTTTTTCCCCGGATTGGTGTCACCAGTAGCAGTCAAGAATTTGATGACTCTGACCTGTATCATTGGTGGTATTTTAATTAACTCATTCAACCCTGACACACCAAAGCAAGACATTGATTGAGCATGATAGTTCAAGGGTGGTGCCAGAATAGCTTGGCGCCGATAGGCGCCAACCTATTCTGGCACCACCCTTGAACTATCATGCTTGATCTTCTGTCTCTAAAGGCCCCGCCACACGTGCCGGTTGTGCCCCGATTTTGAAGCCAATTGCGATCCGATTGCGATCCGATTGCGATCGGATGACGTCAATTATCCGATCCGGTCCCAATCGGCTGGGAATCGGGTGTCTAGAACCTGCTCTATTTCCCTATCTGAATTGGCCCCGGTTGTAAGCTTCAACCAATCAGAGCGCGTCTCGCAAAGCACGTCGTTTCACAGTTTGCAAATGGCGGAACATGCCTGTTGTGATCAGTACCACCGCCGTTGCTGATGTTTCGCACGCCTCTTCCCGAATATGATGCAAAACTGCCCATAATGCAAGCACATCATCATCACTGTCAAAACTAGCAGCCATTTTGCAGAACAGGTACGACTTTGATCTTCGGTTCAAACCGGTCGGCTAAACAAGTCGGGAAATGTGTGGCAGTGCACACGTTTTTTAGTCTGGCCCGATCACCTACCGATTCGAAAACTGATCGGGAATCGGCCTCAAAACCGGGCATGTGTAGCGGGGCCTTAAGATGGGTTAAAGATCAGCCTGAGTATTGTGTGCACCAGTAAACTGCAACGTGACAGTGTGTTAACCCATTACATCCTGAGGATGATTTTCCAAAATGTGCTTCTTGTCCTATGACGTCTACATTACAGATTAGGAGATAGATCAACCGTTTTAGTTCAAAGGTCGTGCCTGAACAGCTTGGTGCCTCCAGCTCCAAGCTATACTGGCACCACCCTTGAACTATCGTAGTCAAATTCATTTCAGATAATAGTGTATCAGAATGTAAAGGGTTTACCAGCAAATACTGCAATCGAAACTAGACCATGCAAGTTAAAATTGAGAAATACCCATTGTGGAAGCACTTTACAATACAATTGTGGTGTGAATTTGCGTGTATAATCATGCCCAGTTGCCAGTTTCTGGGTTGTTGATATTCAGTGGTAAACCACTTTTTCCCCTTCCCCTTTGAGTTTCAGCATTTTCGATTGTGACGGTGGGCGCTGTTTTGGCTATGTACTAATGAAAGAAAAGACAAATTGTTAAAATCCCTAGTCTGAATACTGAACACTTGCACGCACATAATGTGGTGTGACTTTTTGGCAGTCAGGCAACATGATATACTGAGGCTAGCTTATGTATATATATGTTGTTTAGGCCCCTGGAGTGAAAGGTCCGTAACATGGTGTTATTGTCAGACAACAAAACAGAGAGACAGACATCCAAGGAACAAGGATATATAGATTGTTTTCAGCACAAAACATAGAACCTCATGAGTCCCGACATTGGGATGGACATCTCAGGAACATAGATGCAAAATTTTGTCAACATGATGCATAGATCCTCATGAGCCCCCGCAATTGCGGAGGCTCATGAAAATCTATTCTTCTGCAGTTGGGTCAGTTTTTCACTGCAGTGGGTTTCACCGCACTGAAGGTGGTCCTGGCTCTCATCTATCTCTAGTGATGTTTTGTTTTGGCAGGTGTTGGAGCGAATGGCTCGCAACATGGTGCGAATCGCCAGACAGCAGAACAATGGGACGGATGGTGTGCAGACGCTGCGCAGTGCCATTGAGGTCTACCTCACCATCAACCCTGGCGATGTGGAGATGAGGCTTCTGCAAGTGCGGATCTTTCTCCATCTGAATATCAACCTCAGTGAGGTCAGCACAGTTTGGTGGATGCATGGTTATGTGTGTGTGTGTGTGTGTGTGTGGGCCTTTAACCCATTACACCCTGATGCTGAATTTTAACAAAAATTGCTTATTTTCCTGTGAAGTCTTCATTACAGATTAGGAGATAGATCAAGCATTTTAGCTCAAGGGTGGTGCCAGAATAGCTTGGCGCCTGGCGCGCCAAGCCATTCTGGCACCACTCTTGAACTTTCATCGTCAAATTTATTTCAAGCAATGGGAGTATCAGGATGAAAGGGGTTAATTAATGTGATCTGCTCCATTGCCGATACAAAGCCTTAGAGCTTTCTGTTGTCCGGTTGAAACTAATACCTTTCCGCTCTTTTTTCGTAATGGGTGTGATTAGGTACACAGATTTATCAAAAGTTTTCTACTGCCATTTGTGACTACATACAGAGGAAAAGAGGAGCAGAAAGCCTTTCATTTTACAACATTCAGATTTCTTCAGTCATCTCTTTTAACTCATTCGAGATGTGCTGCATCTGGATGTGGCACGTCTCAAATGAGTTAACCCTTATCATTTGGAATACACCAGTGTGTGAAATACATTTGACTAAAATAGTTCAAGGGTAGTGCCAGAATAGTTTTGCGCCTCTAGGCGCCAAGCTATTGCTATTCTGGCAACACCCTTGAACTAAAGCCATTGGTTCATATCCTTATTTGTAAGTACTATAATGTAGCTTGCCTCTGGCAGTGTACAAATTTGAAGCTTAGCCTCAGTATGATATGGGTTAAGTAACTCCAGCCACATTTATACAATTTTGGAGGTGTCATCTAACAACCGTGTTCGAGTTGCAGGAGATGAATCGACCTTGATAATTCAAGGGTAATGCAGGATTAGCTTGGTGCCTGATGGTGTCAAGCAAATCTAGCACTACCCTTGATTTATCACGGTTGATCTCTTGCTGTAGGGCATTGAGGTTAAACTAATTATGTGTCCGCGGTGACCATACAAACCTGTTACATTGCTTTTAGGCTCACTGACATTAATAATATATTTGGTTTTTAACACCCTACAGCACTCTATGTGATCAAAGATGATGAAGAAAAAGATTGTAAATTTTCACTTATAAAACTCCGGCCTCTGGAGTAGGTCCGTTTGAAGGCCCACTACCACCGTTACTGCTCAAAGATACACTTCTGTAACGGATGGTTATGAAACACTACACACAGGTCTAGCTACGGTTCATTTAGACACAGGACAGTCCAGTTCAGCACATGTCGTCTTTATATCAAGTAACCTGACAATGACTCTGTTCTCTCTTTCAGTACGAGAAACAGCTAAAAATTGATTGACACGCAACGCAGAATAAATAAGTGCAATTACACATGTGCTTTTGCTGCGTGTCCAAACTGCTGTTAAAGTTCATTAAGTGTGTCAACAAGGCATAACAAACACAAATGGTGCTGAAATGTGTCTCCAGATTTATGCATAATGGTAATTTAATGGCAAGGGATCTTTTATAAGGATGGTCATTCAGAATGGGTTCTGCTGTACCATTTTTGTATGGCTTTTACAATTGTACTTTGACAGATAAGTATGACTTATAAGTCATAATTTAATTTATGTATACAGCGAATTTAATTTAATTTATGTATACAGCGAATTTACCTCAGATTTCACCGCCAATGCTCCAAAAAAGGAGTCCAACATGTCTGTGTTTGATTCCTGATAGCACTTTCTTTGGACATCATATACTGATGAGCAAAAGAAATGTTGCATTTTTTTTTGCTGGTCAGCATTAGTGTTTCTGATGATTCCAAAAATGTTGCATTTCTTTTGCTCATCAGTATCAGTGTTTCTGATGATAACAGAAATGTCGCATTTCTTTTGTTCATCAGTATACTTTACAATACATTTTTTCAGGCAATTGACAGTCTCCAGCAAGTGGCGGCAATGGACATGTCCCGTATCGGTCTTGTCGGATATCTGACGAAAGAGGTCTACACCCTCATCAGTGAAAATGAGGCCAAACAACGCAGAGGTGCTGAAGCTGTAAGTTTTGTTGCCCTTTGCATGTTTTTCTTTTGTTTGTTTGTGTGTTTGGTTTGGCCTGTATGTTTGTTATAACAGAGCTACCATAGTGCTCCCGTCTCATTTGAATTGTAGAAATCATATAATTGCTGGATCATTGAACCCATATTTCCTTTTGCCTGACTGATAAGTTTATAGATTTAACCCATTCAGCCCGACACATATTTTCCAGATTTTGGAGGCGTCATCTAACGACCATGCACCAGATGCAGGAGATGGGTCGACCATGATAATTCAAGGGTAGTGCCAGATTAGCTTGATTAACCCATTCGTCCACATTTCCCATCTTTGGGAGGTGTCACGTGAAGACTATGTACCAGTTCCAGAACATGGATGGACCGTGATAAATCAAGGGTAGTGTCAGATTAGCTTGGCGCCGACAGGCGCCAAGCTAATCTGGCACTACCCTTGAATTATCATTGTCCATTCCTCTTGCTGTAGTGTGTCAGGGCTAAATGGCTTAAGCATAGCCAAGTACCGCTTAGTTCCCATTTGTTTTTTCAAAATACATTACCGATGGCATTACTATTTGGAATACACTCAATTGCCTATAGATTTCAGCCAAAAAGTTGTGTAACCCACACAACTGGGGAGGAGACACCGGGGATCCACGCACCGGGGCCCCGGGTGGCCTCCCCTTACTACCCTATCCCGGCATTCGTAGGGCGACCCTGTCAGTTTTCACTCATAGCTCGACCGTGGATGGTCAAGTTTTTGCCTTACTCCGTTCGGAAACTTTTTTCTGCCAGAGTTGGATAGTTTTTTGGCCTTCGCTTTGAGGGTTTTTCATAGCCTTGGACTCTCTTCTTCGTTGATGTCACACCAGGGAGGAAGAATATATGTCACTCGGAATATTTGGATATTTGTTTCGATTTTAATGATTTGATCTTCTCATTCGCACGACAAACAATAGACAGGACTTATACAAACCTACGCAATATTCACTCAATTCATACATGCATCTGTAAAATACGCACACCCTCAACCATTCGCACAGTGTTCACAGCACTAACCACACATCCTACACTTATTGTTCCACTACGATGTCACATCTCAATGTCTGTCGAAAATAACTGACACTAATTAATGCTTAGATCCTCGAACGATCAAACAGTTTGATTACTCCGACCGTGAATAAAGGTGAATGTAGCGTCGCTGCTTGTTGGGATAAAGATGAATGTAGCGTCGCTGCTCGTTGATTCAGTCACACCACTGGTCGAATAATCGCACTGTCTCTCGCGATGGCACATCGAAGCTCCACACGCACACCGCCAGGATCAACTCGTACACCACGTTGATTGATTACATTTCCACATGAAGCATACACAAATCCAACTTCTCAGCTGGTGATAAGGGGGAAACATCTATAACACATACAAAACGTATCTCTCCATAAGAAATCCGCCATTGCTAAAAAGTTACTTCCGCCGGAATGACGACACTGTAACGATGACGACCGCTAACGGCTTCCGGACGTTGTCGCCGATTCCCGATCGTTTCCGACATCGAATAAATATTATAATAACAGTCAATTCGAAATATCATGCACACACACGAATACGACATATTTCCGCACAACACATAACCTCTCACCACGATCCGAATCATTCATTTCAAAATCAACAGGCTCTACAAAACGTTTCGATCATTCCATTCATCCCCGCGCGCCGATCGCCAGACGACACCGCAAACTCGCCAACGCGCGCCGAATATCATACAATCTCAGATCTAGAGTCGAACAACTAATACATTTTCCGAATCTACTACTTAACAAACGCGAATCAGCTATATAATAAACAAATACATACCCAAAGATGCGTGAAAAGTTTACTCAGTCTTCGATTATCTCGTGCTTGTCCCAGCGCCCACGACTGATGGCCGTTGACAAATTCACCGTTATAATTAGCCGGTTACATGCGTAGTTATACACAACTACTTACTGTGTTTACACTACCAACATTGAGCATCTAGCTTCACTAACATTCTATCCTTCGATAGATAACACGAGGCACACCACACCGCCTCAATTCCTCACAAAAACTAACTTAACTCGAGAGCAAAAATCTCTCATGTCTGACTGTCTTCCAAACGATTCACAGTGACGTAACTCTTCAAACCAACATCCTACGTCACATGTTCCAAACACACATCTTACGTCATATGTTCTTGGCGTCACTAAAAAGTACATGCCATGACCGCAACACACAACATAGAACGAAAGTTCTCCACGAAAGAAAATACTGCATAATGATTAAAATAAATTGTGACACAAGGCCCTTTCCCAGCTAAAACTCTAGTTTTAGACTATACTTGACACAATTTCATATTATCATTTGCGAATAAATCACATCCACGACAATAACCATTTCCTTCTCTATAATCTCGCTGTTAAACACATAAATACACGTTCATTATACGTCAACACTGCATCTGTTTATTTTTTCTTCACTGTCGATACGGCTAAGGTAATCTGCACCAACATTATCTTTTCCTTTGATCACCTTCACCTGGAAATCGTGTTGCTGCAACTGCAATCACATCATCACGCACTACTACTAGTGCTGCCACTCATCATACACTACTGCTAGTGTCGCTACCCATCATACACTACTACTAGTGTTGCCATTCATCATGCACTACTATTAATGCTGCCACTAACCATACACTACTACTAGTGTTGCCACTCATCATACACTACTGCTAGTGTTGCCACTCATCATGCATTACTACTAATGCTACCACTCACAATACACTACTACTAGTGTTGCTACTCATCATACACTACTATTAGTGCTTTCACTCATCATGCACCACTACTAGTGCTTTCACTCATCATGCACTACTACTAGTGCTTTCCACCTTCAACATTATCTTCAGTCATAACCCCTGCGACTTCTTCTGCTTCTTCTCTCTCAATGTAGCTCTTCAGTAAGTTCGCATGGTACACTTTTTCTTTGCCCTGCACATTCACTTTGTAATCAAAATCGTTTATTTTCTTAGTCACCGTAAATGGCCCTTTCCTTGTAAGCTGTAGTTTGTTCTTTTTCTCTGGCAACAACAACAGTACTTTTGAACCTTCTGTGATAGTTCTAGGTTTTGCTCTTCTGTTGAAGTTTCTTGCATGTCTCTGGCTAGCTTTTTAATAAGTTAGCATGATACACCTTTTCTTTGCCCTCATGGGACGACCTGTGACACACGTCGCATGATGCGCAATACCGTTGTATGTCACCGCAAATTCCTGGCCAATAAAGATCAGTCCAAATTCTGTTTCTGGTTTTCCTAACACCTAAATGCCCGCTCATCGGAGTATCATGTGCTAATTTCATAACACCCTGTCTATACTTCTTCTTACAACGATCTGCGTTCTTTTCTGTTCCTTTTCAGTGAATTCTCGTACCAAAATTCCATTCTTCCATTTAAATTTGGATTTGGTTTGTTTGCCGTTTTGATTTCCCTCTTTTTCCCCGTCAGCTGCATCTCTGCATTTCTTCAAAGTTTCGTCTTCCTTTTGAGCTAGCTTCAATTGCTCTGGTGTAACATCAACAATCTTTGTTTCTGGGATCTTGAGCTCTTTTTGATTTCTTTTCGTTGCCGTGCTTCTTGTTTCTACTTCTGCACACTGCTCATCTGTTTTCGTGTCGTTTGGTTCGCTTCGTTTTTTTGTGATCATCTCGGTGCTTTCCATTACAACTGGAATGTTTTCCATCTTTGTGATCGTCTCAGTCTTTTCCATTGCGGCTGGAATGTTTTCTACATGGTCTTCAGTTTGTTCGCTTGCATCTCTTTTTGAGCAAGGTTTCATCACTGGATAAACTGGAATAGTGTTTGTTTTCTCTTTGTTCAAGAATCGTGCATTCCCTATCAAAACTGGTAATGCTGGTCTGGATATTACTAGTACATCCGCGTCTCCTTCAAAAAATGGTGTTCTCATGAACAGTCTAGCAACAGGTACTTGCTTGACGTCGCATGACGCAAATGTCACGGATCGCATCTCACCTGTATACTTGTTTTCTGGTACTATTTTTGTATCAACGACACTAATTGTGGCTCCTGTGTCTCTCAATGCTGACACTTCCTTGCCTTCTATTTCTACTTGACACGATGGCCGATAATTTATCTTGCTGCATGTGTCGCATAGCGTCATTTTGTGATTTCTTTCCAACTTTTCTTCAAGGTAAGGCATTCCCACTCTCAGTGCGTGGTGGTCTATGCTTTCATGGTGCTGGTGGTGCGTGGCTGCACAACTGCAACTCGCTGTATGCATCGATCCACACGTAGGTTGTACGTACAACGCATTCTGTTTTCTGTTTGGACATACTGCTACTTTGTGGGGTCCTCCACAATTGAAACATTCGATCTTAAATGATACTCTGTTCTTGACCGATTGATTTTCATGTTTGTTTGGTGATCTGTTGTCACGCAATCCTTGCTTACTGTGATCCCTTCTAGGTGACGGACTATCTCTGTGTCTAAATCTGTCCCAGTTGTTATCTCTGAACATACTTCTATTCTCATGTCCCCTGTTTCCTCTTGACACCTCGTAGGTTTCTGCTGCTTCAGTAGCCTCATCTACGTTAGCTGGTCTTCTGTCTCGTACGAACGTGGCTTGCTCTTTTGGTAGTGCGTCTAAAAAGGTATCCACTGCCAATAATTCTACGATACTGTCAAAGTTCTTTTCTCTCCCTGAAAGTTCAATCCATCGGGTTATCCATTGCGTAATCCAATTCATGAGTTCTCTGGCTGTTTCGTCATTTTTCTTCCTGGCATTCTTCAGTTTTTCTCTGTACTCTTCTGATGTCAAACGGAACTTCTTCAGCAATTCTTTGCGAATCTGTTCGAAATCTTCTAAATCAACATGCTGCATGTGCGTGATAGCTTCTGCTGCTTTTCCCTTTAGCAATGCGATCAGGTGTAATCCCCATTCGTCATCTGGAATACGCTCTGCTCTCATGACCTTTTCAAATTTCCATAGAAAGACTTCTAAATCATCTCCATCTTCAAAAAATGGTAACTTGATTTTAATCCTGCGTCGATCTTGCGCGTTGTTGTTTCTGTTCTGTTCTCCTTCTATACGCCGACCTTCTGCCTGAATTTCTAATTCTCTCAAATGTGTCTGACGCTCGGCTTCTCGCTCTCGTCGTTCCGCTTCTCGTTCTTGCCGCTCTGCTTCTCGTTCTTGCCGCTCTAACCAACGTTTTTTCTCATCCAGAACATATACAGTTAAGTCGTTCCCCGCTAAACTCAATAGTTCCCCTTCTTCTTTCCAAGCCTGCATCCTGGTTTTCATATCTGGTTCTTGTTCCATTTCTGATCTGCTAGGATTCTCAGATCTTCTTCTACTACTTCTTGTATCGGGCATGACGGCTAAGTTTGTTTGTACTGCCCAGAATCCGTGCAACAACAACAACAAAATGACTTCAACTATTGTTTATTTATAAGCTATTGATAACCATTTATCAACGTGAACTTTTGTTGATCTGTCAACAAGTTTTGGCGTAACCCGTTTTACAAAAGGACAAAACAAATGTGAAATAAAAAAAATATATAATATATATATATTACGCTGCGAAAGTTATACCTCTACAGATTATCAAGGGAAGTATCACCACAACCTACACTCTGTACTTGTATGACAATCCGCGCAATCGGTTAGTCTCCACTAACTCTTTTTACGAAAGGACGAAACAAATGCGGAATAAGAAAATCTAATACACTGCGGCAGTTATACGTCTACAGATAATCAAGGAAAGTAATAATATCAAACCTTACTCTGTACTTGTATGACAATCCGCGCAATCGGTTAGTCTCCACTAACACAACTCGGTACCTGAATAAACGGAAGGGATGAATATAATGATGGCGAAGCTTCGGAGCTTGAATGCCGCCCGATGTTAAACAACGCCCTCCAACCGCCCACAGGTTATCCAGCAATTCCGAGTGTCCTTTGGTAATGACAGAAAATTACACTGGTGCGTAAATTTAGACTACTCTAAAAATTACACAGTAAGTAACCTGAACCGATAACGCTATCGTTATACTATTGGTCAAGCCAAAGCTTACGTGCCAGTGTAAATAGATACAAATATCCGTGGCTCGAATCGCCAAGATTAATTCCCAATCGTTATCACTAAATTGTGATCCCGAATCTGGAAATAACCGTGGTTCAAAATCTACAGCCGAGCCCCCAAATTATTGTCACACCAGGGAGGAAGAATATATGTCACTCAGAATATTTGGATATTTGTTTCGATTTTAATGATTTGATCTTCTCATTCGCACGACAAACAATAGACAGGACTTATACAAACCTACGCAATATTCACTCAATTCATACATGCATCTGTAAAATACGCACACCCTCAACCATTCGCACAGTGTTCACAGCACTAACCACACATCCTACACTTATTGTTCCACTACGATGTCACATCTCAATGTCTGTCGAAAATAACTGACACTAATTAATGCTTAGATCCTCGAACGATCAAACAGTTTGATTACTCCGACCGTGAATAAAGGTGAATGTAGCGTCGCTGCTTGTTGGGATAAAGATGAATGTAGCGTCGCTGCTCGTTGATTCAGTCACACCACTGGTCGAATAATCGCACTGTCTCTCGCGATGGCACATCGAAGCTCCACACGCACACCGCCAGGATCAACTCGTACACCACGTTGATTGATTACATTTCCACATGAAGCATACACAAATCCAACTTCTCAGCTGGTGATAAGGGGGGAAACATCTATAACACATACAAAACGTATCTCTCCATAAGAAATCCGCCATTGCTAAAAAGTTACTTCCGCCGGAATGACGACACTGTAACGATGACGACCGCTAACGGCTTCCGGACGTTGTCGCCGATTCCCGATCGTTTCCGACATCAAATAAATATTATAATAACAGTCAATTCGAAATATCATGCACACACACGAATACGACATATTTCCGCACAACACATAACCTCTCACCACGATCCGAATCATTCATTTCAAAATCAACAGGCTCTACAAAACGTTTCGATCATTCCATTCATCCCCGCGCGCCGATCGCCAGACGACACCGCAAACTCGCCAACGCGCGCCGAATATCATACAATCTCAGATCTAGAGCCGAACAACTAATACATTTTCCGAATCTACTACTTAACAAACGCGAATCAGCTATATAATAAACAAATACATACCCAAAGATGCGTGAAAAGTTTACTCAGTCTTCGACTATCTCGTGCTTGTCCCAGCGCCCACGACTGATGGCCGTTGACAAATTCACCGTTATAATTAGCCGGTTACATGCGTAGTTATACACAACTACTTACTGTGTTTACACTACCAACATTGAGCATCTAGCTTCACTAACATTCTATCCTTCGATAGATAACACGAGGCACACCACACCGCCTCAATTCCTCACAAAAACTAACTTAACTCGAGAGCAAAAATCTCTCATGTCTGTCTTCCAAACGATTCACAGTGACGTAACTCTTCAAACCAACATCCTACGTCACATGTTCCAAACACACATCTTACGTCATATGTTCTTGGCGTCACTAAAAAGTACATGCCATGACCGCAACACACAACATAGAACGAAAGTTCTCCACGAAAGAAAATACTGCATAATGATTAAAATAAATTGTGACAGTTGACTTCTCTCCTACTCGTAGTTTGTAAGGGACTACTGTGTTTGAACTGAGCGCAGACCGGTTCGGACCGGCTTTGACTTTCAGTGAGCTTCGCCAGTGACCTTGTGGTTGGCTTCCGCACGTGACTTTGTGAACTTGGTAGGAGTGCGACTTTACTTTTAGCCTTCGTACGGGCTTTTCAGTGACGCTATGGCTACTCCTGTGTTGAAGTCTTGCCGTATTTGCTGGGACTTTCAGTGGCCCTCCGACGCCCACGACGCCTGCTTGCCGTGCTCGGGCTGTTCATCAGACAGGACGTGTGACGTGTGTGACGAGTGGATGGAAGACCGGTGGTCGCAGATGTGGGACTTTTACAGGCGCGACCGGCCCTCCCGGCCGCTTCAGTCTCCCCGGAATCCTCCACAGGTTGTCGTCGCTATGTCGGCTCCTCGGGCACCGCTCCGCTCCGTCGTTCGGGCTGTCCAGCCCTCAGGTAAGTCCTCTTCTTGCACTATTACCTCACAGGTTCGCCCTCCCCACTCCGAGTCTTCGGAGCAGGGTAGGTGAGTTTCGGAGTCGCGCTCCCCACGCTCTGCTTCGGCAGCGCGTGGCTTGAGCCCTTTGGGTTCGCTCACCCCCTGCTCTGCTTCGAGCGAGCGGTCTAGGCAAGCGGAGCGTTCGTCAGCCATCCCCCGCTCTGGGTCTCCTGAGCGGGTGCGGTTGAAAGAACGCAAGCGTAGTAAGAATGAGAGGAAACGTACTAAGAGAGGTTCTCTCTCACGCTCCGAGGCGTCGGAGCGTGACTTGAGGCCCTTAGCAGTGCTGCCCCCTCCTTCGGTTAATTCCGAGCGGGCTTGGCCAGCTTCGCTTTCGCCTCTCCCCCGCCCGGTCTCGTCTGGGTGGGCCAGGGGGAAGTTGACACTCGTCCCCTACGCTCCGAGGCGTCTGAGCGGGGGTCGCGTGCTCAGAAATTGTCCCCTCCCCGCTTCGCTTCGCCTGAGTGGGCTTGGCGAGACCATAGGCAGTCCCCTCCCCGCCCCGTTCCGACCAGGCGGGCACGGTGTGACTCTGACACACGTCCCCCTTGCTCAGAGGCACCTGAGCTGGGGCCGCGTGTTCATGAATTGTCCCCTCCCCGCTTCGCTTTTCCTGAGCGGGCTTTGCGTGACTCTAGAATGTTCCCCCCCCCCCCCCCCCTGCCCCGTTCCAACCAGGCGGGCACGGTGTGACATCACTGCGCGTCCCCCACGCTCCGAGACCTTGGAGCGGGGGTCGCATACACGTTTTTTGTCCCCTCCCCACTCCGCTTTTCCTGAGCGGGCTAGGCGTGACTCGTTACGGCCCCCCCCCCCCCCCCCTGCCCCGTTCCGACCAGGGGGGCCCGGTGTGACCAGACTACTACGTCGCTAGACTGGTTTCGTTCGGAGAGTGGTCTCTGTCACCAGCGTGCGGAATCTAGCTTCACTGCTGACCGTCCTTCCTTCGCGGTCCCTCTGTCCCCGCGACGCTCCCCCGGCGGGCGTCGTGGGCGGCCCCGTCTATCTCTCGTGCGGCGGTGCGGCTCTCTCGGAGCCGGTCGTCCCTTTCGGCGCATTCACAAGAGGGACGGTCTAGTTATTCGGAACCAGATGTCCTCAGCCTTCATTCTAAGGATTCGGCTTCGGCCATCTTCCTGCGGGATTCGGCGGTGGGATCCCCTTCCCGCCTGTCAGCGTTCTCGTCGGCCTCCTCCTCCTTGGACGTCGTCGGCCCTTCGCTCGGATCGCAGACTATCCTTGGATGAGGCCTCCCGGCTTATTGCGAAGTTTCTCCCGCCCGACTTCTGTCCTCCTTCACCCCCGATGAAGAGACAGGCTTCCGCTATGGTCGACGCACAAAGGCACGTCAAGCACCGCAAGTCCCTTCCTCAACCTGCCGGCTTCCGGGACCTCACAGATGCGTTCTCCGACCAGTTACGACAAGACAACTTCGGCGACGCGGGATTCTTCTCCGATTCACGGTGGCCTGCAGGGATTAACTTGAGCTTCCGCCAGGCCTGGTATGCGGGACATTCTCAAGCCTTCGCCGTCTCTCTCCCAGTGGTGGATACGGTGGCCCTAGTCCAGGCGGGCGGCCGCAGAATTGTCTTGGAAGCTTGGCCTCGTCCGCTCGACAGGATCGCTTCCTTAGTGCGAAATTCGCTGGCGTGCTCAGGGTTTCTGGAGTTGGCTACCCAGGTGGCTTTGCAGTGCCTGGAGGGAACTTGGGATCTGGAGGTGCCGTCCCCTCTCCGTGATGTGCAGTCCATCCTGATAGCGGCCAACCGGGCCGCCTACCACTCCTCCACCAACGCCATGGCGGCGGACGCCAATTGTGATCTTTGGCGACGGGATACCCTTCTGCATCTCTGCGCGGATCTCCCGAAGTCAGTGAAGACCCAGCTTCAACAGGCCCCCCTAGGTGGATCTCAGCTTTTCGGGGACTCGTGGCAGTCAAAGACTCGTCCAAGGACTTTTGGCCCAGACCTGTCTCCACTCCTGCAGCGACTCGCTTTCGCGGCCCCCGCCCGGCCGGGGGTCGTGCCCGGCGGTCTTCTAGACCCTCCTTGCTTCCAGTCGGTTCGGCCAGAGGTCGGGCTCGCCCTCCTCAGGACCCTCAGCCCTTCCCCGCCTCCCGCCCCTCTTGGTCCCGCGGCGCCCGTAGGTCCGGGCGCGGCCGGGCCCGCTGACTTGCCCCCTCTCTCGCCCCCGTCGGCAGTTCCCGGGTCTCCAGTCGGCGGGCTGTCTCTTTACAGCGACCTTTGGAGGTCGCTGTTCCCAGATGACCCCTGGATTCTTTCCACGGTTTCTACAGGCCTCCAGCTTTCTTTCTGGTCCCCTCCGCCTCTTCGCAGGTCCCCCTTGTGGACCCAGTCTCCACTCGACACCTTTCAGGCGGACGCTCTGCGCAGAGAAGTTTCGGCTCTCCTCGACAAAGCAGCGACAGAGGTGGTATCGCGTCAGGACTCGCCAGCATTTTACAGCCGCCTCTTTCTCGTTCCCAAACCAGGAGGCAAGTGGCGCCCAGTCATCGACTTGTCAGCGCTAAACAAGTTCATTTCGGCCCCTCGGTTCCGGATGGAGACAGCCAGGATCCTCCGAGCGGCCGTCCGACTGATGGACTTCGTGATCAGCCTCGATCTGTCCGACGCCTATCTTCACGTCCCGATTCATCTGTCGTCTCGCAGGTACCTGCGGTTTGCCTTTGGGGGAGTCGTTTACCAGTTCTGCGCCCTTCCCTTCGGCCTCAACATGTCCGTGGGTTTTTACGAGGATCCTCGACGCGGTGATGGCCTACTTCCGCCAACGATCCCTGAGCCCAGCCTCCAATTATTTGGACGACCTACTACTGCGAAATCTGATAGCCTCGGCGCTCCAAGAGGACAGAGACACCTTGCTTTTCCTCCTGCGTCGTCTCGGGTTTCTTGTCAATCTGGGCAAATCGGATCTTACCCCCTCTCAGCGTTTTCTACATCTGGGGATGGAATTCCTGACCGATCTCAATCTAGTCCGCCTGCCTCTGGCCCGGCGGCAGAAGATCGTCAATCTAGCGCTTTCGATGGAGGTAGGGTCCTCCTTCTCAGCCAGGGTCTGGCTTCAACTTCTGGGCCTGCTCAGTGCGGCTGCGGACTTGCTTCCCTTGGGCAGACTTTATGCCTGCCCGTTGCAGCTACATCTCCTACTACACTGGCGTCCTTCGTCAGGTTCCCTTGCGGATCTTGTACCAGTTACCCCTCTGGCTCGTCCACACCTCCAGAGGTGGGCGGACATCGCTTGGCTGGCTACGGGCGTGCCTCTTCACTCACCTCCGCCCCGGTGGTCTCTCTGCACCGACGCGAGTCAGGCCGGCTGGGGCGCACATCTGTTACCGGACTTTGTCTCGGGCCTCGGGCCTTTAGCCGCGGGGTTTGGAGGACAAACACATCAATTGGCTGGAGCTGAAGGCAGTTTGGCTGGCCCTCAGTTTCTGGCAGGAGACCTTGACCAACCAGGACGTTCTCGTTCTCTCAGACAACTCGACGGTGGTGGCTTACATACAGAACTAGGGGGGCACTCACTCGCCCTCCCTGTGCATTCTTCTTTACCATCTCCTCCTCTGGTGCAGGGACCGGGGCATTACTCTACGGGCTCGCCACATTCCCGGTCACCTGAACGTGTTCGCGGATGCCCTGTCCCGCCGCGGATAGCTGCTCCACACGGAGTGGTCCCTACGCCCGGACATCTTTCGCCTGTTCTGCTCCCGGTGGGAAACTCCTTTAGTGGACTTGTTTGCCACCAGGTTTAACAAACAGCTCCCGGTCTACGTCTCACCAGTCCCGGACCCGCTCGCCTGGGCGGTAGACGCGCTTTCCATCCCCTGGGACGGTCTGATCGCTTACGCCTACCCCCCGTCAGTCCTCGTTCTGAAGGTTCTGCGGAAGCTTCTGGGTTGCTCTGCAGTCCTCCTGGTGGCCCCCTTCAACTGGACCAAGAGCTGGACCACGGACCTACTCGAGCTAGCGACGGACCCGCCGCTGGAGCTTCCTACACCTCCTACGATGCTCAAGCAGCCCCGCCAGCAGCTTTTCCATCCTTGCCCGGAGCGCCTCCTCCTTCACGCCTGGAGGTTGTCCGGCAAGCCCTCGCCGCTAGAGGTTTCTCGGATGAGGCGGTGGCGGCTATTGCAGCAGCCCGCAGACGGTCTACGTGGCAGGTATATGAGAGCAAGTGGAGGGTCCTTCAGGCCTGGTGCGCCTCCAGAAGTCTCCCTCCCAGACATCTAGCCACCCCGGAGCTGGCGGAGTTCTTCCTGTGGCTTTTTGACGAACAAGGCTTAGCACCCGTTACCATCAAAGGTTATCGCTCCATGATCGCGGACACTTACCGCCACCTGGGCCGGCCAGACCCAGGCGCTTGCAAGGATATGACGGACTTGCTGGCACATTTTGAGCTCAGACGACCAGTTTCTCGGTCCCTAGTGCCTCGGTGGGATCTCGCCTGGGTACTAACGTGGCTGAACACGGACTGCTTTGAACCTCTGCATTTGGCTAGTTTCTCAGATTTGACCAGGAAGGCATGTTTTCTGCTGGCTCTCGCCACGGCGTCCCGAGTGAGCGAGCTTCACGCTCTCTCGGTACTTCCCTCCTGTTTGCAGTTTCGCTTGGACGGTTCTGCACAGCTTCTCACGACCCATCCTTTTTGGCCAAGAACCGCCGCCCTGCGGCAGCCCCTCAAATGCTGACCGTAAGGCCTCTCTGTGGAACGGACATGGCCCCTGAGTCGCGTCAACAGGACCGGTGCGGGCGCTTAGGATTTACCTGCGTCGCTCTAAGCCTCGACGCAGGGGGCGCTCTCGCCTCTTCCTCCCACTGTCCGCAGGCAGGCCAGATATTTCGGCCCAGACAGTGTCGTCCTGGCTGCGGTGGGTGATTAAGTCAGCCTACCAGGACCTCTCCCCGGACGGCGATAGACTTCTTCGCATCCGGGCGCATGAAGTAAGAGCAGTGGCCACCAGTCTTGCCCTGGACCGCAACTGCTCGGTCAAAGATATTGTTACAGCGGTCGGCTGGTGAGCTGACTCCCCATTCGCCCGCTTTTATCTCAGAGACCAATCCGGCTAACGTGACTCCCTGGCACGGGTGGGCGACATTTCCGCGGCCCAGCACTCCCTCTGCGCGCCCCTGGCGTCTTAGGTACGTCATAGCTGAAATCATCGGGAGTGCTCTCTCTCTCTCTCTCTGGGCCAACGGGTGGTTGGGTTTGCGGTTATAGGAACAGCACCCTCCGCCTGTTCGACATTCTTCCAAATAGTAATGCCATCGGTAATGTATTTTGAAAAAACAAATGAATTTTTTTTCTAAAATGTATTTAAAAAAAAAAAATACTTACCGATGGCATTACTCAGACTGCCCTCCCGCCTGCCCCGCTTGCCTCTTTTCGCTATGTGTAAAACTGACAGGGTCGCCCTACGAATGCCGGGATAGGGTAGTAAGGGGAGGCCACCCGGGGCCCCGGCGCGTGGATCCCCGGTGTCTCCTCCCCAGATGTGTGGGTTACACAACATTTTGGCTGAAATCTATAGGCAATTGAGTGTATTCCAAATAGTAATGCCATCGGTAAGTATTTTTCCCAAAAATACATTTTAGAAAAAAAATTCATTTTTCATGAGCCCCTGCTCATGTGAATCTATGTCTTTTGAAAATGGAAGGTGTCATAGCAATGTGTGAGAATGCTGATTACTAATAAACAAATAACTGAAATTTTTGTGTGTTGCTGTTTATGATCACATCTGCTGAACATGAAATTTAGGTTTTGTCTACTTTCAGAAACCGCCCAAACAAAGGAAAGACAACCCAGATGTGCATTTTGCTGTTGGAATGATCATGAAGCATAAACGGTGAGTGGCACATCCTTTTCCATATTGGAAGAAACTGTTTAGCACTGGATTGACACATGCTGCCCTGCATGAAAGCAAATGACAGTTCATGTAAGTCAACATTTATGAAAAGCAAGATTTTCATTAGAGAAAAAAAAAAAATGAAGAAAGAAGCATGCTTAGAAAGGAACAGTTACAAGACAATTTATTAACTCTTTTCATTCTGATACACCCATTTGCTTGAAATAAAATTGACTATGATAGTTCAAGGGTGGTGTCAGAACAGCTTGGCGCCTAATGCGCCAAGCTGTTCTGGCACGGCCCTTGAACTTAAACGGTTAAGCTAGCTCCTAGTCTGTAATGCAGCCTTCATAGGATAATAAGCAATTAAAAAAAATCATCCTCAGAATGAAATGGGTTAATACAAACAAGTGCACAATTTGAAACTCATCATTTTGTGATGGGAAGGTGCAGCTGAAGGTATGACCTTCATGAAGGTCATACCTTCAGTCACATCTTCATGCCATCAAAAGATAAGTTACAAACTGTGCACTTGTTTGTATGTATAACTGTGAGAAAGGCGTTTAACTCAATATAATAAAACTGTGTTGTAGCTTTTCTTTTTAAGCGTGTTTCGTTCTTTGTTGGCTTCTTCTCTGCAGTTAACCCATTTCATACTGAGGCTAAAAGCTTCAAATTTGTACACTGCCATATGTGACCCTCTCTCACGAAATCAGTCTTAACTTGCATTTTGGGTGTTTTGAGATATATACATTTCTGAAATGTACAGAGCCTGCTGATTAATTTGATATATGAATGAATGCTGTAGTGCAAAAATTGTAGAAGTTATTAGGGTTTAAAGTTGTTAAATGCACCGGTGGCCATTTTGAGAAAACAGCCTGCAATGTTTATGTGTGCATGTCTTGCACACCTACCTTAGCAACGGGGGTTCAAAGTCAACCAATCAACCTGATATTTTACATGGTGGTTCAGTAAGTCCATCACTATGTGTAAAACCTCACATTAAGTTGCTAGCTAGTCAGGATCTTGTGATAAATAGCCCCCAAAAGTGCCATACCTAATGTAAACATGACAGATTTGGGGGAAAAATGCATTTTCATATTTTGCTATCAAACTCAAGGCATAAATAATTTCAATTCTGTTTGAGCATAAAAGTATATTGCTATAATATATTTAGGCAAAACATGTATGAAAATGCTGTGTAGCACTCTTATTTAGTGGCAAATGTTATCTAAAATTAGATTGCGGACGCGTTCAAGGAACGTGAAAACCACCATCACCAAGGCAAAATAAAACCGTCATTACAAAGACTGAATACAATTTACATCCAATTTATGAAGTTGCCAATCACTTTATTTCATTGTTTGTCATTTAAACCCACTTATAATTGATTCAAACTGAAAAGGACACTAGACAGAAATTATCCTTAAAACATGCAAAACAGAAGTCACAGTCGGCTGCCTGTTGTCCCAGACTGAAATGAATACTATTTACTACCACTACCCTGCAAAATGAAGTCACAAAAGCTAAAAGCAAATCTACAAACTGAGCATTAGTAGTTCCACATTCATATATAAATTTGTAAACATGCAACAATTTAAAAAAACAAACACAATATTTACTTACAGGTTGCAGAAGAAATGTAAAAAAGGAAAGTCCTCACGTATTGCAGGCAGCATACCGCTTCACCAAACAATTCCCTTCAGTATACAATTATCCACTCAAGCACAGCAAACTACACCACACAAGCACAGTAACCACACAAGCACAGTAACCAGACAGTTGTCTTTGCACACTGGAAATCAGCTGTGAGGAGGAGGGCACACAATGTCACACTTGTCGTCTCGAGCGTAGTCCTGAATGTGTTGAAATAGGTACTGTTGTATGTCTCTGAAAAGTCCAGGAACTGGTATGATGGCTGCCAGTGCCATGGTGGGGGGGGGGGGGGGGGGGGGAAGTGAGCAACATGGCCAGGAACAGCCAGCACCTTGTCCTCTTCAGCGTCGGTGATGTGGGTCGTCTTGTAAAACTTAAAACACCTTTCCATGGCGACTGAACCTGAAGCGTCCAACAGTCTTGATCCCATTCAAGCTACTCGTTGTCCTCCTATGCACAGTTTTTTAAATAAAGCGCACCACGCGGTCTGTGTCGTGGAGCGTCAAGCTGAGGGTGTTGTTCTTTTGCCCCCAGCCTTTTGTCATGTTGGCATCAGTCCCTGTGTCTGGTTGTACTTTGAAAGGCGTGTCAGGATTCTTGGCTGATACTGAAAACAGAAACAAAAACAGTAATGAAGTCAGAAAACAGCAACAAAAACAATAATGAAGTCAGAAAACTGAAAGAAAAACAATAATGAAGTCGATGAAAATAAACTGTCATTGCTCACTAGACACAACACATGAATTTGCATGATTCTGTTTAGTGCTTAAAATAATGTATTATACATACCCAGCGTTCATGCTGCACTGTCTTCAGTCCGTTCCCCATGCACTCACTCAGAATGCTGGGGATCATCCACTCCTTTGCATCTGAACAAAATAGTACAAAATCATTTTAAACTGTCTGTTTATGTGAGCCATTTCTGTATTGCCATTAGTAGTACAATTAGCCTATTCATCTTCTGTTGAGAGTTGGTCACACACACACACACTCCACACACAAACGCACACTCTACACATACACTCCACACACACACACACACACACACACACACACTAATGATCATACATCTGCATTCAGAAATGATGCACATACCTCGATCCATGTGTTGAATTGAGAGTTGAAGACTGTCGTGCAGCCGTTGCTTCTTCGCTTGTTTCTCGATCGGCCGGTTCAAACTCAAAATCGTTGTATGAGAAGCTATCGTCGTGATGAGAATCGGCGACGAAATAGTCTGTGATCAGGTCGCTCAATTCTTTCTGATCTGCAGGCGTTTTTTTTGCCTGATTTACAATAGTTTAATCGAGTCTTGCTTTCATTTTCGCGTGTTGTAAACAGACGAAAAGTGAACAGCGGAACAGGATGCAGTTGTGTCCCTTAGTCTTGTCTCAGCCAATGAGAATTCGTGTAACTTCATCGTTACCATGCAGCTAAGAGTTCTACTCTCCGATTGGTCAGAATTGAACATTTGTGTACGCCCTTTTTTCCTTATTTGGGAGGAACACATCCGTTTAATGTAGAACACGACCCAAGCCCGCGAAAGTGCAGACAAAGGCCTTTCCAACGGTATATAACTTGATGGGGTTCTGTAGGGGATGCAACGTGTTCTGTTATGTTAAAAATGGGTCATTTTGCACAAAACAAAAGAATAATTGGGGCCGAGCTCAGACTTTTAAAATCATTTTAACCTATTTAATGGCATTTTTCATGATAAAGATTTTAACCATACCATACTTTGGTGTATGTAGAATACATTTCTGCAAAAAAGTGAAAATGACCCAGATTGACCCCCACCACATATTACTGCGTGTAGCGCCGATCGGCTCGCTGCGAGTTAAGACTGGTTTCGTGAGAGAGGGTCACATATATGCAAGCTACATTATAGTACTTACAGATAAGAATATAGACCAGTGGCTTTAGTTCAAGGGTAGTGCCAAAATAGCTTGGCGCCTAAAGGTGCCAAGCTATTCTGGCACTAACCTTGAACTGTTTTGGTGGTGGTGGTTGGGGGGTAGGGGGGGGGGGGGGGGGGGGCTCATGAGAAGGATGTTTGCCTCTTGCAGCTGGATCATGTCCATTTTTTCTCAGCAGTATAGGGGTTACACTTTTGAAGCAAGCTGCCATTTGAACTATTCTATCTTGACATTTTCTTGTAACCGTGACCCCCTAAATGTAACCTCATTTGTCGACTCCACTCTGACTTCATTCACAGCGTCTTTTATCACAGGTATCACTACACGTGTGTAATCTATGGCTGGGACAATGAGTGTCGCGCCACCGAAGAGTGGATAACACAGATGGGAGTGCAGAATCTCCCAGGCAAACAGTTCCAGCCATTCTACAATGTCCTTGTGGAAGACAGCAGCAATCGCTATGCAGCGCAGGGTAAGAAGTGTGCTCTTATTCAGTAGAAGACTAGAACCAACTTTGAGCAACGTTTCTCCAGCAGAAAGTGGTCTTAAAAGACAGGTTCTTACTCAAGATAAGTCTTGAAGGGCATTAGTGTCACCTGTCATTAAAGGGCATCATTTAGGTGGCTGTGGCCACCTAAATGATGCCCTTTAATGACAGGTGACACTTCTGCCCTTGACCTGTCTCTGTCTTGGCTTGACTTCGCGAACGAAGATTTCATAGGAGTTGCCCACGACGTCTGCAGGCTTGTTCGTGGCTGCGGAGGCCAATCCGAGACAGGCAGGTTCGACCGCAGTGGCTGCAGGGGAAGATATGGCCAGGGTTCTGAGCTGCGGCATCTCTGTTTTTTCTCCTGAGCCGCTTGTCCTTAAGGCTAGCTCTGTGAGAGTCCTCAAAGGAGACAGCTGCCTTGTAAATGGTGGAGCGCCAGGTGTCACGGTCCGCAGCAAGTGAAGACCACTGGTGGTGGTCGATTTGGCAGGCACTAAGTGACTTCTTGAGACAGTCTTTGTATCTCTTCTTTGGTGCCCCTCTGTCACGGTGTCCAGTAGCAAGCTCGCCGAACAGGGTGATCTTTGGTAGGCGATGATCCTCCATCCTGGAGACATGCCCCGCCCAGCGGAGCTGTGTCCGCAGCAGCAAAGCCTCGATGCTCACAGTTTCAGCCTGTTCAAGGACCTCAACGTTGGTGACATAGTCACTCCAGTGAATGCCCAGGATGGTACGCAGGCAGCGCTGGTGGAAGCGTTCGAGGAGTCGTAGTTGGCTGCGGTAGAGGGCCCAGGACTTGGAACCATACAGCAGGGTGGTGAGGACCACAGCTCTGTACACGCTGATCTTGGTGCCTGTTTTCAGCTGTTGATTGTGCCACACCCGCTTGAAAAGTCGCCCGAAAGCGCTGTTCGCTTTTGCCAGCCTGCTGTCAAGCTCCTTGTCCAGCTTGGCGTCCGACGTGATAATGCAGCCAAGGTAAGTAAACTGGTGCACTGACTTTAGTTCAGACTCGCCAATGGTGATGTGAGGAGGGCGATACACTGTCTTGGGTGCCGGCTGATGGAGGACCTCTGTCTTTTTCAGACTGACCTCGAGTCCAAAGAGCTGGGCAGCATCTGCGAAGCAAGACGTGATGCGCTGCAGGGCTCTCTCTGTGTGTGCAATGAGGGCAGCATCATCAGCAAAATGCAGCTCACGAATCAGTTGGTCTAGGGTTTTTGTGTGGGCCTGCAGTCGTCTGAGGTTGAACAGGCTGCCATCGAGACGATACCTGATGTACACTGCATCGTCATCATCGAGGTCCACTGTGGCCTGCTTCAACATCATGCTAAAAAAGATGGTGAAGAGGGTCGGTGCCAGCACGCAGCCCTGCTTTACGCTGTTGAGAATAGGGAATGGTTCCGAGAGGTCATTGTTGAGTCTGACCTGGCCTTGCTGGTCTTCGTGTAGCTGGACAATCATGTTGAGGAACTTTGGGGGACAGCCAAGTCGCTCCAGGATCTGCCACATGCCTTGCCTGCTCACAGTGTCGAACGCTTTTGTTAGGTCGACAAATGTTACGTACAGACCTTTGTTCTGCTCGCGGCACTTCTCCTGTAGCTGTCTCAGCACAAAGACCATATCGGTGGTGCTCCTGTTTGCTCTGAAGCCACACTGGCCCTCTGGGAGTTGGTCTTCAGCGATGGCAGGTACCAGCCGATTCAGGAGCAGCCTTGCAAGGATTTTCCCAGCAATGGACAGCAGGGTAATTCCCCGATAGTTGGAACAGTCAGACTTCTCGCCTTTGTTCTTGTACAGGGTGATAATGACTGCATCACGGAGATTTTTTGGTAGTGTTCCTTCCTCCCAGCAGCAGAGAAAGAGGTCATGGAGCTTGTTGTGCAGTGCTGTGCCTCCATGTTTCCAGATCTCTGGTGGTATTCCATCGATGCCTGCTGCTTTGCCACTCTTGAGCTGGTGGATGGCTGTGAGGGTCTCTTCAGCGGTGGGCGGTTCGTCCAACTCAACCTTTACTGGGAGGTGTGGGATTTGTAGGACGACTGCTTCTTGAACAGTGCGCTCAGTGCTGAAGAGGCTCTGAAAGTATTCCGACCAGCGGTTCAAGATGGAGGTATTATCTGTGAGGAGTGCCTGGCCATTCCTCGCGCTGGGACCATACGGCGTTGAGGCGCGTCCCCTGGGTGGTGGATAGGGGGTCCCTCATGAGAGGGGTGCACCGAATGAAATAAGGTGCCGTGAACCAACATGGTCTAAGGGAAGGTGACCCCGACAGAAAACCCCTGGTCCTCCTAGTAAGGGGGTTGGGCGTGGGGGTAGCTTCCCCACCCTGCAAAAAAGGAAATAGCTACAAAAACGCCGACGAAAAGACTAACAGTAATTCATTTCCTGGAGGAGGAAGGTTCTTCTACCAGAAGACTTATGACGTCCTGTGGTGAAAGCCAGAAGTCTTCGGAAGCCACAGGACCGAGCCGCCTCTCTCTATCCAGGGATACAACCATGGGCACATGGAACGTTAAGACCATGTACCAGAGCGGCAAGGCCGCCCAGATAGCAGCGGAAATGCAAAAGTACAACCTTTCCCTGCTAGGTATCAGTGAAGCCAGATGGACGCAGTCTGGCCAGAAAAGGCTGTTAAGTGGGGAGATGATTCTGTATTCAGGTCATGAAGAGGAGAATGCCCCCCATACAGAAGGCGTAGCATTCATGCTGTCACCAGTGGCACAAAGAGCGCTGATGGGCTGGGAACCTCTTGGGCCAAGAATCATCACAGCAGCCTTTAGAACCAAGAAAAAGCTCAAGCTGAACGCCATCCAGTGTTATGCGCCCACTAATGACAGGGACGAGGAAGAGAAACAAGAGTTCTACGACCGATTCCAGAGTGCCTTGGACAAATGTGCGGAGCGAGACATCACCATCGTCATGGGCGATTTTAATGCCAAAATAGGGGAGGACAATACCGGATACGAAGAGGTGATGGGGAGACAGGGACTAGGCTCGGAGATGAGTGAGAACGGGGAGAGGTTTGTAGACTTTTGTGCTCTAAACCGACTTGTCATTGGAGGCAGCATCTTCCCACACAGAAGGATACACAAAGCAACTTGGGTCTCACCTGACCATACAACAGAGAACCAAATAGACCATATCTGCATTAGCAAGAAATTTAGAAGATCCCTTCAAGATGTTCGAGTTAGGAGGGGAGCAGATGTCGCCTCCGACCACCATCTGCTTACCTTAAGAATGAAGCTCAAGCTAAAGAAAAGCCGCACAGAGACAACAAGAAGACAGCGCTATAATGTAGGCCTCCTGAGAGAAACTGGAGTTAGAGAAGAGTTCAAACTGGTGCTGTCCAACCGGTTTCAAGTGCTACAGGAGCTAGTAAATGAAGAGGAGGCGGTCACCACAGAGCAGCAGTGGAAGGCAGTTAGAGAGGCGCTGAACTCAACCTGCAAAGACACTGTAGGGTTCAGGAAACACCATCACAAGGACTGGCTGTCAGCACAGACCTTGAAGAAGATAGAAGTGAGGAAGCAGAAGAAAGCAGTTGTCAACAACAGTCGCACGAGAGCAGCCAAAGTAAGGGCACAGGGGGAATACTGGGAAGCCAACCGCGAGGTGAAGAGGAGTATCAGGGCAGACAAGAGGGCCTACACAGACAACCTGGCAGCAGAGGCAGAAAAGGCAGCAGGCAGCGGCAACATGAAACAGCTCTACGACATTACCAGAAGATTGTCAGGCAAGTATGGCCATACAGAAAGACCAGTAAAAGACAAAGAAGGCAAGCCTGTTGCAGACAGAGCAGACCAACTCGACAGATGGGCCGAGTATTTTGAAGAGTTACTGAACAGACCTAGCCC
>BTPG01000007.1:127741549-128005404 GCA_036245525.1 Semisulcospira habei | reverse complement strand
AGTAACTCTTCAAAATACTCGGCCCATCTGTCAAGTTGGTCTGCTCTGTCTGCAATAGGCTTGCCTTCTTTGTCTTTTACTGATCTTTCTGTATGGCCATACTTGCCCGACAATCTTCTGGTAATGTCGTAGAGCTGTTTCATGTTGCCGCTGCCTGCTGCCTTTTCTGCCTCTGCTGCCAGGCTGTCTGTGTAGGCCCTCTTGTCTGCCCTGATACTCCTCTTCACCTCGCGGCTGGCTTCCGAGTATTCCTCCTGTGCCCTTGCTTTGGCTGCTCTCGTGCGACTGTTGTTGACAACTGCTTTCTTCTGCTTCCTCACTTCTATCTTCTTCAAGGTCTGTGCCGACAGCCAGTCCTTGTGATGGTGTTTCCTGAACCCTACAGTGTCTTTGCAGGTTGAGTTCAGGGCCTCTCTAACTGCCTTCCACTGCTGCTCTGTGGTGACCGCCTCCTCTTCATTTACTAGCTCCTGTAGCGATTGAAACCGGTTGGACAGCACCAGTTTGAACTCTTCTCTAACTCCAGTTTCTCTCAGGAGGCCTACATTATAGCGCTGTCTTCTTGTTGTCTCTGTGCGGCTTTTCTTTAGCTTGAGCTTCATTCTTAAGGTAAGCAGGTGGTGGTCTGAGGCGACATCTGCTCCCCTCCTCACTCGAACATCTTGAAGGGATCTTCTAAATTTCTTGCTAATGCAGATATGGTCTATTTGGTTCTCTGTTGTATGGTCAGGTGAGACCCAAGTTGCTTTGTGTATTCTTCTGTGTGGGAAGATGCTGCCTCCAATGACAAGTCGGTTTAGAGCACAAAAGTCTACAAACCTCTCCCCGTTCTCACTCAACTCCGAGCCTAGTCCTTGTCTCCCCATCACCTCTTCGTATCCGGTGTTGTCCTCCCCTATTTTGGCATTAAAATCGCCCATGATGATGGTGATGTCTCGCTCCGCACATTTGTCCACGGCACTCTGGAGTCGGTCGTAGAACTCTTGTTTCTCTTCCTCGTCACTGTCATTAGTGGGCGCATAACACTGGATGACGTTCAGCTTGAGCTTTTTCTTGGTTCTAAAGGCTGCTGTGATAATTCTTGGCCCAAGAGGTTCCCAGCCCATCAGCGCTCCCTGTGCCACTGGTGACAGCATGAATGCTACTCCTTCTGTATGGGGGGCATTCTCCTCTTCATGACCTGAATACAGAATCATCTCCCCACTTAACAGCCTTTTCTGGCCAGACTGCGTCCATCTGGCTTCGCTGATACCTAGCAGGGAAAGGTTGTACTTTTGCATTTCCGCTGCTATCTGGGCGGCCTTGCCGCTCTGGTACATGGTCTTGACGTTCCATGTGCCCATGGTTGTGTCCCTGGATAGAGAGAGGCGGCTCGGTCCTGTGGCTTCCGAAGACTTCCGGCTTTCACCACAGGACGTCATAAGTCTTCTGGTAGAAGAACCTTCCTCCTCCAGGAAAGGAATTACTGTTAGTCTTTTCGTCGGCGTTTTTGTAGCTATTTCCTTTTTTTGCAGGGTGGGGAAGCTACCCCCACGCCCAACCCCCTTACTAGGAGGACCAGGGGTTTTCTGTTGGGGTCACCTTCCCTTAGACCATGTTGGTTCACGGCACCTTATTTCATTCGGTGCACCCCTCTCACGAGGGACCCCCTATCCACCACCCAGGGGACGCGCCTCAACGCCGTATGGTCCCAGCGCGAGGAAGATCCCGGGCTGGATTCGATGAATCCCCTGGTGGGCAGGAATGGGATGTGGACTTTTCCTCATTCCCATCGAGTCAAATTTACGTACAGACTCGGTTTACGGTTGCCTGTCTCGCCTTCGTGTGCACAGCACGCATCAGTAATCATCAAGTGCGCACGTTAAAAATCTCATTACCACTATTCGAAAACTGAGACTGAGAAGGCCCCCTCAGCTAGGGCCGGTGAAATGAAAACAGAAATATTTCACATGCACCGAAGTTAATAGCCGGGTGGAGGTTTGCACATAAAGTAGCGCTTAGTCAGTAGCACTGAGCAGGCTTTCAAAGCTCCAGCTTCCATCCCTACGGCGGCGTCTTGAGCATCTTTAATTAGATGATGTGCGCCTCGGAGACACCATACCATACCAGTTGGGCTTTTCCGCGTATCAGTTCCGTCTGTCACTACACTCAAAGATCCTACTTCACACACTGCAGATCGAGGCGTACACTTCAGCTGCCGGCCGGGGCTCTTCAGACAACGTTGAATTAACTCTTTCTACTCCAACACCGAAATCCTTAAATTTTGCCGTTGTCCTCTGAAGACTGCATTGCCGTGCAGGACATAGATCGACCATGATAGTTCAAGGGTGATGCCAGAATAGCTTGGCGCCCATAGGCGCCAAGCTATTCTGACATCACTCTTGAACTATCATGGTTGAACCTCATCTTGCTGTGGTGTGTCTGGGGTACAATGAGTTAACAGATTTGAGAAACACGTGTGTGCTGACCGGCAGTAAAAGGGTTAACTCTCATGCAACAGAGATGAAGTGCTAATGTGGCGGTAGATTGATTGTACATTGCTTAACGTCCCGACAGCAACAAGGCTTTCTCAGGACGTGCCTGCACTGCTTGTGAAAAAAAACAACTAAACAGAACATTGAATGTATGTCGCCAGCCGGTCAAATACATTAAATAAACCTAAGACATGGGGCCTAAATAAAGCTAAGACCATTTAGCAACACACATTGTGGCGGTAGAGTGTGATTTTTCGGTGTATCAGATCCGGCATACTGAGGGGCCTGTCGATAGTGCTTTGACTAATGCAAATCCGCTGCGCCACCGCCTACTAAGGAAGCTCAAGTCAGAATACAAGGGAGGAAACGAAGGGCACACAAATCGACGAAGCACTGTGATTCCAGAGCAGTTTTAAAACCTCAAAGCAACCATCCGCCCAAAACCTCGAACTAAACAAACTCGGTAGATATTTTGCCACAAATCTATACCAACCTTGTCCTCAGATCAAAACTGATAGTTTAGTATCACTAAGGCTTTTTGCACAGTCAAGCATCATTCATAGCAGACGTCGAGTTGTAAGGTTTTAGATGTGACCGGAAATACGCCCCATGCTCATTTTTCATTGGTTTATGTAAATTAGCATATCTAATGAAATTAAAACAAGTGTGCATCTTACTGTCGACATTTAATCCAGGGGAAAAAACGGATTTGTTCAATAGCATGTCAAAGGTCCTGGTAAATCAAAGTGGCACAGTTGGAGTGCGCCTGAGTTGATCAGTGTTCAGGGCGTACTCCAGAGGCAATAGATTTCCCTGTCCCCCATAGACCCGCCCGTCAGGGCCGTCCATGATTACCTCGGTGCTGTGGACGTTAAACCCGAACTAACCAACCAACCTGTCGACATGACCTTGTGACCTGCACGCAGCAGTCGCTCTAGGTACGTATTTCCCCCAGCCCGAAAAGGTTTACTTTAATGGAGTCTGGTTTAAACACTGCTCAGTTGTCAATATCTTTTCGAGTAAATCGCTTCGACTTTAGTGTAAACACGGAAGAAAACAATGGATGCACTGCAGTGCATAGAGGCCTCTTTCACGGCACTCTACTAAAGGATTTAACGTTCAACTCTAGATGCTGAGAAAGAGGTCTTGGATACTTCTGGCCACAGCTAGAATTTCGCGGGTGCGCTTCGTTTCCTCCAGCTATGTACGCGGTGGCCGCGCGCACGCTGTGGCGCACCGGATTTGCATTACTCATCACGCCCCTATGTATCAGATGTGTATCAGAGAGAGACAATGACAATGATCCTTTATTTGACAAGCGGTAAAAGTTTTGGTAGTAACAACAGTTTTTCGAACTTGCCGTTGCTAAGCTACTGATTGTAGTAATTACTATCGCACTAATTTTTTTTAAAAAAACTTTAAACAGGGGGGTGGGGGGTGGGGGTGATTATTTTTTTAAAAATAAATGTAAAAAAAAAATTACTTGACAAACACAAGCCAATAGAAAAAACAAATTGTAAGGAGGACTGAAGTGACAAAGGAATTACCAACTTTACTGGTCGGGCATAATCACATGTGAGGTTTAATTAAAGTAATATTATAGGAATACACACAGCCTAATACGCATACATATGCATGCACGTTTCCGCACGCCACACTCCGTCTCTAATATACACGTACGCACACGCACGCACGTCACACCGTGGCACACGCACACACTGTGACACGCGCGGCTTAGGACGTTATGACTCGGTCATAGAGATGGCTAAACACAAGCTGTACTGAGTAAAACTGAGTCATCGAAAAATGGGATATATGCAGTTAATGATCTAATCAAAATAGCATTTTTCAATACTGGTCACGGCGGAGCTGTTGACAAAAACAAGTACTTGACGAGGCTGACTTAAACGAGGAGAAAGTAGCTGACGTGACGTTTCTAGGCAAAGCAGTCCAAAGGCTAGAGCCAGAGAACGTTAAACTCGTTTTATAGAGATCAGCTCTAGGTCGCGGCACAAAAAGCGGGGATTTCTTGATGTGGAGTATGTCGATGACTGGCGGTAAATAGCGTTGTGATATCTCGGGGTAACTTATCGTGTGTGTGTGCGAGAGAGAGAGAGAGCCTTAGTAACTTGTACTAGGTAATGTCCCTTGGTTTCACAGCTGGTCAGCTTGTAACCTTGACCTTTTGCAGGGCCGGATCAGTTTTTAAGGGGGGGGGGAGGGTGCGCAACTTTTTATTTTTATTGCCAGGGTCTGTTGTTCTGACGTTTTTGATATAACATTAAAGCCCCCCCCCCCTCCCCCCCGGACCATGTTGTGGACGGGAAGTGAATGATTTTTTTTTTTTAAGCCGAGGGGAGTGTGGTGCTATAGTACCAAAGCACTCCCCCCCCCCCCCCGGATCCGACCCTATTTTGGGACTTTTTTTCAGTTCAGCCTAGAAACTTCCAGATATATTTGTGTACTGCACATGAAGTGTTCACGCAAACCGGTTTAGCTATTTGCCATAACCTTGTGTCACTTTTACCTTTGCTTTTGAAGGAGCAACGTAACTAAAGTGTCTTGCTCTGTACTCTACATTTTTGGTACTTTGATGTTGGAGAATCACATTTTCTGCAAGTACAACGATTTGATATTTTGCTTTACATGTGTATTTAACTAAGCTACGTTCGTTTCACTCTTCTTCTTAGTGTAAGATCAGGTTTGCTGATCATTTTGTGAAAGCGTGCGACTTAACTGTAACTTACCCGAGCTTGATGTATCAGTACAGCTCTAGGGTAGTGGTTTTTGATCATGGTCAGCTTCAGTAATTCATCAAACCATGTATTGTAGCTGAGATTAGTTAGCTACTAGTTCTATCTTTTACAATTTTGCCATGTTGAAGATGGTGAACATTGTTATCATGTACTGCAACCATGCCTTACATTCCAGGAAGGCCTGCCAATCACTGCACACAAGCCAGGGACACACTAGATGTAAATTCATGCACCGCACTGCAGCTGAATGCAGTAAAGCATTTGTAACCCATATGCTGAGGCTATAAGCTTCAAATTTGCACACTGCCATATGTAAGCTACATTATAGTACTTACACTTACAAACAAGGATATAGACCAATGAAAAGGGTGGTGCCAGGATTGCTTGGCGCCTAGAGGCACCAAGCTATTCTGGCACCACCCTTGCACTATTTTAGTCCAACTTATTTCACACACTGGTGTATTCGAATGATAAGGGTTAACATAACAGCAAATTGTAATGTTGCTGTTATGGAGGCGCATTCTGGGTTATTATTTATAAGAAAACAAAGTAAGCAAAACACTGTATAGGCTCTATCAATTCAGCCAAACGATCAAACCAGCATAACATAAAACAGGGATCATAGAACAGTGGGATAAATACATTAAACCATGGCTGCTACTGGGTTTTGCAAGCCTCGAGTGGTCATCCGTCGTCTGACCGCCAGTGTCCGTGGTAAACTTTAACGTTGGCATGTTCTCAGAGACTATTCAAGCCAGTCTTCAAGCTTGGCCCAAGGATACTTTGTGGCAAGACCTTTCTAAACATACTAATTTGAGTGACCTCTCACAAAGGTGAAGGGGATCAGGGAATAGGTGAAAAATAGCTGTATTTTGACATAATTTATCTTTCGTCAAATGCTATTGACAACTTCAAACCCAAACGTGGTACAAAGATACCTGATGTGAAGACCTTTCTATGCATACTTATTTTGTCGATCCCTTGCAAAAGTAAAGGGTCACAAGAGGTCAGCAAATGTGTGTAAAATGCCAATTTGTGATAGAATTGTAGTTATCAACAGTATTGCAAACTTTTTCAATCAAATTTGGCATAGAGGTAGCTGATGATGATACCTTCCTATGTATACTAATTTAGCCAACTCATCACAAAGATCATGGGTCATGAGGTGAAAACTGATTACATTTTGAGAAAACATGGATTTTGGTGGTGCATAAGCCATCCCTTCACTTATTGTCACAAAGGTCACACATGTAGATGGATGCATGTCAGCCATAAGGGCTTTGCCTTTCTTGTTACACACAGTACTTGCAGGACCTTGGAGTCAGAACTTGTGTATAAAAAGCATGTTTTTGCTTGTAAATCATCACCACTCATGGTTTAACATATACATAATGATCAGGGATTATTAGTCATATTGTATTGTACAGCACGTCCATGCATTAACTACAAAATTTAAATGTAATTGAATCCTATTGTATGATAAAACATATTTTAGTTCAAATAGGTAACATGAAGTTACAGCACAATATCAAACTACATCCATTTCTGCACTTTCTAACTTCTGTTATTGTGTATTTAGCACAGCGTCCTTTCTTCATCTACATGTATTTGTCTTACAGTTATATGTATTTGTCTTACACTACAGTGACACACACACAGATGTCAGACTTTATTATCCTATTTTTGTCTTTCACATATATTGCAGGAATTACAGCCTACAGACTGCTATCCCAGAGGCACTGTGGAATTCTGGGAAGCTGCATCAGATTATGTACACTAAAAGGCATTATTGATAACTAGTGGTCTTATCTAAGCATAGTATGTTATATGCCTCATATAGCTATTTGCACAATAAATAAGTTTCACAAAAATCATGAGAATTTGACTTTTATGGCCCTGAAAAAGTATAGATGTCAATGATCATAAAGTATAAGGATCAATGTCTTCCAGCACTGGGGATTTAAAAAAAAAAAGTGCATTGGAATGAATCCTCGACCATATTCATCTATTCACTGAAAGAAAATGGTACATACACTGCACCAGGAGCAAAATGATATTGTGAACTTTGTGTCATGTAAGCATCGCAGCATCATGCACATAATGACGAAGTGAAGCTTATGATTTATAAAAAAAAATCAATATCTGTTTACTTGAGTACCTATGCATTTTTGTAGCGCTATCAAACGTACTTCGAGCAGTCCCCTTTATTATTATTTAATTTAATTTTTTTTTTTTACAAAATGCTGAGTGCTAACTACTAGCATCTATTTCATTGTCATAGTCAGAGTTCCTTTCAAATAATGAGTATGAAGTTGAAAATGATGTAACATGAGATGATATGATTTAAAAAAAAATGTATAAAAAATGTATACACAGACACTTTTAGCACAGAGTACAATGACATTTGTTGGGTCCTCATTTTAGGTTTTTTAGCTCTCAGTCTCAGGGATCAGTTCACTTTAAAATTATCCACTCAAGTGTATCTGCATGTATTGTTCTTGTAAAATTTAGTAATATCTGCAAAAAAAACAATAAAACGTTAATGTGTTTGTTTTAATATAGTGCATTTTTGTTTTCGTCTATAAACTTATGGGATGGTTGGTTGGCATCAGGGTCGGACCCAGGGAAGTCCTGTTGCCCAGAACACCCCCGCCCCTCCCACCCCTACCCAGCTGACCATATACCTCTTTCTATGATTATATACCCCCCCTCTCCACTTATGATGTTTGTAAAAAAAAAGTGTATCACATCGCACACTATCCGATGAAATGGCCTGTTTTTTTATCGGCCGGCCGTACACACTCGAACGACACAAGTCAGTCTGAATTTTTATGTCTAGTTCATGTGTGTTTCGAGGAAGTTTTGCTTTAAATTGCCGGTACTCCTCATCGTCAGCGGACCAAACCGTGGAGATAGTTATTTTGCGCAGCGTTTTGTTGCACGTATCAAAATCTCCGTTGAAGTTCTATCCCCATATTTTTGGTAGGGATTAGGACTACCGACTCTTAGGCCTACCTACTGATGCCAGCAGGTTGTTGTCTCACTCACGCCCTGATATTTTCATACGGTTTTTGTATCATGGGCGTGTGTGATCTTCAACTTTTTTTTTTTTTTTTTTTTTTTTTTTTTTTCTTCCAAACTTCCCCTTTTTATATGGGTGTTCCCCTTTCCCTTCCTTTGTTTTGTTTGGTTTTTCTTACAACGATGGACGGCAACTGGTTCGGATCGACGAAGCTTTCCGTTGTCTTGGTTTTCCAATTTTCGACTTTTTTCTTTTCACCTTTACATTGACATACTTTAGGTTTATACGGGGGATAGGATTAAACGGAGATCGAGATACGTGCAACAAAACGCTGCGCAAAATAACTATCTCCACGGTTTGGTCCGCTGACGATGAGGAGTACCGGCAATTTAAAGCAAAACTTCCTCGAAACACACATGAACTAGACATAAAAATTCAGACTGACTTGTGTCGCTCGAGTGTGTACGGCCGGCCGATAAAAAAAAAACCAGGCCATTTCATCGGATAGTGTGCGATGTGATACACTTTTTTACAAACAATACAGACAGCTATGTAGCTTGACAACTCTTCCGTCAATAATTTTTCCTCGGTGGTTATGGCAAATAACACAGTAATGTTTTGTCACAGAGTGCCTGTTATGTATAGTATGACTGAGTTAAATAACTGATTAGAGTTAAAAGTCAGGTCAAGAGCCGAGTACGGGATATTGACCGAAACGTGACCCGCAAGGCTTAAGCCAGTATAATAGGACAAAGGGTGGGAGATCGGTTACCTATAGGAATCGTATACCTTGTGTGAGAAAGAGATTAATTTGCGTGGGTATAGGTGGCACGAGTGTCCAAACAAGGGCATGAAAGGTCAAAAGGTAAAAATAACGCAGGACCTTTGGAAAAGGGCCCTTGTGCGAACAGAGACTAAAAATTGTATATAAGAAATGGTCAGAGTGTGTTTCGTGGAAATGGAACTAGTGGGACTTCAAGAACTCCAACAAGACCTGACAAGAGTCGAGAAATGGCTAGTTAGAGCAGGCCTAAAAATCTCTACCCAAAAGACCCAGGCTATCATATTTCAAACCAACCGCGCCAAACGATACAAAATAATAACCCCCGTGCCTCAGCTTCAAATCGACGGGACCGACATAGAATACCGCAAACAAGTCACATTCCTAGGAGTATTATTCACACACAATAATAATTGGGCACCATACGTAAACCAAATCTGTCAGTCGGCCAGGAAAGGAATCAACCTAATGCGCAAAGTAAGCGGAGCAGATTGGGGCACGGACCCCAAATCACTCCTAAATCTATACCACTCATACGTGATGTCCAGGCTACTTTATGCAGCCCCCCTCCTCACCAACCTCAACAAAACTCTAACAAAAAAACTCCTGACAGTCCAGGTCGGGGCCCTGAGGGTGGTCTTGGGAGTCCCAAGACATACCCCCAACCTCCTTGTACTGGCGGAGTGCGGCCAGAGACCCATCAACATCATAATAGCAGAAAGAGCAGCTAACCTCTTCTATAAAACAATAGGTATGCCGGACGACCACCCGGCCAAACAAACCCTAAACACCAACCACACACCCAAATTCGAACCCACTCAACAACCCCAAATAAAAACAGTGGTACAGAAGCTAGAAGAATCCATAAATCTTAAGCTACCAAATAAAGCACCCAACGCACCAATAAGCGTACCACCATGGAAACTACCCCAAATAGAAGTAGACCTGGACCTAACCAAGCTCAAAAAAGAAATAGACGGGCCCAAAATGAGACTAGAGTTCGACGTAAAAAGAATAACCACGTACAATAAATACACCATCATCTACACAGATGGATCCCACGACCCACGCACACACGCAACTGGACTAGGTATCCACGTTCCTCACAAATCGGACAGAGCCATCAAATTACCGGATCACACGGCGGTCTTCACAGCCGAACTCACGGCAATCCTAGGAGCCATCAAAGTAATAAAAGCAGACCTGAATGCAACTAAACAAATTCTCATAGTCACTGACTCCCTATCAGCGATCCAGGCGATCCAAAACTTGGACTCCTCCCGAGAAGACCTAACATATCTTATTAGACTCAGAGTAGCGGAACTCACAGAATTAGGCCAGGAAATTAAGTTCATTTGGGTTCCCTCCCATGTAGGGATCCCAGGTAATGAGAAAGCAGATAAAATAGCGAAGAAAGGCCTCGACCAAGAATCGACCTTCTTCGACCTACCCCTGTCGGCAGCCGAAAGATCAAACGCCCTCCGGCCAGCCTTCCAAAATCTATGGGAAAAAGAATTTCATCACGCAAAAAGAGGTAGACGTAAAGGCCTCACGAGGGTCCTAAACAACGTACCCATCCTACTCTCAGGCAAAAGGAAAGACCAAACCCGACTAACAAGAATCAGACTAGGGGGCGAGAGATACCTGGTCCACCCCAACCCAGTCATATGTACATGCGGCCACACACTCACAACAGAACATATACTGCTAGACTGCCCTACCATAAACCACGCCAGAGCTAGACTAGAAGACATACTAAACCCACCTCTCACACTGGAAGGTCTCATAAACCCCACCCCAGACACTTGGCACACCACCGCAAACCAGACAATACAACTACTTAACAAACACCCCCTGATCCAACACATCTAAACAAACGACCCGTCACTGACGACAAGAACGAAGGAGAACACCCCCCACCCCCCCACCCCTACGACTCGACCCCCATAGGGCGCGGGCAGCCATGATGCAAGATTGTAAAACTAGCGATGCGCGAGCACCAGCGACAGACAGCCAGAACTAAACTCCCTTCTCCCCCCCCCCACCCCCCCCCCCACCCCTTGGCCCATCCCCCCCCCGGACGAAATCAGCGCCAGCTGGAAGTCCTTGTCCCTTCAATAATAGCATTCGTGGGTTCCGTTCCTGAAGTGACACGTTGTGGCACCCTCGAGACAGCACACCGACCCTGAAATGTGATGTTAGGATTGTTCTCCCTCCCGGCACCAACTTTGGTGCTGGGATGGGCCGTGTGACCACCATGGGTCGTCGTATTCTGTATGCACGTCAGAGGTGAGCAAACCATTTATTATTAACCAATGTAACATTTTATATATACGTAGTAAAACCAAAGAACCTTGATTATGTCTGTTATGCCGCTTGCATGCGAGAGTGGTATGATTGATTGATGTCATGTTTCTCGTGTGTACTTGTTCAGTGGTTGTTGAGATTGTTTGTGTCCTCGACCGGTGTACCTCTTTGCAGCCAAGCGAGTCACACTCCCCTTATATCGGCTTTTGAGTCACATGCATAGAAAGTTAGGATTAAACGATCCCCAACGAACGGTCGGGTGATATTGTCTAGAGGGTACCACAACGTGTCACTTCAGGAACGGGGGCCCACGAAACACACTCTGACCATTTCTTATATACAATTTTTAGTCTCTGTTCGCACAAGGGCCCTTTTCCAAAGGTCCTGCGTTATTTTTACCTTTTGACCTTTCATGCCCTTGTTTGGACACTCGTGCCACCTATACCCACGCAAATTAATCTCTTTCTCACACAAGGTATACGATTCCTATAGGTAACCGATCTCCCACCCTTTGTCCTATTATACTGGCTTAAGCCTTGCGGGTCACGTTTCGGTCAATATCCCGTACTCGGCTCTTGACCTGACTTTTAACTCTAATCAGTTATTTAACTCATACTATACATAACAGGCACTCTGTGACAGTTTTCCACCTCCACATACTTTTGCCGATCTAGCCTTTAATGCTGACGCCATTGTCGAAACAGCAGCCGGAACTCAGTGAGCGTTCTCCTACGCTAAAGAGCAGCGAAAGATAACCCGTACTTGATGAGAAGTGAGACTGTCCTATAGAAGGGACTTTTTAGGACGGGTCGCGGTGGGGCCGCGAATTTAATAGCATGTCCATGATGTCAAAGGCGGGTAGGCTAAACATCTAACAATTGAAGTAACAAGATACAAATTACGTCATGTCTAAATGCAGTAAAACTGTTGCCGCTAGGGTTTCATATGAAAGAAAAACAGAAGATAGTGGTGGAAAACCCTTTAAAATAGAAACAAGGAACGACGTTTCGGATCAAACATCCTTCTTCAGGTGACAAGGAAACAAACGTAGAACAGAAAAGAACACGAGAGAAAGAAAAGACGTCATCCTGTATAGAGAGGATTTAGAATGACGTTAAAAAAACAACAAAAAAACAAACACAAACAAAAAACAAAAAACAAACCCAACAACAGAATGACGCAATACACAAGCACAAAACACGGAGCACAAAACTTACGTCTACATACATACACGTCACTGCATACATTCGCATTCACTCGTGCCTGCTGCCACTCACGTATATGCACACTGGCACACATACACATACACATACACGTACACACACACACACACACACACACACACACACACACACACACACACACACACACACACACACACACACACACACTCATGTTAACTCATGTCTAGTTACGCAAACCTCGCTGCTGAACGTACATTTCGCGCGAAGCGCCGTATCGGCGTATGTATGTGTGTGCGTATGTATGTAAACAAGAGAATCTCCGATACTTCTGTACACACAAGCTTGAAACTTGGCGAAACTTATACTTTCTTAAGTGGGTGGCTAAGAGAGCCTCCGAGCATATTGTAATTGAATGTCTCATTGAAGACATAAACAACCGTTTATAGGAAGTCGGTTGACCCAGATTTTGTCATATTTACTTGAACTTTTGCATATAGCTAGTTTGGAGAAAGACATTGGATGAGTTCGTTAACCAGCTTTGTATCCTTTCAACTTCTTTACTAAAAATTAATTCTTTTCAGAAAAGAATTAAAACACTAAAAAACCTCGACTTCTAGAGAAAGTCAGACAGTGACGGTGACGTAAAAGAGGCAACGCCGTCACCACACAGACACTGACAAAATACTCTAACGTCATTCTCTCTCTCTCTCTCTCTCTCTCTCTCTCTCTCTCTCTCTCTCTCTCTCTCTCTCTCTCTCTCTCTCTCTCTCTCTCTCTCTCTCTCTCTCTCTCTCTCTCCCACACACACACAAACAAGCGCGCAACTCCAGGAGAAATAGATCCTCATGCGCCCTCCAGGTGCATGCGGATCTATGCCTCTTGGAGATGTTTGGAGCGCGCACGCGCGCACGCACACACACATCGACGCTTTTTCAGAAGAGCATGCAGGTGACCCGTGTACTTAGTATATCATGTAGCTAGGTAAAGTCAACCTGCTTTCACACAAATTATAGCAAGACTGAAATTGTACCTTGAAGTTCTAGTTTTGTCACCATTTTCTCAAGCCTATGAAGCGAAAGTGAAACTCATATCATGTAAAATATAAATTACGTAAAAACTAAAACTTACGTCATGACAAATGACGTTTGACAAATCAATGACGCGTATGTCATGCGCCCCTTATACAACTCACTGACGCGTTGGCAGATCTGCGAGACTTTTTCAATAGGAGATAATTTTTCAATAGGAGATAATTCAATATCAGAATCAGGTCAAAGACAAAAGGTAGAGACCATTGACAGCGAGGATAGCTCTCACATAGAAGGGACTTTGTGGGTTATGGTTCATCCCATCTTTTTTTTTCCCGCTAACACTTTCGTGTGTCACTGCAACCAGTTTAAAACGCAGTTCACTTGTCATTTGACGCCGTGAGATACTGCACAGACTTCAAGTCAAGGTAAAAATAGCCACCCTCTCTCATCCGGCTCATTGGGTAGGTATCGAGGCTAGTGGCTGTTGTAACAAAAATGTTCTTGCCTATATACTGACTGTGGAAGGGCGTGTGAGCACAAAAAACTGAAACCTGAATGTTTGAAATGTTTTCAACATGACTCAGTCACGGTTCTACTTCACACTAACACGACAAGTGTACTTACACCAATGGTACGTTGTGAATGTTCAGTTATGTATACAGTAAATCTTTTCTCAAAGTTCTCTCACTTTCTCTAAGCACTTTTACTCAGTCATGACGAGCCGCAAACGAACACACGACATATAGCCGCGATCCATCCACGGCACGTCTTCAGTGTGTCATAACTCAGTCAAGGTGCCCCGCATCAAAAGCTGCGAAAAGTGTCGTATAGAGTTGCAGCCCGCTGGCGGCAACGCTATTTGGCAATGTTCGCAGCTATTGATGCGCGGCGCCCAGGAGGAGTTAATAAAACGACAGGAAGGCACCAGACAATTTGGTGAAGTTCTGGCACCATCATCCTCTTGAAGACACAGGCTATGGGTTAGACACGGGCTTATCACGATGTGCAATAGTGGGGTTTCGTTTGTATCCAACGACTCCCAATAACGAACAAGAGCGAACCATCCTCTACCATAAGCACGGACACGATGCGGATCTATGCCTCTTGGAGATATATAAGGCATATAAGGTAATATAAGTTATTGGTCGGAGGGGTTCGCTACACGGACCTTTGTAGGCCTGAGGGAGGTCAAAGGAATCATTGTACCCCTCAGGCCTTCGGCCTTCGGGGTACAATGATTCCTTTGACCTCCCTCAGGCCTACAAGGGTCCGTGCAGCGAACCCCTCCGACCAATAACGTATTTGTTTTCATTCCTCCACTATTTTCGTATAATAAATCAAGGAGACATCTTCCGACCTGGATCACGCCAGACTGACGTCAAAGGAATATACATTTATACATCATAGACTGATGACGTAATTTAAAATATTTCATGACGTTGCCGTCTCCAGTACTGAGTGCTTGTTGTTTCGAACAACACTATGCAACCTTTTACTTTAGAACGTTTTGGTGATCTTTTATAGAACAAAACTGGCATCCAAGATGCGTCATCGAGACGGCTACAAAACGTCCGCCATATTTCGATACAGGGTTTTTTATATCACGGTCACATGGTACGGTTTGCGGCGCTAAAGTGACTGGTCGTGTGACGTAGGGAGGAAAACAACTAGATATATAAGGTATCCGGCATGACTGCTCTCGTTCCTTGTTGGGAGTCACTTAACTCATTGTACCCCAAGACCGAAATCCCCAAATGTTGCCGTTGTCCTCTAAAGACTGCAGTGCAGGACAAAGATCGACCATGATATTTCAAGGGTGATGCCAGAATAGCTTGGCGCCCATAGGCGCCAAGCTATTTTGGCATCACCCTTGAACTATCATGGTCGATCCATATCTTGCTGTGGTGTGTCTGGGGTAAAATGAATCACAGAACCAACCATGTGGCGCTCGTTCAAGTATATGCGGCGCGAAATCAGTGGAGATTGTACAACTGAGCCCTACTGAAATAGTCGTGCAGTATGCAATGTTTAGCTGGGAAAGTTTCTTTCGATGTTTTCGTGCATCAACGCACAATGACTTTAATGGGGAGGGGGTGGTTGGGGGAGGGTGGGTGGTGGTGGTGGAGAAATGGTGCATAATATGACGATGGTATCGTGATATTGCGTCGTACAGCCGCCAAGAATGTCGTGTCTTTGTGACAGCTGCCTACTCTCAGAAATCATAAATTTGTTTGCTAAACCTACTCAATCTCACGGTCCTTACGACGCAATCAGTGTACATAAACCTAACAACATAGAGGTAACTCTACCCAGCAGGAGTCATAAATTCTCATGAGCCCCCGCTCACTGAGGGGGCTCATGAGGATCTATGCCTTTTGCAGATGTTGGGCCTTTGTGTTCTACTGGGTATCTCCACCGTTCCTGAGAAAGCCTTGTTGCTGTCGGGACGTTAAGCAATGTACAATCAATCTCCACCGTGAACATTGCGCAGCCACATCACTGACATTCAGGAAATAGGTGTGTGTGTGTGGGGGGGGGGGGAAGGGGGGGGGGGGGGCGGGAGGGGGGGGGGGGGGGCCGGGATTCTCCAATGCCAAGGTCGTTTCTTGTCACGCGTCTAACAACGATCCGTGACCTACATTTCCTGTCTTTGCTGAAGGAGTATGTTTTCTGCAAATTCCTGCACCACTGTAAATACAGAATGCAGCTCCAAGAGACACAGAGCCACCTCAGCCCCCGTAACGCTGTGGCACATGAGGATCTATACCCCCAGCTGATACTATTGGTGTCCACCGTGTTGTGTCAGCGGCTGGCGTTATAGAGCGTTTAGTCTGTGGTTCCAGTGGCGTCAGTGATTTATGACGTGTCTAGTGGTGGAGAAATTATGTACAGAAAGCACAGTTAGAACACCCGACATCTGCAAGAGGCATAGATCTTCATGACTTCCCGTAGGATGTAGAGGCTTATGAGAATCTCTGTCTCGTGCTGGCTTGAGTTACCTCATTGTCGTTAATACAGAGTGCATGCGGCAGAAGCGTCAGATGGTATTCTTCATGGGTCGGGGGATGGACAGCGTGCCGGACATGTTACTTTCCAGCCTCCAAAATATCAAACAACATGGAGGTGCAGTGGGGTGGGGGTGGGGGGTGGGGGCGGGAGGGGGAGTGGGGAGGGGTTGCAGACGACATTCCAACATGCGACTGTCAAATCTTCAAAACATCCAACAATGGTGCGGGGAGGGGGTAAGGGACCAGGGGAGGGGGCAGGGGACGAGTCTTTGAGTACGGACGGAATCAAATATCAAATTCTCTATGATTTCACAAAACTTTCCTTCTCTTTTTTTTTTTCTAAAACAAATATTGGTGGAACTAGGGGATAATCTGGCCCACCCCTCCCTTATACATTTTCTTTGGGGAAGGAGGGCAGCCCTCCCCCCACCCCCCCTCCATATGAACTGCAAATGTGCACACAAAATGTGCCTAGTATGTCTTACTCGACAAAGAGCAAACTGCCCGCTCACATGAATTGTGAAAACAAGGGTAGAAAGTTTAACTGAGGCAAGGCAACATTAAGAACCCTTTGTGTCGGCGAATTTTTAGCAATGGGCGTTCGACTTACCTATAGTTCGAAGTTTTCACAGAGTTCTTCCCCCTTCATTTTCAAACAAAGGGATAAAATAATGTGTTCGAATCTCTCTTCCCTCTGAAATGGGAAATATGTCCACATTGACTTTTCCTGATTATGATGAATGCTGTGGATTAACCCTTTGGTTGTCGATAGTGGTTTTTGTCTAGCAAGCTGGGACGGTGGCATCGAGGTCCTCAGGTCGTAGGTTTTATATCAGACTGTCCTTGTCTTAGTCTCTGGCTCAAAAGCCTTCCCCGGAGACACGGGGGCTTTGATGTCAGGGGTTTCCTCCCTTAGCCTTTCCGCAGCCAAGCGGCCAGGCCTGCAAGGCAGCAGGGGACTCGTGGGGGCCGGGGTCGTCTATGTCCCGTGCAGATGTGAACATCTGCCCACTGCCCAGGCGGTGACACTTACCAGAGGAGAAAAAATCCAACGCCGGAACCCGGTATCGAACCTCGCACCTTTGGCATTGGAGGCAGACGCCTTAACCACTGCGCCACTTCCCCATGGCAAACGAACCAAGGGTTTAAAGGGTGGGGCCAGTACTGCGCACACTGCACTCCACCAAAAAGCTCCACCGCGCAGGCTTTAGGAAACGCCCACGGACTATGACACTGAACTTTCCAAGTCCTGTAGCGATGGGCAAGGGGCAAAACGGCAGGTGAAAGATGTCACTGGAAGCCGCAGTCTCAAACCTGCATGCAGGCGGTTCAGGATATTGGTCGCCTGATGTTGACCTGGGGATGACAACGTCACTCGGCACACCCTGAACGACCAAGCAGCCTTCTCTAGGGACAGCACTGCTTGCTCCACACGGAGAGGGGCCTAGAAAAGGTGGCCTAACCAAAGCTCATCCCCTCGTAACCCCAGTTGGCTAGCCGCGGTCAACGGGCATCTTCTCATGCGGTCAGAAAACAAGAAAAAACAACGGATCCACTCTCATGACGACCACGACCGGACTCAACGTAGCATGCTGGAACATCCGAACCATGCTCGACACAGCAGACAGCGGACGCCCTGAGCGTCGCTCCGCCCTCATTGCCCATGAATTGCGGAGGTTAAACATCGACATCGCCGCGCTCAGCGAAGTACGCCTCCCGGAGGAAGGCAGCCTCCAAGAACTTGGCGCTGGCTAGACCCTCTACTGGTCAGGCAGGCCTGCATCAGAAAGACGGCTCTCAGGCGTGGGCTTCATAGTGAAGACCCCCATTGCGATTAAGTTGGAAAACCTACCAACGGGTCACTCCGACCGCATCATGTCCATGCGCCTCCCACTGAGACACCAGCAATACGTCACCCTTCTCAGTGTGTACTCCCCAACCCTCCTGGCAGAGCCTGCAGAAAAAGACAAGTTCTACTCTGACTTGCGCAGCCTCCTGCAGAGCACCCCTGCAGACGACAAAGTCATCATCCTTGGCGACTTCAACGCCAGAGTGGGCCAAGACTCTGAAGCATGGAAAGGAGTCCTCGGCAAGCATGGCGTTGGGAACTGCAATGACAATGGTCGCCTACTGTTGGAGCTCTGTGCAGAGCAGCAACTTGTCATCACCAACACTACTTTCCAGCAAAAGGACAGTCGAAAGACCACCTGGATGCATCCTCGCTCCAAGCACTGGCACCTTATCGACTATGTCCTAGTGCGTCAGAGGGACCGCAGTGACGTCCTCCTCACCAGAGTGATGCCCAGCGCAGAGTGCCACACTGACCACCGCCTTGTTCGCTGCAAACTCAGGCTCCGCCTCAAGCTGAAACCCAAGAAACCCCCCCCCCCCCCCCCCCCAAGAAAAAGCTTGATGTTGCCAGCCTTCAGCGTGACGACAAGAAAGCTGCCCTTCAGGCCGATTTACAGCGCATGCTCAAAGACACAGACTCCTCCCCTGAAACACTCTGGGAACAACTGAAAACTGCCATTGTAAAATCTTCTGTGGAAGTCTTGGGCTTTACTAGAAAGAGGAACAAAGACTGGTTTGACGAAAACCACGTAGAGATCCAGAAACTTCTAGCAAAAAAAAAAAGAGCCGCCCACCAGGCCCACCTAGCCCAGCCTTCCTGCCCTGTGAAGAAGTCTGCCTTCCGCCTCATCTGCAGCAGTCTCCAGCTCAAGCTTAGAGAACTCCAGAACGAGTGGTGGTCCAGACTCGCACAGAGGACCCAGCTCTGCGCTGACAACGGTAACTACAGGGGCTTCTACGAAGCACTGAAAGCAGTGTACGGCCCTAGGCACCTGGTACAAAGTCCCCTGCGAAGCGCTGATGGACAGGCACTCCTCACAGATAATACCTCCATCTTGAACCGCTGGTCGGAATACTTTCAGGACCTCTTCGACGCTGATCGCACTGTTCAAGAAACAGTCATCCTCCAAATCCCACACCTTCCACTAAAGGTTGAATTGGACGAACCGCCCACCGCCGAAGAGACCCTCACAGCCATCCACCAGCTCAAGAGTGGCAAAGCAGCAGGCATTGACGGAATCCCGCCAGAGATATGGAAACATGGAGGCCCAGCACTGCACAACAAGCTCCACGACCTCTTTCTCTGCTGCTGGGAAAAAGGAACACTACCAAAGGATCTCCGTGATGCAGTCATCATCACCCTGTACAAGAACAAAGGAGAGAAGTCTGCCTGCTCTAATTATCGTGGAATTACCCTGCTGTCCATTGCCGGGAAAATTCTCGCAAGGTTGCTCCTGAATCGGCTGGTACCTGCCATCGCTGAAGACCACCTCCCAGAGGGCCAGTGTGGCTTCAGAGCCAACAGGAGTACCACCGACATGGTCTTTGTGCTGAGACAGCTTCAGGAGAAGTGCCGCGAGCAGAACAAAGGGCTGTACGTAACGTTTGTCGACCTAACAAAAGCGTTTGACACCGTGAGCAGGCAAGGTATGTGGCAGATCCTGGAGCGACTAGGCTGTCCCCCAAAGTTCCTCAACATGATCGTCCAGCTCCACGAGGACCAGCAAGGCCAGGTCAGACTAAACAGTGACCTCTCAGAACCATTCCCCATTCGCAACGGCGTGAAGCAAGGCTGCGTGCTGGCACCGACCCTCTTCACCATCTTCTTCAGCATGATGTTGAAGCAGGCCACAGTGGACCTCGACGATGACGATGCAGTGTACATCAGGTATCGTCTCGATGGCAGCCTGTTCAACCTCAGACGACTGCAGGCCCACACGAAAACCCTAGACCAACTGATTCGTGAGCTGCTCTTTGCTGATGACGCTGCCCTCGTTGCACACACAGAGAGAGCCTTGCAGCGCATTACGTCCTGCTTCGCAGATGCCGCCCAGCTCTTTGTACTTGAGGTCAGTCTGAAAAAGACAGAGGTCCTTCATCAGCCAGCACCCAAGGAAGAGCATCGCCCTCCCCACATCACCATCGGCGAGTCCGAACTGAAGTCTGTACACCAGTTTACCTACCTCGGCTGCATTATCACGTCAGACGCCAAGCTGGACAAGGAGCTGGACAACAGGCTGGCAAAAGCGAACAGTGCTTTCGGGCGACTATTCAAGCGGGTGTGGCACAATCAACAGCTGAAAAAAGGCACCAAGATCAGCGTGTACAGAGCTGTCGTCCTCACCATCCTGCTGTACGGTTCCGAGTCCTGGGCCCTCTACCGCAGCCAACTACGACTCCTCGAACGCTTTCACCAGCGCTGCCTGCGTACCATCCTGGGCATTCACTGGAGTGACTATGTCACCAACGTCGAGGTCCTTGAACAGGCAGAAACTTTGAGCATCGAGGCTTTGCTGCTGCGGACACAGCTTCGCTGGGCGGGGCATGTCTCCAGGATGGAGGATCATCGCCTACCCAAGATCACTCTGTTCGGCGAGCTCGCCACTGGACACCGAGACAGAGGGGCACCAAAGAAGAGATACAAAGACGGTCTCAAGAAGTCACTTAGTGCCTGCCAAATTGACCACCGCCAGTGGTCTTCGCTTGCTGCGGACCGTGACACCTGGCGCTCCACCATTCACAAGGCAGCCGTGTCCTTTGAGGACTCTCGCAGAGCTAACTTCAAGGACAAGCGGCTCAGGAGAAAAAAACAGAGTTCTCGTAACTCAGAACCCTGACCAGACCTTCCCCTGCAGCCACTGCGGTCGAACCTGCCTGTCCCGGATTGGCCTCCGTAGCCACGAAAATGCCTGCAGACGACGTGGGAAAGCCCTATAGAATCTTCGTTCGCGAAGTCAAGCCATGATGAGTGGTTTTTGTGGTGATGACTCCTATGGGACTGCTGTGGTAATCATCACGACAAAAAAATCTAGGATGTCAACGCCCTGTACACTTCTCGCCAAAGACAGCGATACGTAGTGCGCAGCTATCTGGTTTGTGAGTATTCTATAACTCGAGGCAAACTTGTATCGTTACATTGTTGTGTATTGTCTTGTGCATCTACTTGTATCGTTACATTGTTGTGTATTGTCTTGTGCATCTACTGTGGGAATTCAGGGTATTTACCCGACAACGTTTAGTAGTGCACCTTCGTGTTTGTGTATGTATGTTTCTCCTGCCTACTTCCTAAGTTCCGGAGAAAGACATGGGTTATAAGCGAGACCTGATGCATCCTTTTTGAGGATGTAGATGATCGTCTTGTTCTATACCTGCGTATTTTTCTGTGGGCTCGCGATTGGGTGCCTGATAGGCGGAGGCAGGGGATCTAACTGTTTGTCAGTCCAGCGCTGAGTAATTCCCCTTGGTATGTGTCCAGTAGTGCGCAGCGCATTGTATTCTTGTCTCTGTCCATTTGGAGAAATAAACTAGCCATTTACCCGGTAGCAAAACGTCTTCGGGACCACGACGGACGCAGTGCTTACTGGGTTTGGCTGTATGCTTACTGGGTTTGGCTGTATGCTTCGATCACTTCTGTCAGTTCGTACACCCCGCTATTGAACTGTCTTAAGTTTGAACCATAAATGCTGTTCCCCATGCCTGCGCCATTTTCTGAATCTAAACCAAAAAGGTGACTGCTAAGAGTGCAGAGTGCGAAAAAATTACAGCAAAGAAAGATACACGCTTTGAAAGTACGAGTACAACACTACTGTGTTTTTACTTGTCTTTTATAAGCGTGTTTCCAGGTTTGCTGGATACTGTTTGCTGCCCGTTTATGTATTGGACCACTCAGTCTTTGAGCGGATTGTCTGTTTATTGCTGTGACAGTAAAGGAACACGATAACACGTCATGCCTGTTGACCGCGCTGTTGAACGTACATTTGGCGGGGAACGCTGTGTGCATGTGTGTGTGTGTGTGTGTGTGCGTGTGTGTGTGTGTGTGTGTGTGCGTGCATGCGTGCGTGCGTGCGTGCGTGTGTGTGTGTGTGTGTGTGTGTGTGTGTGTGTGTGTGTGTGAAGACACAAGTGTTTGTGTACGTATAGGCATGAAACTTTAGGAAATGCTTTAATCAAAATGTATTTCGTACAGCTTCTAGGCATATTCAAATTCAAGAGAAAAAGTTGACGTTTAAATAAAGTTGGTTGACCCACATTTGAGTCAGTAATTTTGGTTCTATTCACTTAATTTTGGGTATAGCTAGCTTGGACATAGATGTTGGATGAGTTCGTAATCCAGCGTTGTACCCCTTTAACCTTTTGAATAACAATTAATTCATTTTTGCAAGTTTTGGATCCGCTATATACTCCCATCAAACAGACAGCCCTGGAAGAGGCTGTGTGGAACACAACAGTCAGCCCTGAAAAGAGGCTGCGTGCCTTTCGGATGAGTGACGTGAAACATCATATTCGTCACTGTGTACACGGCGTCGTGAGACTAGCGATGCCATGACGTGACGCTTTAGTGACGTCATTTTGCTGTTCGTGCTATTCTTCGTCTTCAGACTGTCGCCACTCCAGCCCACAGAGCGTACTAATAGCGGGCAGTGCCGTGTGTCTGTCTTTATTTGTGTGTTGATCAGAGAATGGCTTAGAGAGGAGGAAAATGGATCAGAAGGATAAGCTTATAAATACGAACAACTCTGAATGTTCCTAAAAGAAAAACGCATGTGAGCTCCAAACAATACGGTAATATTTGGGACGAAAGCCTCATCTTGTTCTGATTGGCCAGACTCTATTCGACTTTTTTTCCCCTGGTCTCAACGCAACGAGAGTCCTCTTGTCACATGATACCAAGGTATTAGGTAACATATTATAAGAAGACTCTCTTATTACATGTTACGATGACAACGTTACTCGCTGAGCAAAGCGTTCTCCCCCAAATACGCTGCCCAGCTCTTTGGACTCGAGGTCAGTCTGAAAAAGACAGAGGTCCTCCATCAGCCGGCACCCAAGACAGTGTATCGCCCTCCTCACATCACCATTGGCGAGTCTGAACTAAGGTCAGTGCACCAGTTTACTTACCTTGGCTGCATTATCACGTCGGACGCCAAGCTGGACAAGGAGCTTGACAGCAGGCTGGCAAAAGCGAACAGCGCTTTCGGGCGACTTTTCAAGCGGGTGTGGCACAATCAACAGCTGAAAACAGGCACCAAGATCAGCGTGTACAGAGCTGTGGTCCTCACCACCCTGCTGTATGGTTCCGAGTCTTGGGCCCTCTACCGCAGCCAACTACGACTCCTCGAACGCTTCCACCAGCGCTGCCTGCGTACCATCCTGGGCATTCACTGGAGTGACTATGTCACCAACGTCGAGGTCCTTGAACAGGCTGAAACTGTGAGCATCGAGGCTTTGCTGCTGCGGACACAGCTCCGCTGGGCGGGGCATGTCTCCAGGATGGAGGATCATCGCCTACCAAAGATCACCCTGTTCGGCGAGCTTGCTACTGGACACCGTGACAGAGGGGCACCAAAGAAGAGATACAAAGACTGTCTCAAGAAGTCACTTAGTGCCTGCCAAATCGACCACCACCAGTGGTCTTCGCTTGCTGCGGACCGTGACACCTGGCGCTCCACCATTTACAAGGCAGCTGTCTCCTTTGAGGACTCTCAGAGAGCTAGCCTTAAGGACAAGCGGCTCAGGAGAAAAAACAGAGATGCCGCAGCTCAGAACCCTGGCCATACCTTCCCCTGCAGCCACTGCGGTCGAACCTGCCTGTCTCGGATTGGCCTCCGCAGCCACGAACAAGCCTGCAGACGTCGTGGGCAACTCCTATAAAATCTTCGTTCGCGAAGTCAAGCCAAGAGAGAGAGATAAGAAGACTCTCTTATTACATGTTACGATGACAACGTTACTCGCTGAGCAAAGCGTTCTCCCCCAAATACGTTGGCCAATCACATTTCTCTGTACAACAAGAAAGGCAAAGCCCATATGGCTCACGTGTATCGACCGATCAAACACATGTCTGACATAAAGTTTCTTGTCAAAATATGACTATTTTTTTTACCTATTTCCTGAGCTCTTGTGACCCTTGACCTTTCCGAGGGGTCATCCAAATTAGTATGCATAGATAGGTCTTACCATCAGGTATCTCTGTAGCAAGTTTGGGTTTGAAATTGTGAATAGTATTTGCGAAAAACCTTTTTTTTTTTTTTTTTTTTTTTTGGGGGGGGGGGGGGGGTAAAAATATGGTCATTTGGGACCTATTTCTTGACTTCTTGTGACCCTTGACCTTTCCGAGGATCAACCAAATTAGTGTGCACATAAAGGTCTTACCATCAGATATCTTTGTACCAAGTTTGGGTTTAAAGTAATGAATAGTATTTGAGAAAAAAGAAATTATGTCCCAAAACAGCTATTTTTCATATATTTCCTGAGCCGCTGTGACCTTGACCTTTGTGAGAGGTCACTGAAATTGGTATGTTTAGAAAGGTCTTGCCACAAAGTATCCGTGGGCTAAGCTTGAAGACTGTAGCTTGAATAGTCTCTGAGAAAATGCCAACGTTAAAGTTTACCACGGACGACGCCGGACGGACGACGGACGACGGACCACTGGCCCAGAACATAGACTCACTTTTGCTTCGCATTTGTGAGCCAAAAATACCCTAATCTTGGTTCAGTTAAACCTTTAAACAAAAATATACTAAGATATAAGCAATTTAGGGGGCTACACACACACACACACACACACACACACACACACACACACACACACACACACACACACACGCACGCACGCACGCACGCACGCACGCACGCACGCACGCAAAAACGCACACACACACACACACACACACACACACACGCGGCCTTTCGCGCCAAAATTACGTTGAACAGCAAAGTTAGAGTAGGTAGACATTATTTAATTTTGATTTGTTACTTCTTTACCACAGTCTGGGGCCCGCCCTCCTGTTGTGTCCTTTGCATTTTTTTGGAACGGGCTCCGACCAGCCCCATCCTAAAGTCTACCGTATTTTCAATACTGTAGACAAAAAGGAGCTCATACTGCCTTATACCAAATATACCAGACATGTACTTTTTAACTTCGCGGCTAATTAAGTAATTATAGACATCTAAAACGAAACTTATTTTGCAGATGCCGTTAAGAAAATCCTCTTTCAAGCGGGAAACCAGTATTTGTTTCTTATCTTTCCAGCATAAAAAGTAACTTTCCCAGCCACATTCAGAATGTCAACACCACAGCTGGGCATTATAGTTCGCCATCTCAGCCTCAGCTGTCCCTTTTCAAGTTTCAAAGGATTTGATTGTTTATAAATCGCTGCTGGTGATGGTGTGCAAATCGCTCTGTATTACGTTGTCTATCCAGGAGAAATACTAGTCAGGTTTCGTTTGCAACGAACGATTACATAAAACGAACGAGAGACAAATCACGACAGATAACCGGTTCTCCATAAGCTTAGACAACACTCCAACATCTCCCGCAGGGCTCATGAGGATCTATGACTCTTGTCTCTCGTCCGTTGTTGGCAGTCGTGCGGCATGAACGTGACCTCTCTATTGTCAGCCCACTTTTTTTCTTGGAATTTTGCCGGAGCGGTGTGTAGAAGAAGGTATTACCCAATGCTCAAAAGGCCATCGGTCCGACATTGGCCACCGTTGCGCATTTAGTACAGTTCATCCATCGAAGTGGTATGGGCATGTCACGCGCTCAGCAGGGCTTGCCAAGACAATCCTGCAAGGCGCAGTGCAAGGAGGGCGAAGGAGAGGAAGACAGAGGAAAAGATGGGAGGACAATATCTCAGAGTGGACAGGACTGAAGCTGAGCGACACACTAAAAATGGCAGAGAACAGAGAGGAATGGAGGGAGCTGGTTGCCAAGTCATAAGTGGTGCCCCAACGGTCGGCAAGACTGCGGGATAGATAGATAGATAGATCCATCGATCACCAGGAGAAATGTTAGTTATTTAGAGTTAACTCCGAGGAGGCGAGTACGGCCGTCTGACGGCGGCCGGAAGTAACAATGCTTACTATGCTTAAACGAATTCTTGTAAAGAAACCTGGCTCCTTTTTCTCAGCAATTCTTTCTTTCATTGCTCTCATCTCTCTCATCTCTCGCTCGTATTTCCTCTGTCTCCTCTTCTCCTTTTCTTCTTGTTCCCGTCTACATTGTGCCTCCAGCCTGTCTCGCTCTGCCTGCCTCCGGTCCATTTGTTCTCTTTCGCGCTGTCGCTGTCGATTCACTTCTTGCAAGTATTTCATTCTCTCTTTCTCCACTCGTTCCCTTTCTTCTCTCTCTCTCCTCAGTCGCTGTTCCTCGCTTATCGGTTGTTCCTGCATTCTCTTTATGAGTGCCTCCATCTCTTCTTGTCTCCGTCTCTCTGCTTCCGTCTGTTCGCGTTCTCTTTCTCTGTTCCGCATCTCCATTTCCTTCTTCTGTTTGTTCAGTTCTTCCTCGGCTGCTTTGGCCTTCTTCTCCAGTGCCTGAACGAACTTCTGCCTGGCCAGCTCCTTCTTGTTGACGTCCTCCAGTCTCCTGGCCACCTCCTCCTCCAGCCCTTCCCCGATCTTCTTGTACTTGGGACACACGTACGGCGCGCCGTTCTGCCGCGTCATGTGCCTCACCGTGTTCAGCAGACTCTCCACTTGGGGGCGGGTGTCCTTCGCTAGGTTGTTGAACACCATGTGTCTGCAGTCATCGAGAACTTGCTTTAGATCTTTTGGAGCGTTTTGCATCAGGTCGGCGAATGTCTTGTTATGTCTCTCCAGCTCGTCACCGCCGGTAAAGAGAATGATCATGTGCTTGGTGATGTTGTCGTCAAATAAAGCTTTCAGACGCGTGTAGGCGCCATATTCTTCGGCAGTGAAGCGCCCTAGCTTGACGACAAAGAGCACGGCGTGAGGCCCCGGATGCATGCAGGCCACGGCTTGTACGATTACGGTACATATCTCGTCCTGGGTCCTCCCTGTGTCGTACAGACCCGGTGAATCCATGAGTTGAAAGTATAATGTTTGTTTGAATATGGAACGTAGAAGCACAAATCGGATAATGTTTCTAGTTCATGGATTGTGCATGTGTATGTCATAGAGATCTGACGAGCTCAACGTACTGGGAGTGCCTTCCCCTTACGTTAGCAGCAAAATATTGCCTCTGCCTTCGAGTACCATTTTTTTTCAAAATTACTCGGACAAAATGCCTGTTGCCGGTCTACCGCCAACACTGGAAGCCACACTAGAGGCCCTGCTGCAAAATAGCCACCTAACATCGTGGAAAGTGGCCGGGGAAAACAACGTTACGGTCGTCGTGTTGAGACTGACGACCGGCCAGCCACCGGACAACATGGCTCATACGCACCGACCCGCCGACAGCTACTACAGGAGAAAGTCGCCCAGTCAGCTTCGCCGTGACAGACAAAGGGCGGAGGAAAGGAGGAGAGGACAACAAGAGACTGAGGCAAGTGAAAACGAACATGAACATTTGCTTTCTTTATTTATGGCAACACCATCAACTGAAACAAAAACAGGTGAAATCGACACGCCACAACACATCAACTACACATCAGCTGATCGCGCAGTGGGTTCACGTGCATCATGCCCCTTACTGCCTGGTGACGGTGTGTTGGGTACAGCTACCGTGCCGGCAAATCTGTGCAGCATTGACCTTCCAGCAGGTGCAAGTGCACCCCACAACAGTACAGTACCCGATCCGTGTGGCAGTAAGACTGATAGTGTCATAATGAACGCAATGGCAGAAGGCTACAATATTAGCATTATCATGGACTATATTGCAACACTAACAGATGTGCCCTTACAAAGGAAAATCAGAGACAAACGAAGAAACCGTGAGTTTCACAGAGTCGTTCTCAATCCCAATGACAGCAAAAGAGATGTTATATGTGAGACGGACGACTTTGTGTTCCACTTTGACTGGTCATCCGACAACAGGAAGCCTCTCTACTGGATGGTGAAGCGTGTCCCTGATCTCCGGACTCCGGAGGAACGGGTCATTCTACACAATCTAGATCACTGGCCCAATGCTGACAGGGAGAAACTGATCGAACAGCTGACTGGCGGACTGCAGTCCATGCGCACTATTGTGGACGTGACCATGTGTTTCCTAGGATGACTGACCGTGCTCCACGGTCTATTTCGTCAATCGGACATTATCGCCTTGCGACGTAGAGTCGAACTATAAAAGAACTGATTTGGCATACCATTTCGGGTCTGACTGGTCTCCAGTCAAATTTGATGATGTCCATTTATGGTAATATTTCGAAGTTCGCGTTTGTAACCCCCATATCCCCACCTCCCCTTGCATAAGGGCTGTTAGCCTACTGCAATAAACTTCTGTTCTGTTCTGTTCTGTTCTGAATCATGTTGATAGCCAGGACATGAGACGGCTGATGTCCTTTTAGGACGGGTTGCCGGTGGGGCAAATTTCATTAATAGCATGACCACGAGGTCAAAGGCGAGCAGGCTAAAACCTCTGACAAATGAAGTAACAAGATAAAAATTACGTCATGTCTAGTTACTCTAACCTCGCTGCTGAACGTCAATTTGGCGCGAAAGTCCGCATGTGCGTGCGTGTATGTTTATGTGTGTGTGTGTGTGTGTGTGTGTGTGTGTGTGTGTGTGTGTGTGTGTGTTGTGTGTGTGTGTGTGTGTGTGTGTGTGTGTATGTATGTAGACAGGAGAAACTCCGATATTGCTGTACGTACAAGCTTGAAACTTTGTGAAATACTTTGTTTAAGGGGTGACTAAGAGAGCCTCCGAGCATATTGTAATTGGACTTCTCATTAAAGATGTCAAAGACCGTTTATAGAAAGTCGGTTGACCCAGATTAGAGTCCGTTGTTTTTGTCATATTTACTTGAAATTTTGGCTATAACGAACTCATCTAATGTCTTTCTGCAAACTAACTATATCCAAAAAAAAAAAAAAAAAAAAAAAAAAAAAAAAGATAAATATGTCAAAAGTTACGGACTCTAATCAGGGTCAACCGACTTTTCATAAACGGTCTTTTATGTCTTCAATGAGACATCCAATTACAATAGGCTCGGAGGCTGTCTTAGACATCCCTTGAATAAAATATTTCGCCAAGTTGCAAGCTTGTGTGTACAGAAATGTCGGAGATTTTTTTGTGTTTACACACACACACACACACACACACACACACACACACACACACACACACACACACACACACACACAGATACACACACACGCACGCATGCACGCATGCACACATGCACGCATGCACGCACGCACGCACGCATACACACATACAGACATACAGACATACATACATACATACATACATACAGACAGACAGACACACACACACACACACACAGATACACACACACGCACGCATGCACGCATGCACGCATGCACGCATGCACGCATGCACGCACGCACGCACGCACGCATACAGACATACATACATACATACATACATACATACAGACAGACAGACAGACACACACACACACAGACACACAGACACACAGACACACAGACACACACACACACACACATACATGCATACATACATACATACATACATACATACATACATACATACACACTTACGGCGCTTCGCGCGAAAAGTACGTTCATCAGCGAGACCTTAGCGTTACTAGACATGTCGTAATTTTTATCTAGTTACTTTAGTTCTCAGATTTCAGACCTGCACGCCGATGTCGTCATGGGCATTCTTTTGACTTTGCTCCAAAGGGACCCATCCTAAAAAGTCTCTTTTATAAACAGAAGAGACTTAAAAACGACCCAAAAATATATATGTGCCGTCGGCCTACTATGCGGGCTGAATGATCAAAGTTCACTGAGCTGCCGTTGCCAGACTCTGCCTCAAACGGGAGACCGTTTGTTCACCGATCTACGTGAGTTCAGTTTAGGACCAATGAGAGCGTGGTCAAGTCAATGCTGCCAAACGCTCCTTCTCTTCACTTTCTAGGTTGATGGTTACGGAGATGAAAGGGGTCAACAGAAGAAAGAGCGAAATTCTACTAAAATAAAGCATACTAAAAATCTTGAAAAATTAGAAGGGGATAGAGCTTATAAGGGACAACATGCTCATGCAAAAAACATACATCTTTTAAAAAAATAAAAACACAAAAATACTTTCCCCACATATTTAAAGATGGAAAAACTTCCAAACTTGACGCGCTTAGGCCATTGTCAAGTACTGGTCTACCTCAACCCAGGAGACGACCACTGGCAAAAATTAACAGAGCGCACCCATTAATTTTTATATGCCCCTGCAACGAGGACGATGCGCTGCAGTGCTATTATCCATAGCAGACAGAGTGAGCTAAGGGCCAGTCCACTCCACCCGTGACTCAGTCAGTCAAAGGCCTCCAAATACTGTAGACCGATTCCGACATAAATGACCATAACATAAGCATTAATCATCATTACTCACTGCAAGAAGGAGGGATACATTGAGGTCTATGTCTCTGGTACACAGAGGGGTTACCGTGAGCCTGCACCATTCCGAAACTCCGTTTGTCAAAAGCCTCCTAACACGGAAAACTAGTCAGTACTGACACAAGCGAACTCGGGCAAGATTGCAATATTCTTATAGGTTCCTTCAACGAGTATAGGTACATGAGGTGCTGTGCCTATTGCGGGCAGAATGATAGAATGAATCAAAGACCAAATCCGTCAATAGTCTCCCAAAACGAACAGTTAAAAGCAAGATTCCATACTTTTATAGATTCCTGTGACGAGCACACGTACCTGAGGCGCTACACCTCTAGCAGACATAAGGAACCAGCTACCTGCATACCCAAGAGTCAGCGAATTAACCTGTCAATGGTCTCCGAAGACTACAAATTAATAGTGACCTAAACAAGCACCAGTAAGCTGCTTTATTCCCATAAACTCCTTCAACGAGTAGGTGAACATGCGGCGCTGTGCCTACAGTAGACCGTATCATACCGGGGCTAAAAGCTTAAAATCTGTACACAGCCATATGCAAGCTACATTACAGTACTTACATATAAGGATACAGACCAATGGCTTTAGTTCAAAGGTGGTGCCAGAATAGCTTGGCGCCTAGAGGCGCCAAGCTATTCTGGCACTACATTTGAACTATTTTAGTCAAACTTATTTCACACACTGGTGTATTCCGAATGATAAGGGTTAGTCTTGCCAGTGTCAGTGTTGATCTACGGTAAACCTGAGAATGGCAGGGAACAGGTGAATATGAAGCGATGCTTATCGTAACTCGCAGCATAGCGTAGATCTCATGAGTCCCTACATCCATTGGTGCACATGAGGATCTATGCTACCGATCTGCGGGCGGAAATTGGTACCAATGAAGATAAGTAGCGGCTAATCTCTCTTTTACGTTAATATTGTAGTCATTACTATTTATTGCTGAAAAATAAGTAGGTGTGAAATTATATATTAGTTAAGTTATAAGATTAAGGTGGTGACTGTTTATGCCGGAGCGAATGTCTAATAGCCGGCGCTGTTCTTATAGCGACGGGCCCCCAGGTAGCAACTGTGAAAGTATAATTCGTCTTTTTGTTTTGTTGATGCGTATTTCTCATTTGTGTAACTAGTCTCAGCCAAGCAGAAAGTTTAAAAACATTATATTATGTGTTTAAGAGATACTATGATAGGGCTGTCCTTAGTTTGCTTTGTGTCAGGGAGGTTCAGGTCGGGTTGGGGCCGCTGGCGCCGGCCATGAGACGCCTTGGCGACGGGCATCACCCGTCCCGAGCCACTGTCCATTTCAGTGTTGTGTGTGAACTGTTGTGTGAGTGTGGGTGATTGCGAGTTGCACCTGAGGTGGCGAAACAAATTTTCCTGTACGTGTCAACATGTATTTGGAACAATAAAGTTGATTCAAAGTTGATTCATTCATTCATTCATTCATTCATTCATTTGTTTGTTTGTCTATTTTGACAAAGGGTATTTACCCGAAATATTAATAAATTGTGTTGTACCCGTCTTTTCTAAGCGTGTTTCTTTCTCCGTTGGGTACTTCTTTGCATATTACACGCTTGGCAGTCACCTTTTTGGTCTGGATTGATTTTCTCTGTTCTCTGTCATTCTTAGCGTATCGCCCAGCCTCAGTCCTGTCCACTCTAAGATATTGTCCTCCCATCTTTTCCTCTGTCTTCCTCTCCTTCGTCCTCCTTGCACAGTGCCTTGCAGGATTGCTAATAGGTCTTCATAGGGCCCGATGGCTTGCCTGATTCTGTTTCCCATTTCCTCGTTCGTGATGTGATCTCTGTATGAAATGCCAAGCAGCCTTCGAAAACATCTCATTTCAGTGGCTTGTATCCTCCTTTCAAGGTCTGCTGTGAGGGTCCATGACTCACAAGCATACAAGAACACTGAGATGACTAAGGAGCGCATCAGTCTGTTGTTGGAGCAGAGCGTGATGTTTCTGTCCTTCCATATGGTCTTCAATCTTGTCAGTGCTGTTGTTGTCTGCGCAATCCTGGACAGTTTACTAAATCAAAACCCTAAAGTTGACAAGCAAACCAGACAGGCGCGACTTATTTTTCGGCGGCAGGTGGCAGTACACGTAACAGAAAAGAAAAGTGATGTGTGTGTGTATGTGTGTGTGTGTGTGTGTGTGTGTGTGTGTGTGTGTGTGTGTGTGTGTGTGTGTGTGTGTGTGCGTGCGTGTTTCTTTGCATTTTACACGATCGTCAGTCACCGTTTTTTGGTTTTGAATTTAGGAGTAGGCCTACTGATGCACAATACGTCACTTTATCCCATTCAGCCCCGACGCAGTACAGCAGGAGATCAGTCGACCATGATAATTCAAGGGTAGTGCCGGATTAGCTTGGCGCCTGTCGGCGCCAAGCTAATCTGGCACTTCCCTTGAATTATCATGGTCGATCCATCTCCTGCAACTGGTGCATAGTCATTAGATGACGCCTCCGAAATTTTGGAAATACGGCCGTCGGGCTGAATGAGTTATTTTGTTTGCGCAACGCAGCGTCCATACATCTGCTATTTTACCTTGGCGCAGCTTGAATAGCCTTTTGTGTATTCCAAACTCGCCCAATTTGAATCTCGCGGACCGTAACCCTACCATTCTGTGTACTACAGGATCCTTGCTATAACCGTTTGCGTGTCGACAGCGGGTTTTGTTTTTTTTGTGGCGATGCTTCCTGTAGGTAACCCCTTTGCTTCCAGAGGACGAAGATCGTGTGTCTGTAATCACGGTTAACACCAAAGAGCCCCAGCTGTCCAAGGAACACGGATGCAACGCGGTGTCAGCGAGAAGCATACATCCTCATGAGCCCCCCTGCATCTACGGGAGCGCATGAGAATCTATGTATTTTGCAGTCGAACTGCGTCAACCGTCTTCCCGGCGCTGACAGGGTACCTCCAGGGGCAGCCCACGCATCGTTGAAACCATCGGATCCTGGTTAGTACTAGACACTAGATAATCCGTTCGCTTGAGGAACATTGCTATAAATGAGGGAGACGCAAGAGACATAGATCCTCATGAGCCCCCGCAACTGCGGGGGCTCATGAGGATCTATGTCTCTTGCTGTTTTTGCTTTCTTAGCTCTGCTTCGCGTCTGCGGGGCTCATGAGGATCTATATATATCTTTCATTCAGGGTGTTACTAGGTAGGTGCACGCAATTTTGTTTCTAGAAACTGCCACCAAACAAATGCACCACTCGAAAGTACACGTTAAAAGATGTGCACGTGCAAAAAATCATAACTTTATGTTGATTGGCTTCCAAGATATGCGCATTGAATATGACCTAAAATGGCCTCTTTTTGCATTTTTAAGAAAGTGCTATGGTTAGACACCTATAAAATCATAACGTGAAGGTAGAATTGTGTGTTTTTTTTACTGTCACGAATCAAAACAACATGTAGATTGCCCTGAATATTTTTCTAGTCCCACACATTGATACGTTTGCAATTACAGCATGCCTAAAATGACCAAAAATGCAATTTGGACATGTGTCATAATGATGGTTTACATGGCTTATACACCCTTCACTAAAAACGTTGTATCGTATCATCATGATTTTCATCGTAGGCATATGAATCAGACACTAAAATGAACCCCAAAACACAATAAATCCCATTCTGTGTGATAATTTTACATTAAGCCAAGCACATTTCAGATATGAACACAACACTATGACATAATATCTTGCATTCTAGCGCTATATCTCATACATGGAATTCTGAATGCATTTCCATCATTTTTCAAATTTACCAGTTGCAGGGCGTTTGTTGGCTATGGAAACAAGCAAAGTGGTTATATGCCTCGTGTTCCTTGTTTAAGATACCTTTTCTTCCCCCTCCCCCGTTCGTGAGAGGGGGTTTACTGGAGTCATCCTATGTGTCACTGTAGATGGGTGTCTCCCTGGGTTTTTTTAAGGTGATTTCTCCAGAAGCAACCAACAGAATTGTTTAAATTTTCTTATCTGGTCAGTATTAGACGGATTAGAAGATATGTCTTGTACCAAAGCCGAGATCCTAAGTTCAAGGTCAGAGTAGAGATATAAAGGGTTTGTACACTAAAGGTAATACCAAAGCAAGGATGGCTCATTTCTTTGAAATTGTTGTTAAAGTAAAGGTACTCCGAAGAAAGCTGCGCAAAGAAAAGTTATCTGAACATACTGAGTGTAAAAGGCCCTGGCAGCCGTACGTGTTTTCAGTGCTTCCGTTTTTGTCTGTGCGATATCTCTGGAACCACTCTACCGATTTTCGTCAAGTTTTAGTATTTGGTAGCCCTTAGTGTCAGAAATGGTCATAAGCAAAAACGGAGTTGATACTTCTAATTTTTAGGTTCACGTGCGGAAAGTGAATCTATGTAATGGGCCAGTGGTCGTCCGTCCGTCCTGCGTCCGTCGTAAACTTGAACGTTGGCATTTTTTCGGAGACTATTCAATCCACACTCTTCAAACTTGGGCCAAAGATATATTAGTGTGCTAAGTCATTTCTACACATACTAAATTCAGTGTAGGTGTAGGGGGCTCTGGATAGAGGTAGCACCTTTGCTGTTCGGCAGCTGCGTCCTACATAGGACGGACGGGCATCACTGGTCCTCATCCATCTCCTTAATCTCTCACGTGCTGGCTCCAAGCGCCACACCCTGGCAAACCACCTCAGCTGGTGGGCTAAACCACGTGAGGGGGTGGTGTTCACATTGCACCACTAGGCGGATGAGCTGTTTCTGACAGCCAACGGCTAGAGGACGGAGGAGATCAGGTTGGATCCAACGGCCAAATGTGGGGGAGTAAACCCTTCAAATCAGGAGTGGAGCCCCGAAGGCAGACAGCTGCCTGTATTCACGCACTGTTCTGGCAGCTCCTGCAGCCAAACTGGTGCCAAACGTACTGCTTTGCATTCCTTTGGATACATCAGCGAGGCCGAGAGGGGGATCTTGACGACTGGGCACCCCAGGATCTCCATACACTTCGCCCAGGCTTGCGCCCTGGAGAGGTCACTCCCAGTGACTGACCCAGCAAGCGCATATACTCAATTGTCTTCCGAGACAGGATGCCAAACAAATTCAGTGACTTCTCATAAAGTCAAATTCACAGGGCATTGGAAAATAGATTAAATAAATACACATTTAACCAAAAAAAATGTTTTTCTGAAATACTGTACTGTTACCGGAGTAACGGAGGGGGGTGAGGTGTAGACAGGGGCTCACGTGCTTCAGAGAGATGCTATTTGTTACGAAAGGGGGGGGGGGGAGTAGAAGCAGAGGCTCATGTTCCGCGGAGAGGTGATGTCCGTTGGGGGACGCGGGACGGGCGGGAAAGAGGGGGTTGGGGGGGGAGGGTAAAGATTCTGGATTCGGTGTTGGTCTTTTTTCAACCGCGTAACCATTTTATGTGGTTTGCTTACGTCAGCAAAAGCAAGGGCAAACATTTTGCACCCATCGTTTCAGGTCAGTGCTCACTGAAGGCAAACCTTCTTCACACCTTATTGATGCTAGCTTCAGCCGTACAGACACGAATCTGCTATGATTGCAAAAGAAGAAAAAGATGCAGTCGTTGTTAGACTAAGATGCTGGTCGGCTGAGAAGATAGGGTAGAGTGGACTGGAAAGGATAAGTGGTCTGGGACGGAAGCACTCATTTCTTGGTCGAGATATTCATGTCTTTCGTCAAGTCTATATTTTCTCACTTGACGGTTACGCATCTGTGTCATAGAAAGTACTGGATAGACAGGCAAACCTGCAAAGTAGCCAGTTTCATTAAATAAAGTCTGAGTTGAATATCTGGTGTTATTTGCCGTCGTATCATATATTCAGCTGTAAGAAAAGTTTGTTGATTGAGATGGGGGAGGTTTTGGTTGATCCTCCTCGTTTCCTCTGCTGAATTCTGTCTGACAGCATCTTGAAGTGTTGGTCTAAATAAAATTAAAAAGAACCAAAACAATTTGTTGTTTAATGTGATTTTCTTTTGTCTCTAGTAAGTGTTACGATTGTGGTTGCGTTGTTCTGTGAGAGCATGCATGTGCTAATCGTAGGAAACGATCCGATGTTTGTTTGAGCTATCTTGGTTGCGTATCACGTACCTTTTCAGTAAGATTCTTTATCGTTCGCGCAGATAGCGGAATTGTCTTTGGTATGATACGCTAAGTTTAGTCCGGAAGTCTCTAGCATAGTCGCACGGAGAAGAGCGGTCGATTTTTGTCATGCGTAGATTCGCGGAGAATAGATCAGAACGTTCGAGTGAAACCGCGCTGTCTAGTGACCTCGCATGTGTGACGTCAATAGTGTATGCAACATTTCACAACACAGTTTTAAGCCGCTCTAATACCTATAGTCATATTCGTTTTTGTATGCGTTGAATTTAGCAGCCAGTCAGTGTGTTTTATGAAAGGTCATGAACGGTCTGCCATACTTTTGTGAGACGTCATTACACATTGTGATTTGGGGCTGAAATTAGCAGTCGAATTTTTGTAGACTATTTAGTTTATTCTAGAAAGATCTTTTTATTTAATATTTAGGAGTTTCAGTTACGTGTTCTGTTCTGACTGGTTGCGTTGTGTGATTTCGGTGGATTTTTCGGGAAAATTGTTTTACTATAAAAGATGGTGCTAGGAAGCACGTGTGTACATTGTCACGCATTGTCAGTTGTAGGGACACACAGTTTATCGTAGGTACGTGGCCCGTATAGGGTGTACATTGTGAGAGACGCAGCGTAACGGTGGTATACGTTGTATGAGGAACTTTGTGTCGCCAGTGTTGACATTTCAGAGGAGACATTGTATCAGTGTTGGTGCATTTGGGAATGCATTGTGTGGAGATCGCATCGCTGAATTAAATTATTGTTGAAACTGTTACTCCAGTGTTGTCTACAACCTTAAGCCACGTGTGACGGGTTGCAGCTGAATGAAGTTTATTTAAAAGAACCTTACGTGCGTGCGTCTGGTGTGTTTATCATACTACGACTACGACTCCAACACTTAACAGTAAGAGACTGACAAAAAGAGCAAAACTTCAAAATGAAATATAATAATAATAATAATACATGTACTACTACTACTACTGCTGCTGCTGCTGCTGCTGCTACTACTACTACTACTACTACTACTACTACTACTACTACTACTACTACTACTACTATAATAATAATACCGTTATTATATAGGCGCTTTTTCTCAATTTTGGGGAAATCGACTCAAGGCGCCGCGCCTGAAACCCAACACACTCACTCACGAAACAGACACGGATTTACGCCATTTAAGACAAACACAGTACAAACACAGTACAAGACAAACGAAGGGCCAGTCAGCTACTGAAGTTACAGAGATTTTTGATCGCTTGTATTTGAAATTTGTAAAGTGGCCTGAGACCGGTACCAAAGTGTGGGGGGTGGGGGGCACGTGCACGCGATCATTCCCAGATAACATATCTCATGAGTAAAACCAAGATAGCTCAAACTACTACTACTACTACTACTACTACTACTACTACTACTACTACTAATGTCTGTTCGTATCGTTTGCTATATTTACAAGTACGGTACAACAACTAGAAAAACATACAACACAAAAGACATTGTTTTTTCATAGTTTAGGCAGTCAAAAAGCAAACGAGTTGGCATTCTGAAAAATTCGTCTGCTACCTGGCAAAGAGATGTAGTTCTTCTTGTAGACTAAAACGGTTATTTCAAAGAAACCGTCGAACATATTTGTCTCAGAAAAATGCAAGTGCAACGCTGAAGTATTGCAGTAAATATGGCGTGCATTTCAGTAGGACTAGACTTGTCAAAACTGCTATTTAGGTCAAAAGAAATTATATCCCACGAGAAGGGCGTGAAGGTCAGGCTGACACAGTAAAAATTAAACTGCGGATCCAAATGATCAATTCTATCAATCAGTGTCAGTTTATAACGTTGAAATGTTTTTACCTATCATTAACTCTTTCGAGACGAGCCGCATCCGGATTCGCGGCGTAAAGCCGCGAATCCGGATGCGGCACGTCTCTAAAGAGTTAATCATAAACACTAAGCACACAAATCATTTGTGTGCTTGCGCAATGTTTTATGCAAGTCATAAGCGAAGTGTGTGTTGCCGATAAAAAGCTTCTATCGCGGGCGCCATTGTGAAGTCGTGTTAGCTCATTGGGGTGCCATTTTCAAAGCCACTGTGCAAATCCAAGATTTGATCGTCCGTGTCAGATGCTATATAGATCGAAAGGTTTTCGAATAAGCTTTTCACCGGTAGCTCATCGCACGTGCACGCGATCATTCCCAGATAACATATCTCATGAGTAAAAAGATTTTAAAAATTTCACATCAAAATCTGATGCAGTTTTCTCTTGAATTCAAACATGCGCCAGCACCGCGACAAAGGGCAGGAAAAGCTCTTTTCAACGATAATAAATATAGCTTTCTGCGTTCTATCTTGGATTTGCGCAAGCGGTTTTTCCTTACACCACAAATAGCGGGCGGGGGCGCCAATTAAAAACAAACTGAAATGCTATGACAAAGTAGATTAACGTCAGCAAAAGCAAAAAGGGCAAACATTTTGCACCCATCATTTCCGGTCAGTGCTCACTGAAGACACACCATCGCAATGTCATATTCATAACCCCTGCGATGCCGAGGCACAGCAACCAACCACCCCCCCCCCCCCCCCCGACTCCCCGCGCACCCTCCCCGTCGTTTGATATTTTGGAGAGTGGTGATAGTCTTGACACACGCTTGGCCTTTACAAAGGGTATGTAGACAGGACTACGCAGTGCAAGTAGCGGAGGTAGGACTACGTCCCGTTCGACCCATTAGACTGCAATTTATGCTTGTATCAGACACAATGTAAGCCAATATTGTTCATGTTAAGCATCCTCCAGCTGCAGATAGTTTGGCGCACATGTAGATAGTTGCAGAGGTAAACATGTTGCCGCAAACTGCATAATTAGACGAAATCGGCGAGATTTAAGTGTGCAAAATTTGATCGATCGCGTGTCCGATTCGTCAGGCCGATTCTGCTATTTAGTTGCGTCTACACTACACTAAATACACGTGTCAACATTCTTGTAGGTTGTATAAATGACAATAAGTGTTTAGGTTAGGGAATTTTAGTGTCCTTCGAACCGAAAAAGGTTATTTGATGTTGTGCAAAAGACGATCTCGGTTGTTCAGAAATGGCCTACGGTGTGAAGGATTTGGGACTACACTGTGCTCATGACAGAAACAGGAAATATATCTTGTTTGAAGTACTTGCGGTGCAGCTAGTAGGTATGATATTTCCAAATACCAAAACAACAATTAACATTTGAAGTAAAGCAAATATGATATTTAGGCGATTAATGTGTATTATGTAAAATAATTTATTTGCAAAACAACAAAGTCGGTGAAAACATCAACATGTGACCAGCTGTTCTGCAGGATTTTTTAAATGGTGAACTGCTGTAAGACGATTCAAAACCTCTAACTATGGTGGGAATATATTGTATTTACGCTTGAATAAAAGGTAAAATCTGTCCATAATCCGACTGACAGTCTCATAACACGACTGACAGTCATCTTGTCAGTCGTGTTGTGATTTACATCTGGTTCAATACATCACAATAATGATACAGAATATCATGTTGTTTCACAGCTTGCAAGCTGTTCAGCTTAATTTACATCGTATTTAAATGAAGCTTGCAACGTGACCATTCCATTAGAAAATACAGAATGAGCATACCCACAGTTCTTTATGTCTTTGGTAACACGACTAACATCAGATGTTAGTCGTATTACCATAGTTACTTACGGCTAACGAAAAATGCAAGGTTTGTAAATCCAATCGTATTTCCTATTCTTTTTCGTCTTCTTTTTGTGGGAATATTCTGCCCGGATTTAAGTGGTCCACCATGCACTTCGTGGCACATGTGCGATAGCAAAAGTAAGTCAATGAAATGGGCTGGTGATCGTCTATCCGTCGTAAACTTTAACGATGGTATTTTCCACTCAAGCCACAGACCTCAAACTTGGCCCAGGCCAGACCTTTCTGAATGTACCAATTTTAATGACCTCTCTCAAGGTCAGGGTCACAGGAGATAAGGAAATACGTTAAAATTAGCAATATTTTGACAAAAGACCTTTTATTCTCAAATACTGTTCACAACCCGAAGCCCAAACGTAGTACACAGATACTTGATGGTAAGACCTTCCTAATATTAGACCATACTAATCTGCATGACCCATCAAAAAGGTCAAGGTAAAAGATATGAAGAAATAGGTATGTCAATAGGTATGTGGATTCATATGAAAATGTTTCCAACAAAATTTGAATGAAGTGGTTTTCAGACTGACTTTCTGTCGACTGAAATTTCGTGCAAAATTGAAAAAAAAAACAGTCATATAGTTCAAAGGGGACCTAAATAGGAGTTTGTTACTGTAGGGGTAGTCAATGAACATCAATTAGTAACATAAGCCATTGTATGCAGCTGACATGACTTGAATGTAACATGTGGTGTGTTCGTTGTTCCCACAAATGTTCGTTTTGATCAGCCTCATATAAAATAGTCAACATTCCAGCCGGGGTATTTTAGCAAAGCCAAACGCATTCTGTCATAACAGACACTTTTCCTTTGCCTCTATCATATTTTTTTCCGGCATGTATCTTTGTTACACCTTTTAATGGAATTTCAACTAGTTTATTGACAGTATTTTACTGTATATTAAAATCAGACAGCTACATAATAAATAAGTATAACAATTCAACGTAGGCTGGGGGACCTACCAGTGTAGTCCCACATTCTTCACACCGTAGGCCATCTCGGCGCAACCTCGGCCATTCCTGCACATCGTAGTCCCAACATCAGGCAGGCACCCTTTTCAGCTTGAAAGAGACTAATTCCCTAATTTAAACACAGAATACCACTTGTACTACCCGCAAGAATGTTGACAAGTGCATTTAGTGTAGTGTGGACGCTGTTTGCAGCAGAATCTGTCCCAACGAATCGAACACGTTATCGATCAAATTTTGCACACCAAAAGGTCAACGATTTATTCAAATTATGACAATTTCCCGCTAGCTTTCGAAATTCTGCAAAGAGCTGCAGGTGTGCCAATCTTTTTGCAGCTAGCAGATGTTTGAAATGAACAACATCGATTCATATTTTGTCAGTTTGTCAGATACAAGCATAAATTGCAGCCTAGTGGGTCTTTGGGGACATAGTCCCGTCTTTCACACCGTAGTCCTGTCTACATACCCTGATACAGACCCCCCCCCCCCCCACCCTCCCCCCCGCGTTTTGATTTTTTTTCAGTCACTGGAAAAGCACGGTTTCGCGTCGGGAGGCCTTTTGCGTCAGTTTTAAGGTCCCAAACAAACAGCACCCCCCCCCCCCCCCCCCCCCCCCAAGCTGTCTGCGTGACAGGCACTGCTATTTTTATAGGTACTGTTCAAATTCAACCTCACATGATCTTTCCTTTGCTCGATTTTGCACACAGCGTGCATATTATTTGCGTTGCCTGGCTTAATGTAAAACTGACTTGGCCCTGCACACGATTAATGTCAAGTTTAAAGTGGTGGTTGCAGACTTCAGTCGTGGGAACTGAGAAGCCAAACCTGCCTCACACTTGGCTTGAATTTACAAGGGGCGCATATTATCATGCGCCGCTGCAACCACAGAGGCTCATGCGAATCTCGGCCTCTTGCTCACTAACTGAGATTGGGAAGTTTCTTCCGTCTTGAAAGTGTCAACTAGCAGTGATTTCACTCATTCGAGACTGACATGCCGCCTCTGTATACGCGGCTTAAGTCGCGTATCCGGAGGCGGCACGTCTCGAATGAGTTAAACATACAGCCCAGTGTCATCTGCTGCTCTTCGATGGTGGAGACGTGGGCACGGACCGACAAGGGTGAGGGGGTGGGGGTGCGGGGTGGGGTTGGCTAGGTTGTTTGAGGGGAGAGGGGGGGGGGGGGGTATGATTCTAGGAAACTCAATAACAAAATACTAACTCATTCAAGGCGCTCAGCATCAATAACTGCGGGGCGCCGGCGACAACACTATACACTTCCGCAGCTGTTGATGCGGTACGAAATAAGACGACAAAATACGGAACAGATTTAACTATATATATCTATACCTTTCTTATGTATTGACTAACCGGCAGACTGTAGAGGCTATTCATTTCTACTTGTTGTGTAAGGTATTAAAAATACGCCGGGCGGTAGACTTTGAAATGGGGCTGGTCGGAACGCGTTCCGGAGACTGCACACGCTGCGCTGGGCGGGGCGGGGCGGGACCCGAATCCTGGGAAAGAAGTAACAAGATAAAAATGACTCACCTAGGCAAACCTTGCTCGAGAATGTACATTTAGCGCCAAACGCCGTGTGTGTGTGTCTTTGTGTGTGTGTGTGTGTGTGTGTGTGTGTGTGTGTGTGTGTGTGTGTGTGTGTGTGTGTGTGTGTGTCTTCGTGTGTGTCTTTGTGTGTGTGTGTGTGTGTGTGTGTGTGTGTGTGTGTGTGTGTGTGTGTGTGTGTGTGACAGGGACTAGAGCCCGCGTTTGAGGACGGATAAGCTTGACATTGTATGATATTGTCTAAAATCTATAGGTTTTTTTTTTTTTTTTTTTTTTTTTTTTTTTTTGATTAACATGCTCATAACATAGTGAGAAAATGGCCGTTTCACAAAACCGGTCGATCCACACTGGAGTCCGTAATTTTTCTTATTTTTACTAAACATTTTGCATATTGAATGAGTTTGTTAACCAGCATTGTACCCTTAGAACTTTTTGAGTGATAATTAAATATTTGTAAAAAAACAAAAACATTTTCACGTTTAAGGGATTAATTTCACGAATTATTTGGGATTAATCATAAAACAAATTGAATCTTTTTTTTTTTTTACGAAAATAACAAACAAACCAATCTTCTCATTAATAATCGCATGCTTGTTTTTTTCATATACGGTATTTACATAAGCCTACAGTTTGTCTCGGCTGTCGGGTACGATTAGGTCAGTTATGACCTGTATTCCCTAGGTGTGGAAATCATACAGTTTTCTGCACCACTTTTTCGGAGTCATTCGTAAAACAAATAATAAACTTAAATTTTTCTTTTACGAAAAAAAATCATCTCATTAATACCCGCATGATTTTTCATCAACAGTGTTTGCATAAGCCTGCTGTTTGTCCCGGCCGTGGGGTAGGATTAGGTCAAAATTGTGACCTGTAAGCCGCAGGCGTGAATATCAGCAAGAAAACTGCAAAGTTGATCCTCTGATGCGTCAAATGTTATTACTGCGATGAGTGACGTATAACATCGAGTCGTCACTATGAACACGGCGTCGTGGGACTAATGATGCCATGACGTGAAGCTTGAAGTAACGTCATTTCGCTGCTCGCTTTATTCTTCTTCTTCAGAATAGCTATGCTACGCCAGACCACAGAGCTTATAAATGGCGGGAATCACCGTGTGTCCGTCTTTATTTTTGTGTGCCAGTGTGTGTGGATCAGAGGGTGGGTTAAAGTAGAAGGAGATGGATTCCTGTCGCTACACGAGCCCACAGAACGTACTAATGGCGGGAAGCACCGTGTGTCCGTCTTTATTTGTGTGCGCCGACGTATGTGTTGAGCAGAGGTTGGCTTAGAGAGGAGGGAAATGGATCACATCATTGTATCAACTAAATATTGGAGATAAAAAGAATGCACGTCATTACACATTATGATGGTAACAAAAGCTAACGTTAACGTCGCTTTACAGGAAAAATGACGTCATTAATGTAGTTTGAAAGTTCCATAGAGCCATTGTGTCACAGTGTTGGAAAAAGCTGAATAATTGTTGCAAACCTTTCCTTTTAGCGTACTAATCGCTAATGTTTTAAACTGAATATTATATGATAAATACGTACATGAATTGTAATGAAGCTGTCTTGTGGAAATGGTTAACATTTCCTTCACCTATTTGAACAAAAGTTAAAAACACAACATTTGTATTTCAGTGACCTGTTTGTTTTTATGATAGTAATGACAAAGGTTATATATGATTAAAGTCTTATTCAAAGTGTCTGATTTGAGGCAAGCCCAAGAAAGAAATGTTTTGGGAACGTATTCAAGGCAACCTTCAAGCAGGCACGTTCTAACCTCTTGGACTATGTTCTGACGCGCCAGCGTGACCACAAAAGATATGTAGTGCATACCAGTGTGATGCCCAGCGCAGACTGCTACACTGACCACAGACTTGTACGCTCCAGAGCACATATTTACGTTCAAGCCTCCTCCCATGAGAAAAGATCCTCAGATGAAGAAACTGCAAGTAGAAAGACTTCGCACGCCAGAGGTGAAAGCAGACTTCCAAGCCAACCTGGATGAGAGGCTTGCAAACGCGACTGGTACTGACCCAGAAGAACAGTGGAAAGCAGTTAAAAAGATTGTGCTTCAAGGAAACACAGCTGAAGTCGTTGGCTTCTCGACCAGGATATCATCAGGACTGGTTCGACGAGTTCCAACAGGTCCTGGAGAATAAACGCACCTGCTACAAGCATCTGCTAGCCAGACCAGACGACATCGCAGCCAAGGCAGCATACAAAAATGCTTGCAGCACACTTCAGTCCAAGCTGCGTGACATGAAGAACGACATGAGAATACAGCGCTATGCCGACACAGATGATACCCACTCCTTCCACGAGGCTCTCAGAGCGGTCTCGGCAAGAGGCATAGATTCTTATGAGCCCGCGCTTTCGCGGGGGCTCATGAGGGTCTATGTTTCTTGCAGCTGGATCGCGTTACCGTTTACTCGGGAGTGAAGGGGTTAAGGTTTGCTTTGCGCTCTTCGCGTTATGTGTTTGCTTTGCGCCCGAGACAAACTCGTGTGACTATGTGGACATGCGTTCACTTGGAAAGTCCGGGAAGCATTAAAATTTGGTCAGAATGTCCGTACACAACACCACGAACGAACGTTCGAGCGAACGAACGGACGAACGAACTTTATCACTGTCAGTATCAATCGATCAATCAGTAAATCAAAAGGAAAAAAGTGAGCAAAAGAAACGCTCCTTTGTCCGTACTGCACGCGAACTATGTGGTGAATCACTGTGCGAATGTCCATCCTCTACAACTGTTATGGTTCGTTCCCTGGTTTGTTTGTTTGCTCTTTCAACCGTTTGTTCGTTCGTCCGTCCGCTCGTCCCTCCGTACATGCATCCATCCGCCCGCCCGTTTGTCGTTCTTCCGTCCGTCCGCCCGTTTGCTCGCTTGCTCTTTCGTTCATTCATTCAAACATCTATTTGTGAGTCGATCCAGTTGTCCACAGGCATCCATCCATTCGATCATCCATTCCGTCAGCCCATCCATCCATCCATCCATCCATCCATCCATCCATCCATCCATCCATCCATCCATCCATCCATCCATCCATCCATCCATCCATCCATCCATCCATCCACCCACCCACCCACCCATCCATCCATCTGTTTCATCCATTCATGTAATTCTGAGAGAAGAAAAAAATACAGATGCCTTTTCATAAGTCGAGATCAGTTATTAAGAGCTGTCATTTTCGTGACTGGAACAGTCCGGCGAAAAGTACAAAGTGAAAAAGTGTAACTACCGTTGGCCGCGTCATGGCCACGGGTACATTCAGTACACTCATGTTTAGCGCCTGGTCGCAGACTTCAGCTTCTCGTTTCATATCTGCGCTATTTGACGAAAGTAAATATGTCCAGTTTGGGGAAAAGCGGGATTTTCATTGTTATAAAATGAAAATCTCGCTCAAAAATGAACATTACTGGTTTTTGCCTAACATAATCGTCATCATACGAAGACGTAAAAATAAAATTAGCAAGAGGCACAGATTATCATGAGCCCTTGCGAGAGCACCAGTACAGTACTGCGACAGCACCAGTACAGTACTGCGACAGCACCAGTTCAGTACTGCGACAGCACCAGTACAGTACTGCGACAGCACCAGTACAGTACTGCGACAGCACCAGTACAGTACTGCGACAGCACCAGTACAATACTGCGACAGCACCAGTTCAGTACTGCGACAGCACCAGTACAATACTGCGACAGCACCAGTACAGTACTGCGACAGCACCAGTACAGTACTGCGACAGCACCAGTACAGTACTGCGACAGCACCAGTACAGTACTGCGACAGCATCAGTTCAGTACTGCGACAGCACCAGTACAGTACTGCGACAGCACCAGTACAGTACTGCGACAACACCAGTACAGTACTGCGACAGCACCAGTTCAGTACTGCGACAGCACCAGTACAGTACTGCGACAGCATCAGTACAGTACTGCGACAGCACCAGTACAGTATTGCGACAGCACCAGTACAGTACTGCGACAGCACCAGTACAGTACTGCGACAGCACCAGTACAGTACTGCAACAGCAGGGGTTCATGATAATCTGTGCCTCTTCGGGATGCAAAGTGTGTCTCGATTGGTCGTATGTTTAGAAATTGCTTGTGCAAACGGTTCATGTCGAAGTCATGGTGACCTTCTCTGTGTCAGTTTCTGACGCAAATATTTGTCCTTTCAGGGCAGAGGAACAAAGCTACAAACATCCTCATATGTCCATTGAGTTCACATGGGCTCGTGAGGATCTGTTTTCTTGTATGCGGAAGGATCCAACGAATGGCCTTAATGCCAGGTACATACGGAAATGTTGACACTGAACGATGTAAAATTCACTTTTTGTTAGTGCGGTGTAATGCGCACGTATTAAAGGAGACCTAACGTCAGCACACCATAGCCATAGGAAGTATTTTGCTGTGTAACTAAACAGAATCAAGTAGCAGAAAGCATTTATTTTTGACCCATTTAATCCCAAAGGCTGCATTTGTCAAATTTTGGAGGTGTCACACAACGACTTTTTAGAGATATATTGACCATGATAATTCAAGGGTAGTGCCAGATTAACATGGCGCCTTCAGGCGCCAAGCTAATATGGCACTACCCTTGAATTATCATGGTCAGTCCATCTCCTGCTGTTGGGCGTCCTGGCTAAATGGATTAATTCGAAGGATTAGTGCGGCCGCAAAAGGGTATATATAAGTGCACTTTTAACATCTTATCGAAGTCAACACAAAATAGGAACTTATTGTGTTGCCCCAATACAACAGACTCAGCGAGCAGAAAGAAATCATAACACTCGTTCGGCCGCTTTCTGCGTCTTTCTGTCATTCCAGATACAAAACTGAAATGACGCCACAAATGCTTGATGTCAAAAACACAAAGGCCCGAAGTACAGCTCCGATTTTATTTTGTATGTTTCTTTTATGTGTTTCTGTTGTCCTCTTGTTGTGTTGGCTTCGAGTCAGTCCGGCCTTAGGTATTTCTGATTGACAAAGGGGTAAAGGGAATTTGAAAACCCTTTTGCGGGGCGGTCCGTGGCGCAGTGGTTAAGGCGCCTGCCACCAATGCTAAAGGTGCGAGGTTCGATTCCGGGTTCCGGCGTCGGATTTTTCTCCTCTAGTAAGTGTCACCGTTAATTCGGGCGGACCGTCGGGGGTTCTTTCACCGGGTTCTCCGGCTCTTCCTCCCCCTCCACTTTGGTATCAGTTTCAGCCAACTTAATAAAATTTCAAATACAAAACGATTTCCAAATACCGTCAGTAGCTCGCTTGAGCTTGCCCTTAGCACCACGTGAATGTTCTGTGTTTACGTACAGTGTGAGTGAATGCGTGTGATTCACGTGAGCGTGCTTGTTGGGTTCAGTTCGCGGCTACATTCTGCGCATTGAGTTATATTATAAATATGAGAAATGCGCCATATAAATGCTATGCATTATTAAATTATTCTTGCGTGAGGTTTGCTGTTGTGTGGGCAGACCTGTCACGTGTGGATGAGTGCATAACTGAGTGCATGCTATTTACGGGTGTAGGGATATAGGGTAGAGTTCGGTAGTTTTCTTCACCCAGTGTTTTCATACAAAGGTTCTGCTACAAACTGGTTATGAGCGCTAAAAAAAAGAAAAAAAAAAAGAAGTGTTTTGACCGTTCCCCGTCTATGATATAAAAATGTGAACTCACCTTCACAATAAGGAAACCGCAAATTTATTTTAAAAAAAAAGCTTTGACGTTTAGATTTCCCGTGCCGCTTGCGGGAATACTCGGGTACTCCCATTCAGGTAGTGCGCCACAAGTGCACTTCTATTCAATGAGATGCTTAGCATCTCATTTGAATAGAAGTGTACATTACTGGTCGCGTACTCCCATGTCACATATACCATACTATCTGCTTAAAATTTGGTATGTTTGTAGATATTAGTGATGGGGGAAAAATTGTTCAAAATTAAAGTTCAAGGCCGTGGCGGCCATGCATGTTTCACTTCTTGTATTCTTGTCAATCAATATAGCTGAAACAACTGGACCGATTTGGAGGCTTAGACCTAACAGAGGAGTTTCGAACTAAACCCTACCCCATGTGCACGGTTACAACGAAGGGGGGGGGGGGGATGACGGTAGGGGGGGGGGGGGGGCGATGAGGGGAGGGGGGTAGGTAGGGGAGGATGGGGGGGGGAGGGGAGCGGTTGTATGCAGTGGTGCCCATTGTTGGTGTGGAAATTCATTTGCCATTTGTAGACCGGATGCACTAAGAGTGCCAACTTGCCCCGTGTAGCGCTGTTTACGCAGGGTAGTGTTGCCATGTGTCCCGGGATCCCTATTTCAAGGGCACAGAAATATGTCAGCTGTTACTGGGTCACGGGGACGTGAGGCACACTTTCTCTTCCAGTGCCAAACAACTCACGACATTTTTAGCCCCTTGTGCTTGCGGCTATCGGTGCCGTTAACAGTAACAATGGCCGCAAGCACAAGGGGGTTAACGATCCCCTGCCGAACGTTATTTGTGTGTGTGTGTGTGTGTGTGTGTGTGTGTGTGTGTGTGTGTGTGTGTGTGTGTGTGTGTGTGTGTGTGTGTGTATGTGTCCAAGACAGATCAGTCATTTTCGAACCCAAAAGATGCAGGAAACTTTATTTAACCCCTTTAACTTTAATGCCGAGAAAAACTGAACAAATCCCAACTGCAAGAGGCATAGATCCTCATGAGCCCCCGCAGTTGCGGGGGATCATGAGGATCTATACCTCTTGCTGGAACCACTTTGTCCCCACGTTCCTTTGACGGCTGGGGATCTTTGACTCTGAACTGACGGAGTTCAAAAATACAATCTGCGCCCACTAGCAGTGAAGGGGTTAAAGTACTTTCATTGATCATCCGAGGGTTTGATGTGCGCAGATCATGCTAATATTAGCTTTTGTCAGTGGTGCACAAGGTTCCCATGTACAGAACCACTAGGTTGATGTGCACATGACCTTAAGGGGTGTGTGTGTGTGTGTGTGGGGGGGGGGGGGTTCCAACTTATTGTTTGGAAACTTCAACCTGACACAAAAGCCTCCCCTACGCTAGAACTTCTTCCAGTGGCCTAAAAATCAACGGGAGGGAGGGGGGGTTCCAAACTCCCAAAAAGGGACTTTGTTATAGCATTTTAAACAATTTTGGGTTGGGGGGGGGGGGGAGGGTGGTGGTGGTTCCGGTACCCATAGAATCCCCCCCACCCCGATCCGCACCTGTATACAAAGTATATTCGTCATTTAAATATCTTCATGTCGGCAATTTTAACCTTTTTGAGATTGAAAAAAAGAGCCGCCCCTCCCCCCCCCCACCCACCCCACACACTCCCCCGTGTGTGTGTCGAAACTCGCCAAGAATCAAATAGGGAGAGAGAGAGAGAGAGAGAGAGAGAGAGAGAGAGAGAGAGAGAGAGAGAGAGAGAGAGAGAGAGAGAGAGAGAGAGAGAGAGAGAGAGAGAGAGAGAGAGAGAGGGGGGGTGGGTGGGGGTCCAAACACCCCAAACAGGGAATTTGAGCACTTTAAACAATTTTGGTTCTGGAGAAGGGGGCGAAGGGGCCGGAATCCCTAGGATCCCCCCTCAAAGATCCGCCCCTGTATACAGAATATGCTCGTGATTTAAGTATCTACATGTCAGTGTTTTTAACCTTCAGATTTCGAGAGTTTAAAAAAAGATCATTCATATATAATAATTATTACCTACGTTTGTTTACAACGTAGAGATTCCACCTCTGGTGCTTTTAAAATGTAAGGGCTAGAATAAAAGTTTTAAAAGAAGAAAAACACCCTGTTGTTAAATGTGCAGGCCGTTGCTTCACGGCCTAAAAAATGAGTATGACAAACAGGATTTCCGCAGGTATGGGTCGTTTGACATCGGAGCGCAGAAAAAAACTTGTGTGTATCACTTTAGGAACAAATATCATTAATTAACAATTGACCTAATACGGAATATTTGTGCAGATTTCAATATCGAGGTCAACCATGCAGACTTTATGTATGCCTGCGCTGTGTTTCATGTGTTTTGTCTGAACACCGCAATCCGCCGCAAAATGAATGTTTTATTTTGTTTTGAACTGGGTACATCAACTATATTGAGCAACATTTTGCTTGATATAGTGCCGACTCGGACATTTTGATTCGGGTCTCGTAGTCACATCTGCCTGTTATCAAGCAAAATGTTGCTCAATATAATATATTAACAATTAACATAATACCGTTCGCACTTTAGCGTCAGGCGGAGCGGCAGATTCTCTAGCGGAGCGTCGGCGGCGATACAAGATTTTGCCGCGCCGCCATGTGTGCGAGTTTTGCCGCTAGCGACGAGGCGTCGGCACGTTGATTCCTGGCGTCAGAAACAAACGACGCAAGGAGCAGATTCTATTTCTGCTGATTGATGCGCCGCTTGTCGCGCAGAATCAGCCAGTCAGAATGAAGATCTCGGTTTGTTTCTGGAACAACAAAAAATGGCCGACATGACAGAGGAGGAGACTTCGGGGCTGGATAAAAATTTACAGAAGTCAGGAAAATCTATAACGCTCCCGATCGAACCACTCGAGGTGTATGTAAACATTGTATCTAAAACTTCGCCGTTTTCGTTGTTGTAAGTTGTCGAGCGAGATATGCCATATATGGTATCTGCGCCAGTCGCTTGTCTCGTGTATAGGTGCGCTTGATGCGCGCTGCACGAGTTGCTCAGTGCTTGCTGCCGACGCCCGGCGCTGTCGCTAATATGCGATGGACTTAAGAGGGCGTCAGCAGCAACACAGAGATTATCCCTGAAGCAGAAGTAGGTCAAATATTGCACGGAATTCAAACATTTGGTGGATTTATCCAGTTCGCTCCATTAGCGAGAGACACATATTCACATGATCCCCTGCAGTATCAGAATAATGACATAACTTCTGCTCTAAGAGATGCATCGTTGACATCTAGTTTGAGATCATTAAAACTGCAACCGTACTTTAAGAGATAAATAAAGTTTGTTTGTTTTTAAATTGAATTAAATTGAATTAGAGCCACCTTCTCAATACTGTCTGTATATGGGAATCATCGCGGAAAAAAACCCCGCAACCGACAGCCAAAAGGTTAATAGTTGGCAATGTCTCGAATAGTATGCATTCCAGTCATGCTGGACAAAAGCACTCGGTTTAACTCATTCTACCCCAACACCGAAATCCTTAAATTTTGCCTCCTCTGAAGACTGCATTGCAGTGCAGGACACAAATCGACCAAGATAGTTCAAGGGTGATGCCAGAATAGCTTGGCGCCCGTAGGCGCCAAGCTATTCTGGCATCACCCTTGAACTATCATGGTCGATCCTTATAAGCCGGTGGTGTGTCTGGGGTAGAATGAGTTAAAGTACGAAACTTGGATGTCAAAAACGAATAACTTGTTTGCTCTCCTTCTCCTTTGTACGCAGGAGAGTTCCTTTCCGTTACGCTCAAAAGGCTGTGGACAACCTCTGGTAAGTATGCAACTCACGTGGGTTGTGAAACGAGGGGTAGAAATGTCCTAGGTGAGTCCAGACAACATCGAAAACCCGCCGTATCGTCGAATTTTTAACTTTAACCCTTTCAGTGTTAGCTGACGCAGACTGTGTTTCTGCAACCCGTGTTAACTCATTCTACCCCAAGACCGAAATCCCCCCCCCCCCCCCCCCCCCCACAAATTTTTGGGTTGTCATTCTAAGACTGCATTGCAGTACAGGACACGGATCGACCATGATAGTTCAAGGGTGATGCCAGAATAGCTTGGCGCCCATAGGCGCCAAGCTATTCTGGCATCACCCTTGAACTATCATGGTCGATTCATATCTTGCTGCCGTGTGTCTGGGGTAGAATGAGTTAATCCAAGACCAGAAAAATCTTACATGTTCCAGGAACATGGATTCAAAGGGATGTCAGCAAGAGGCACGGATCCGCATGATCCCCCGCAACTGTGGGGGCTCATGAGGATCTATGCCTCTTGCACATAGGTGGCGTTCAAATTTCTCGGCACTGACCGGGTTAATTATGCGGTATCGACATTACGACTGCTAACATGATGTGTGCCGCGGTGTTTGGATGATCCGGCGAGACGTTTCCTTCAGTTTGTACTGTAAAGGGGTTTGTCCTACTGTCTCTGATCAGATTCTAATTTGGGGATAACTCCTATTCAGCAGTGTGAAAATACAAGGTGCAGTGAACAGACAACTACATCTGTGAATAAAACTGGAAATAAATTTATGTGACAGAATTCTTTCTAGACGACAATGATGATAAAGATGACGGTGACGATGATGGTGATGATGATGCTTGTGACGGAAGACATTATTGGTGACGGAAGATAAAATTTTCCTCTGATGCGACCCTGTCAATTATGTGCGGCTTTCCCCAATGTCGGGATCAATCCGCCCGGGGGGCCGGGGCAAGTCCGTCCCTACTACACATACATCGGACACCAAACACATCAGAACAGTGCAGTTTTGTTTTCTTTATATTTCACAGCCGATAACAAGATTATGACATGCATTCTGCTATAGGTCGTTTGACATAGGAACGCACAACGTTTCTCGCAAATATCTCCGTAAAGAGCCACTTTTCTATGCTAGTCTTAGAACAAATATCATTTAGTGACAATTGACCTAATAGGATTTACTTTTAAAAATCTCAAACAATGTGTCAGTTTTGCTGTATATACATTCGTAAAAATCTGATTTCTTTGCATGAAATGGCTGATTTCATATCCTAAATGTGCCCCAGATATTTAAAGACCAGTATAAGAAAGATTCATTTTCACGTGAATTGGCCAAATTTTCAAACCTGAAACAGCATATGGTTGACCTCAATATTGAAATCTGCCGTGGATCTATTTAGGGTATTGAAAATAACGTGTTCTTATCTTTCCCCGACTGAACAACAAAATCGACAAATCAAATCCGTATTAGGTCAACTGGCACTAAATGATATGTTCTTAAAGTGGTACAGAAAAGTGTTTCTTTGCGGAGATATTTAGTAAAAGCCTTGTGCGTTCCGATGTCAAACGGCCTACACAGTTAAACTTGTCATGACGGTCCGTGGCGCCGCGGTAAAAGCGCCTGCTAGAGGTGCGAGATTCGACACCCGGTTCCGGCGTCGGACTTTTCTCCTCTAGTAAGTGCCACCGTTAATTCAGGCGGACCGTCGGGGGTTCATTCTCCGGGTACTACGGCTCTTCCGTCCCCACGAATTTGGTATTTATTTCAGCCCACTTAATCAAATTTCAAATATAAACGATTTGAATTTCCCCAAAACTTCAGAAGCTCGCTTCAGCCTGCCATTAGCACAACGTGAATGTTCTGTGTTTATGTGCAGTGTGTGAGTGAATGCGCGTGATTCACGTGAGCGTTTTTGTTGGGTTCAGTTCTCGGCGGCGCTTTGAGCCGATTTTCAATTGGGATAAAGCGCCTTCGGTTTCTGAGAACACCTACCGATCCTCTGCTGGTTTGTTTTCAATTCGCGTATCGCGAAAAACATTCTGTGAAGGATGCGGTGTCACTTGGTTTGTTGTATGTTTTACAACACCTTGAAATCCCAAAAATCTATGCCAGAATTGTATTTGTTGATTACAGTTCTGCTTTTAACACCATTATTCCATCCAAACTGTACCAGAAGATCCAGCAAATCGGAGTTCCAGAGACATTGTGCCTCTGGACCCTCGATTTCCTGTTGATGAGACCACAGGTCGTTAAAATTGGTGAAAATGTGTCATCCACCCTCCACGGGCACGCCCCAGGGGTGCCGGCGTGCTCTTCCCTATGCGGCCTATACTCCCTGTTTACTTATGACTGTGCTTCATGTCATGCCATTACTAAAGTTCTGAAATTTGCAGATGACACCACAGTGGAGGGGTACATTACAAACTCAGGCGGACGAATCCGCCTACCGTAGTCAGGTTGAGACTCTAATTAGCTGGTGTAATAACAACAACCTTGAACTGCACACTGGCAAAACAAAAGAAATGATTGTGGACTTTAGAAAGAAACAGTCCCCTCCCCCTCCCGCTCTTGTGATCAATAGTGAAATCATTGAAACAGTCCAGAACTTTAAGTTTCTTGGCACAACCCTGTCCTGTGACCTTAAGTGGGAGGAAAACACTCGCCTCATCGTCCAAAAAGGCACAGCAGCGCTTTATCTTCCTGCGACGTCTGAAAAATTTCGGTCTCGGTGCCCACATGTTGATGCAATTTTACCGAGCTGTGATTAAGAGCGTGCTCACCTTTTCGATCACGGTTTGGTATGATTCCATCACGGCCAAAGAGAAAATCAGACTGAGCAGGGTGGTCAAGACCGCTTCAAAAATCATAGGCAGAGATCTTCCTAGCCTGGACTCACTGTACCAGCAGCGTCTCTTACGTAGAGCAAGTCTTATCTCCAGTAATTCCACCCACCCCGGCAATGAGCTTTTCCAACTTTTACCACCAGGACGTAGGTACAGGTCCATCAGTTCCAGGACCAGCAGATTCCGCAACAGTTTTTTCCCTCTGGCTGTTCGCGCTCTCTCTGATCAACCAGACTGATTGGAGAGAGCGCGAGTGGCGAGTGAGAACTTGTCAGAATGTGTACTGTCAGCTCTTAACTGAATCAGTGAGGCGTGCCTGTTCGACGTGTTTAATACCGGTATTTGCTTAGTATTTAGCATGAAAATCATATTTCAGAGTTTACTGTGTGTGTGTGTGTGTGTTTGTGTGTGTGTGTGTGTGTGTGTGTATGTGTGCGCGTGTGTGTGTGTGTGTGTGTGTGTGTGTGTGTGTGTGTGTGTGTGTGTGCGTGCGTGCGTGCGTGCGTGCGTGTGTGTGTGTGTGTGTGTGTGTGTGTGTGTGTGTGTGTGTGTGTGTGTGTGTGTTATTTTAGTCTTAGTAACTGACATTAAGACAAATTCCAATGTTTTTATTGTTTTGCACATGGAAACATATGGCAATAAACTATCTTAACTTATCTCTAATTATACGTTCATTTCAGAAAATGACGTAGATCACATTTTGTCTGGAAAATGTGCACGTGATGAGGGGAAAACGTCATTTCACATCTGACGCATTTTAGAGAGGAACTAATTGGGCTACAAAAAAACTGTCAAAAACCGTGCACAAACGGCCGGGTAGACAGCATTCTTTTTTGTGTGGAAATTTAGTCGAGTATAATTGTATGTAAACAATGTTTTCTCAAGAAAGTGTATGCAAACTTCTCAAAAATTTACTTTTTAAAAACTTGGTTCGCGAGTACTGCAAAGGCACTATACACGAACATAGCGATACTTTATTCAGTGATCTTAAAAAGTGATCAAAGAATGCATTATCTCATCGTCAATTGCTAAATTGATAAATCATTGCATTAACCAGGAAATGTGTGTTTGTTTTACATGGAGCACATCCGTCTGCCCCACGGAGCATGTCCACATAGGGGGCGAACATGCTCCAACTCAGACAAATTTATTTTTTTTATAGATTATTATTATTATTATTATTATTATTATTATTATTATTATTATTATTATTATTATTATTATATTTTTGAAGTTTTACTCTTTTTGTCAGTTTCTTACAATAAATAAAAGAAAATCACATTGAATAACAAATAGTTTCGGTTGCTTTTAATTTTATTTAGACAAAACACTTCAAGATGCTGTCAGACAGAATTCAGCAGAGGAAACGAGGAGGATCAACCAAAACCTCCGCCATCTCAATCAACAAACTTTTCTTAAGCTGAATATATGACACAACGACGGCAAACAATATCAGATATTCAACTCGGACTTTATTTAATGAGATTTGCTACTCTGAAGGTTTGCCTGTCTACCCAGTACTTTCTATAACACAGACGCGTATCCGTCAAATGATAAAATATAGACTTGACGAAAGACCTGAATATCTTGACCAAGGAACGAGTGCTACCGTCACAGACTACTTATTCTTTCCAGTCCACTCTTCCCTATCTTCTCAGCCGACCAGCATCTTAGTAAAAATGCATTATTTTCTTCTTTCTCATTCATAGCAGATTCATGTCTGTACCACTAAAGCTAGCATCCATAAAGTGTAAAGAAGGTATGTCCTTCAGTGAGCACTGACCTGAAACGATGGGTGCAAAATGTTTGCCCTTTCATGCTTTTGTTGACGTAAGCAAACCCCAGAAAATGGTTACGCGGTTGAAAAAAGACCTACACCGAATCCAGAATCTTTACCACTCCCCCCCACCTCCCGACCCCCTTGAATAGTCTTCCAGAAAAATGACAACGTCGAAGTTTACGACGAACGAAGGACGGACGGACGACCACTGGCCCATTAAATGGATTCATGTTCCGCACGTGAACCTACCACTTAAAAGTATCAACTCCGTTTTTGCTTATGACCATTTCTCACACAAAAGGCCACCAAATACTAAAACATGACGAAAATCGGTAGGGTGGTTCCAGAGATATCGCACAGACAAAAACTGAAGCACTGAAAACACATATGGCTGCCAGGGTCTTTACAGTCGGTATGTCAGATAATTTTCCTTTGCAAAACTTTCTTCCGGGTACCTTTACTTTAACAACAATTTAAATCAAATGAGCCGTCCTTTTTGTGATATTACGTTTAGTGTACAAACCCTTTATATCTCGACTGTGACCTTGACCTTGGCCTTAGGACCTCGACTCTGGTACAAGCCACATCTTCTAATCTAATACTGACCAGATATGAAAATTTAAAACATTTTGTTGGTTGCTTCTGGAAAAATCACCTGCACAAAAGTCAGACAGCCAGCCAACTATAGTGACGCATAGGATGACTCCAGGAACAGATGAGGGTGGAAAAGAGGCATCTTAAACAAGAAACACGAGGCAGATAACCACAATGCTTGTTTCCATAGCCAACAGGCGTCCTTCAGCTGGAAATTTGAAGAATGATGGAAATGCATTCAGAATTACATGTATGAGATATAGCGCTAGAATGCAAGATATTGTCATATTGTTGTGTTCATATCTGAAATGTGCTTGATTTAATGTGAAATCATTTAGAATGGAATTTGTCGTGTTTTTATGTACATTTTAGTAATCTGATTCATATGCATACGATGAAAATTACTTAAGATATAACTTTTTTAGTGAATGGTGTACATAAGCCTTGTAACCCATCATTATGACACATGTCCAAATTGCATTTCTGGTCATTTTAGGCGTGCAGTAATTGCAAACGTATCAATGTGTGGGGCTAGAAAAATATTCAGGACAATCTACACGTTGTTGTGATCCGTGACAGTAAACACTACACAATTCTACCTTGACGTTATGATTTTATAGGTGTCTAAACATAACACTTTCTTTAAAAAAGCAAAAAGAGGTCATTTCAGGTCATATTTAAATGTACATATCTCGGAAGCCAATCAACATAAAGTTCTGATTTGTTGCTGTTACGATTGTGGTTGTGTTGTTCTGTGAGAGCGTGCGTGCATAATCGTAGGAAGATCCGATATTTATTTAAGCTATCATGGTTACGAATCACGTACCTTTTCAGTAAGTTTCACTTTCGTTCACGCGTAGTGCGGAATTGATTATCTTTTGACACACGGAGTTGAATCCCGAAGAGTCTAGAAACCGCTCGAGTAATCACCACTGTTTACTGTGCGCGTGAAGTTAGCGAAGTCGTGTACTTTCCAGAGGATGCGGGCAAGGTCGTGACCTGTCTGGCATACTTTTGTGTGACGTCGTAACGCGCGGGGATTTCCCAACATAGGGGCTGGAAATAGCAGCCAGGTTTTTGTAGACCATTCTAGTGTAATGTTTCTCAATAATATTTATGAGTTTTAGTTACGTATTTTATTCTGATTGGTTGTGTTGTACGAATTTCCTCGATTATTCTGGAAAGCATTCCAGTACATTGTTTAGTTGTAAAATTGCGATGTAACAGCATCGGTACATTGTTCAGTTGTATAATTGCAGTGTATCGTAAGCACATTGACATTGACATTGAGAGAGCTACGCAAGGTATCGTGCTTCTTTGTCAGTGACGGAGTTATGCAGTGAATGGTGATGTACATTGTATGAGAGACGCATTGTATCAGTGTTGGTGCATTTGTGAACGCATTTCGTGAAGAGCTGGAGAGATGACCTCGCATTAGGTCCCTGGTGACTGACGTCTCGGCGTCCGTCGCTCCAACTCCGACAAGCACTCTGAACAGTAATAAAGTCCTAAAGTCTTAAAATGTTACGTGCTGGATCGTGGTCGTATCACACCAGACGGCACGCACGTAAGGTTCTTTTAAAGAAACTTCATTCAGCTGCAACCCGTCACACGTAGACAACACTGGTGTAACAGTTCCAACACTATTTTATTACAGCGATGCGATCTCCACGAAATGCGTTCACAAATGCACCAACACTGATACAATGACTGTCTTCTCTTCAAAATGTCCACACTTTGACACAATGCGCTTCTCATACAATGTACATCACCATTCACTGCATAACTCCGTCACTGACTGACAAAAATGCACGATACCTTGCGTAGCTCTCTCAATGTCAATGTGCTTACGATACACTGCAATTATACAACTGAATAATGTACCGACACTTTTACATCGCAATTTTACAACTGAACAATGTACACACGTGCTTCCTAGCACGACTCTTTTATAGTGGAATGCTGTCCAGAATAATCGAGGAAATTCGTACAACACAACCAATCAGAACAAAATACGTAACTAAAACTCATAAATATTAATGAGAAACATTACACTAGAATGGTCTACAAAAACCTGGCTGCTATTTCCAGCCCCTATGTTGGGAAATCCCCGCGTGTTACGAAGGCGACGTCACACAAAAGTATGCCAGACAGGTCACGACCTTGCCCACATCCTCTGGAAAGTACACGACTATTCTTAACACAATACTGACCGCTAACTTCACGCGCACAGTAAACAGTGGTGATTACTTGAGCGGTTTCTAGACTCTTCGGGACTCAACTCCGTGTGTCAAAAGATAATCAATTCCGCACTACGCGTGAACGAAAGTGAAACTTACTTACTGAAAAGGTACGTGATTCGTAACCATGATAGCTCAAATAAATATCGGATCGTTTCCTACGATTATGCACGCACGCTCTCACAGAACACAACCACAATCGTAACAGTTGCATGTGCACTTCTTTGAACGTGTACTTCTGATTGGTGCATTTGTTTGGTTACAGCTTCTAGAGAAAAAAATTTGAATGGACCTACCTAAGTACAGTGTTTTCATTATGTACTACAAAAATCAGGCGTCAAATGAATTATGAACAATAATAGGACGTCTTGCTGTCGAGTGACATAAATGTTTTCTTGTTACCATCATATTTGCTTATGACGTGGAATCAATTTATCCGCGCACATTATTCAATTACTTGAGGACAAAATGGCTGGAGGTCTGAAATCTTTCACGTCGCAGTAGCTGACAGTGGCTTGTACATTGAATAAAACCTTCTACAGGAGTTTATGGTGATATAGGAGCTCCAGGTAGGTTGCTTCTCTGGTTCCTTCCTTTCTTTAAAAACAAAATTCTGTTGTTTAGCGCCATGCCACGACTCCTACACGTTTTTAACATACGGCAAAAACTGCAGGCGCTGTTTCTTGGTGTGTGCTTGGTCTATGAGCTACTGCCACAGTAGGCACAAAAAAAAAAAACATTACACACGCGCGTGCAATTGCGGAATCGAAACAGCAGACAATCATATTATTTAAAAACGCATTATCTTTATTGTCGTCTGCTCTTTCGATTCCGCTATTGCACGCGCGTTACTATTCTATAAAATGGGGATCACATGGCCGGTTTCATGATTTCATCTGAAGCCACGGTGTTTTCCACTGCTAATTTACAAAACCAAAATGGCGTCCGGTCCCGAGTGGGTCGATTTGAAGACAAACGTCTAACGGTGACGCTTTGCTTCAAAACTTTGACGTACTTTCAGGTAGCAGAACATTTTTGGACACAGTATAGCATTAATATCAGGCCTTATTTTCTTCCTTTTTGTCAGGTATTTGTGCACCACCACTCCTACACGTTTTTAAGATAACAAGGACTCCAATTGCTGTTCCTTGGTATGCGTCAGCTAATGATTACGCATGTCTCGGTGTCTTCCTATGACGTCAAACTCTGGGAACGACGCCAAAATGTGCTGATATAACGCAAAACTGTGCTGAAAAAGGAACGATTCTGTAATCTTCCTTGGCTTCTGTGTCATCGGTCGTGGTGATCAAGCGACTTTAGCGGCTAAAAAAACTGTGAGTATACAGGGCGTTTGCAATGCTCGTCAACCACATTTACTTAAAAGAACATTTTGATACACTTCTTTCACAGAAAGACTCTACCTACACGTGAAAGAAAAAAAATCATTCTCGTAAATTTAGACGGATATATCCTAGCATAAAACACGTATCGTGATGTGCAGGCCTTGTTTATGCAGGCGAATTCTAAAGATCTGTGTACACAGCGGCGTCTTTCTAGCAGCTGATCTCAAACTACGACGGTCTATCCCACGCACTCACACCTCAGTCATACATTGGGCGTTAAATGAATACAGCGCCTTGCAGTAAGTGAGTCACAGGCGCAAAACTAATCTGGCATTACCCTTGAATTATCATGATCGACCCATCTCCTGCTGTAGTGCGTTAATGGGTTAATGTTGCGCGTGTGAGGCTGGTATTTGGCAATATGGTCATGTGTAACAAGTACTTTTAGAAGCCGTCGAAAACATTAGTCAACACAGGCACTACAAAAAGGCGATAAGTTCCATTGAAGGTCTTCGAAACAGCTGATGCACAGAAAGCTAATTTTCTTCTTGTGTTCAAATTCCGACCAAACATTGTCAGTGCGGCTGAGTTGTTTAGACTACGATGGTCAGGAAAAACTAGTAGCACTTTATCTTCCGCCTTCTACTGTTCGATGGGCCGAGAATAGTGTCATTGTCCGTTTTCAGGCCCTGAGTACACTTGCAACACGGGTTGAACCCGAGTAGAGTTCTATCCGGGTTCAACCCGGGTTGATGCGTTTACACTTGCATTTGGAACCATGGTTGACACGCCCATATGACGCGACAAAGCATCTTAGGAATGCATCGTGGCGCCCTCCACGAGAGACTGAACACATTGCGTGGCTCATGATGTATTTTGGCTCTTGCAGTTAGATGGTGATCGTCTTTCTTTTTATTGACTCATGCGAAGCAAAAGTGAGTCTATGTTTTGGGCCAATGGTCGTCCGTCCGTCGTCCTTCGTCCGTCCGCCGTCGTCCGTGGTAAACTGTAACGTTGAAATTTTCTCGGAACCTATTCCAGCCTCAGTCTTCCAACTTTGCCCAAGGATACTTTGTGGCAAGGCCTTTCTAAACATAACACAAAGGTCAAGGTCACAGGGGATCAGGAAATATGCCACAATTATCTATATTTTGACATAATTTATTTTTTCTCAAATACTATTCACAACTTCAAACCCAAACTTGGTACAAAGATACCTGATGGCAAGACCTTTCTATACATACTAATTTGGTTGATCCCTAGGAAAGGTCAAGGTTTACAAGAGCTCAGAAAATAGGTGAAAAATAGCCATATTTTGACAAAAGATGTTTTGTTTTCCTCAAATACTGTTCACAACTTCAAACCCAAACTTAATAATAATACATGGTATCTATATGGCGCATTTCTCATATTTATAATATAACTCAATGCGCAGGCGAAAACCACACACACACACACACACACACACACACACACACACACACACACACACACACACACACACACACACACGCACACACACGCACACACACACACACACACACACACACACAATTAAATATATACACAGAGTCTGCAGGGGGGAGGGGTGTACAAAAACCGTAGAGATTACACGAAAGTCTGCGAGAAAAAGTTGTTTTTTAACTTTGATTTGTGCTGCGTAAGAGTGGAGGCATTTCTCAGCTCAGTCGGTAAGAAATCCAGATTAAAGGAGCAGTACATCTGAAAGAGCGTTCACCGGCAGATTTGAGATGGAACTTTGGAACTTTGAGAAGTTCCTCTCCCGATGAACGCAGATTGCGAGAGGGCTGGAAAGTAATTAGACTGGAGGAAAGCTATGACGGAAGACTGCCATCGAAAAGGCGGTATGCAAGGGTCGCAATCTTAAACTTTTTGCGAGATTGGATTGGAAGCCACTGAGAGAAGGTCTTCCAATCCAATCCAAACTTGCTACAGAAATACCTGATGATAAGACCTATCTATGTATTCTGGATGACCCCTCGGAAAGGTCAAGGGTCACAAGGGCTCAGGAATAGGTTTGGGGCGGTCCGTGGCCCAGTGGTTAAGGCGCCTGCCACCAATGCTAAAGGTGCGAGGTTCGATTCCGGGTTCCGGCGTCGGATTTTTCTCCTCTAGTAAGTGTCACCGTTAATTCGGGCGGACCGTCGGGGGTTCTTTCTCCGGGTACTCCGGCTCTTCCTCCCCCTCCACTTTGGTATCAGTTTCAGCCAACTTAATAAAATTTCAAATACAAAACGATTTCCAAATACCGTCAGTAGCTCGCTTGAGCTTGCCCTTAGCACCACGTAAATGTTTTGTGTTTACGTACAGTGTGTGAGTGAATGCGTGTGATTCACGTGAGCGTGCTTGTTGGGTTCAGTTCGCGGCTACATTCTGCGCATTGAGTTATATTATAAATATGAGAAATGCGCCATATAAATGCGATGCATTATTATTATTATTATAAATAGCCATATATTGATTAAAGATGTGGTTTTTTTTCAAATACTATTCACAACTTTAAACCCAAATTTGCTCGAGAGATACCTGATGGTAAGACCTTTCTATGTGCACTAATTTGGTTGATCCATCAAAAAGGTCAAGGGTCACGAGGAAATGGGTCATAAATAGCCATATTTTGACAAAAGATGTTTTTTCCCTCAAATACTATTCACAACTTCAAACCCAAATTTGGTACATAGATACCAGATGGTAAGACGTATCTATGCATAATAATTTGTATGACTCCTCGGAAAGTTCAAGGGTCACAAGAGGCTGGCAAATGTGTATACATTGCCAGTTTTTGATAAAATTGTAGGTATTATCCACATCTTTGCACATTTTCAACGAAATTTGGCACAAAGATAGATGATAAGACCTTCCTATGCATATTAATTTAGTCTACTCATCACGAAGGTCAAGAGTCAGGGAGGAGCTGACAGGTGTGTGAAAATGCTTACACTTTCTTAAAACCTGGATTTTGCTGCTGTGGAAGCCAGCCCTTGTCACGAAGGCCACACATGTAACTCGGTCATACACGTGAGCCATAATGGCTTTGCCTTTTTTGTTTTAATTATTTTATGTACATCTTCTTGCTGCATAGAAAGAGACGATATCGAACACGAGATTCAAGTTACTCGTAGAGCAACGTTTGGGGGGAAAAGATTTTCTTAGTACATGATCATGACCTTTATGACAACGTTGTTGATTACCAGCGTTCTTACATGATCAGATCGATCGGCAACCGTGCTACGTTTGTGGTTGTGTTATTCTTTTAGGGCATATGTGTGTTGATCATAGGAAAGATCCGATAATCAGTTGAGTTATTTTAGTTTAGAACCACGTACCTTTTAGTATGATTCGTTTTCTTTTCTATGGAGAATTACGATCAACTTGTTGTGTGTTTGTGTGTGTGTGTGTGTGTGACTAGAATGTTGCACATTTCGCTAAATTGTTGCAAAGTCCTAATTAAGCAGGAAGGTTCTGGAAAAGGCGCGATTATTCTAGTGACCTCAAATGTTTTGTAGTATACATGTTGGCGACATTTCGTAACATTTACTTAATGCACCTAGATTTCAGTGGAAGATTTTAGATGGATCTAGAGTGTTCATTTTATTGAATATTAATGATTTTGGTTATGTTTGGTTGAGTTGTGTAATTTGCGGGATTGTTCTGGAAATCTGTAATAGTATATAAGAGGGTGTTAGGAAATGTGTGCGTGCATTTTATGAGACGGTGTAACAAAGTGTGGATGCATTTATGAGAGATAGTGCATCAAAGTGTGGATGCATTGTGCTAAGAGTGCATCGTGATGTCGGAACTGTTTCTCCAGTGTGGTCTACAACCTCGTGTCACGTGTGACGAGTTGCAACTGAGTGAGGCCCTTTTTACAAAAATACTACGTCAGTGTGTCTGGCGTGAATTGCACTGTACTACTACCACGACGAACACTTAACAAACCACTTTCCACTTTAAAAAAAAAAAAAAAACTTGTCAGTTTGTTCTCTGCCAGGGTCTAAAGACTGCTGGAGGCAAATCGTGCTACAAGCATATATAGATGAGCATCTTCAGTAAAAACATAGATGAAAAACTGTAGAAACATATATCTCACGGAAATCTTCTGTGTCAACGGTACCGAAAGTCCTGCCAGTGACGTCACGTCTCAGATTATTTTGCAACATGCGTAGTGATGACGCGGAATGGAATGCGGTTTAGATCCAACCCTGCAACGCACCATTTGACACAAGCCACATATATTACACTAAAATAGGACGGTCAGCCCTAGAACAAATTCAAATTCAAATTCAAATACTTTATTGTGTCAGTCTAGCCGACAAATTTTCTTTCGTTGGGATCACATGCGCGCGTACGGTTTTAGCCACATGTGAGAAAGAAAAAAAAAAACATGACCACAGTGTACAGTGTTAGTGGTATAGGAGTGAGTCTGTCACTTGCAAGATGCCACTGCGACATCTGAGGTGCAAGTTCCTCGACGGCGTCAACAAGGAGAGAGAGATACGCTAGTTAACACACTCTTCATTTACGAGACGGATGACCGAGGGTACAAAGCTGCCCTTGTAGCGTTTGGTTTTAACAAGAGGAGCCTTGAACCTACGGCCAGACGGGAGCTTTTGAAGGTGCTTAGAAAGGCAGTGGGAAGTGTCAGCTGCCAGCCTCAGGCCCTTGCGTATCATTCTCGTCCTGTAGAGGCCGTCAAGGCTCTCCACCCTGCCCCCAACGATTTTCTCACTAAGCCTGATTATCTTATTCAGCTTCCTAAAGTTCTTCGCGCCCAGGGAGCCGAACCATGAGACAAAGGAGAATGTAAGAAGGCTTTCTATAAAGCAGAGGTAGAACTGCCTGAGGATTTTGGGGCTCACATCAAAGGAGCGGAGTTTGCGCAGCATATACAGTCTCCCTTGGGCTTTCTTAAAGATGAGGCCTGTGTTGTCGGTGAAGGATAGCCGTGAATCAATCAAGGTCCCTAAATATTTGTAAACCTCTGTGCGTGTGACAAAAGTGCCGTCAATCACCAGGGACTGAGGAGGGTGGAGTGGGCTCCCGGAAGTTGGCCCACTGCCAGGCTTCCGAAAGTCGACAACCATCTCCTCAGTCTTGCCTACGTTCAACTGTAGATGGTTGTTATGACACCATGAAACAAACTGACTCACTTCTGCGAAGTAGTCAGCATCTGAGTTTGACAGATCTACAACTGCGGTGTCGTCTGCAAATTTGACATAGTGAGTCCTGTCATTGGAGCTGGTACATTCATTTGTGAATAGGATGTAAAGGACAGGCGAGATCACACATCCTTGGGGGCTGCCCACGGACGTGGTGATGACAGAGGACAAGTTGTTTACACGAACACGCTGCTAAAAGTGTTGTTTTCCAAGCACCCGAATGTCGGCCATTTTGAAACCACTCACTTCGGAGATGAACAGCTACCAATCCAGTGCCTGTCGGTCACATTAAAAACCTGAAAATAATGCTGACCTCTTTGCCATACTTCTGCATTCTCATCCATATGACGGCAAGACGCATTTTTCTCGTGAACACCCTTTAGCTTCAGTGGTTTCAGTCTGAAAGTGCGTCTTGTTTTCGTGGACATTGTCGCCATTCAAAACCTTGACTCACGTATTGCTAAGGGCTGTACACTGAAACGTGTCGTAATACCGAGAAAACAAAATACGAGCCTCTTTAATCAGCATTTTAATCGATTAATTCATGCGAGGTAAAGGCCGATGCCGGCTTTTGCATGACTACAAGGGGGATAGCTAGGACATTCCTACGTTACTGGAATGTTGGACGGTGATGTCCTGGGCTGTCTCTCATGGACAGCATCCTCAGCCTTTCAAAAAAGTGTGAATTGTATTAACTCTTTAACTCTTTCTACCCCAACTCCGAAATCCTTAAATTTTGCTCTTGTCGTCTGAAGACTGCATTGCAGTGCAGGACATAGATCGACCATGATAGTTCAAGGGCGATACCAGAATAGCTTGGCGCCCATAGGCGCCAAGCTATTCTGGCATCACCCTTGAACTATCATGGTCGAACCTTATCTTGCTGTGGGGTGTCTGGGGTAGAGTGAGTTAACGTCCATAACTAAATGACTGCCGTTCTTTAGAATGGAGGCTATTTAGGTCTGGTAGTGACAGTGTTCATGCTGGTCTAGAAATGTTACCTTGTATCTAAAGCACATTTGCGCACACATATTTACTTTTAGGATGTGTGTAGTATCTTTTGGCCAGACATGTAAACTCGGAACATTTATTTATCTTTTGTTTGTGTGAGTCTTTTTGTACTGATCAGAACCGGACTTTTCTTGTAGGGTGGCCTTCGACTCATGCACGGCCCCAAATCCTGTTCACCCTTCACTGCCGAAAAAACATGGATACCACACTATTGCAAAGAGGTGTAGATCTTCATGAGACCCTGCAATTGAGAGGCCTTATGAGGATCTATGCCTCTCGCTGAAACCACTTTGTACTCATTATTCATGGGACTGCTGGAACTCTCTCGTGTTGAATTTACACAGATTTCAGACTACAACGTTCCTTACAGTGGCAGTATATGGGTTAACTAACTAACATGATCATACAGCCACCGGTACGGACACCAGCACCACTGGCTGCACGCTCAGTGGGTTAACTCATATCATACTGAGGCTTAAAGCTTCAAATTTGTACACTGCGTCTGCCATATGCAAGCTACATTATAGTACTTACATATACAAATATAGACCAATGGCTTTAGTTCAAGGGTGGTGCCAGAATAGCTTGGCGCCTAGAGGCGCCAAGCTATTCTGGCACTACCCTTGAACTATTTTAGTCAAAATTATTTCACACACTGGTGTATTCCGAATGATAAGGGTTAAAGGTCAGTGCTTCACTATGACGCTCTCATCTCTACGTCTCTGACTTTTATGTTTCAGATATACTTGACCAGACAGAGACAGAGACAGAGACCATAGCTTGACCAGCGGTATGTCTCGGACGATTGACAATTATTGTGCTCCACTAGTTATCGGCTTAGACAACAGCACGATTGCAAGACCCGATCACTTCTACCAAATGTGGCGTATTGGCGGACCGATGACGTTTGTAGTGGGATTTATCGGCAACGTCATGACTCTAGTGGTTGTGTACAAGTTACGGTCTAAAGCGCCCTCGTACCTGTTTATCATGGCTCTGGCTGTCTCCGACATCGTCATGAACGTCACCGGGGTAACATCGATCATCTTCGCATACACTTGTAAATGGGTCGCAGACTTGAGTGTGGTCACTTGCAAGGTGGTCAGATGGGTGAAAGTTTCCTGTAGAATGACCTCTTCCTGCCTTACTGCGGCCATCAGCGTTTGTCGTGCGGTGGACGTGACGAGGCCTCATGTCGCAAGCTCTCGGAGCCCAAGAGTAATAAAAGCTGTCATCGTCACCATTTGGATGATCATTTACGCTTTAAACTCAGGACATATACACTTCAGAGAGCTGTATTATTTGGGAGGGCAGTGGAGGTGTATGTACATGAAAGGCTGGAGACCTGGAGAGTCCAGTTCAGTGTTTACAAGTTACAGATTATACATGGTCTGGTTTAATAACCTCGCCAGCCTTATTCTCCCGTTGATCGCCATGATCGTCAGTGACATTATCCTTATCAGGGAAGTGTTCAAGTCTACAAGACAGGTAGCTGTATTTGCTCCACAAGATCTCAGCCACACACAAATGACCATGCTGGTACTAGCGATATCAGTCTCGTTTTTCGTCCTTAATTTTCCAAATCTCCTCTGTGCAAGCTTAGATTTTTTCAAGAGCGACCTTTTTAGTAAGGAAGGTCAGGACATGTTTCAAAAAGCCTGGGATATCAGCACATTTATAGCTTATTTTGACAGCGCTAAAGACTTTTTTATGTATGTGTTGACAGGCAGGGATATTAGGAGGAAAACCAAAGAGTTAATGCTAGAATTTATCCTCAGGACGATTCTATTATTGACCCGCACAGCAACCACAATTCGTTCTAGCTCCACTACACAGCCCCGGCAGAAGGACCTTTTATCCAGAAAGCGTTCTGAAAATTTCCGAAGCACAAAAATATCAGTGGCGACCCCACAAGACGGAGCAACCGCCAGGAAGGACGGAGATGATGCTGTGGACGCTTAGTTGGCAGCCTACATTTAGACTTGAAAGTGCTGCATGACCAGCATTCCCAGTAGCAAAACGTCTTCGGGTCCACGACGGCCTCAGTGGGCCCGTGCACAGCCGCTTGCGGCCGTCGTGGGCCCGAGGTTCTTTGCTTACTGGGGTGTTGTTTTTCATACATCAATGTGAAATTCTATCAGTGCTTTGCAGCAATAAGCTATCAACCTTTCTTTCACTTCAGAAACGTAAAGTGTTAAGTCTTTGGCGAATAGGGCCTGCTGACAGAAAGGGAAATATACAAAGGCCATTGATAAGTAGACCACACAAATTAAAATAAATAATAATAGAGGGAGAGCTAGAGAGTGGGGGGGGGGGGGGGAGGGGAGGGCACCCTAAGATATCACAACTTTTACCTTTTGCAAACCGGCTGGGTCAAAATACGCATTCTAGCGATGATTAGTACTATTTATCATCAGAACATCTATATTGTCCTAAAACAATACAAGATGAGGATTTCATTTGGAGCTTACATGCGTTTTTCTTTTAGGAACATCCAGAGTTGTTCACATTTTTAAGTTTATCCTTCCGTCCTCTCTAAGCCAATCTCTGATCAACACACATGCCGGCGCACACAAATAAAGACGGCCACACGGCGCTTTCCGCCATTAGTACGCTCTGTGGGTTCGTGTAGCGACAGGAATTCTGAAGAATAATAGCACGCGCAGAAAAATGTCGTCACTATAAGCTTGATGTCATGGCATCGTTTGTCTCACGACGCTATTTACACAGTGACGCAGTGACGGGGGTTCTTTCTCCGGGTACTCCGGTTCTTCCACCCCCCCCCCCCCCCCCCACACTTTGGTACCGGTCTCAGGCCACTTTACAAATTTCAAATACAAGCGATCAAAAATCTCTGTAACTTCAGTAGCTGACTGGCCCTTCGTTTGTCTTGTACTGTGTTTGTACTGTGTTTGTCTTAAATGGCGTAAATCCGTGTCTGTTTCGTTAGTGTGTGTGTTGGGTTTCAGGCGCGGCGCTTTGAGTCGATTTCCCCAAAATTGAGAAAACGCGCCTATATAATAACGGTATTATTATTATTTTATTAATGTTTGACATCACTCATCCGAAAGGCACGCACCTTCTTCCAGGGCTGACTGCTTTCTTCCACACTGCCTCTGCCAGGGCTGACTGCTTTCTTCCACACTACCTCTGCCAGGGCTGACTGCTTTCTTCCACACTGCCTCTGCCAGGGCTGACTGCTTTCTTCCACACTGCCTCTGCCAGGGCTGACTGCTTTCTTCCACACTGCCTCTGCCAGGGCTGACTGCTTTCTTCCACACTGCCTCTGCCAGGGCTGACTGCTTTCTTCCACACTGCCTCTGCCAGGGCTGACTGCTTTCTTCCACACTGCCTCTGCCAGGGCTGACTGCTTTCTTCCACACTGCCTCTGCCAGGGCTGACTGCTTTCTTCCACACTGCCTCTGCCAGGGCTGACTGCTTTCTTCCACACTGCCTCTGCCAGGGCTGACTGCTTTCTTCCACACTGCCTCTGCCAGGGCTGACTGCTTTCTTCCACACTGCCTCTGCCAGGGCTGACTGCTTTCTTCCACACTGCCTCTGCCAGGGCTGACTGTTTGATGGTAGTATAATTATACTGGATTCAAAACTTTGCAAAAATGAATTAATTATTATTCATAAAGTTGAAGAGGTAGTGACGACGCTGGATTACGAACGCATCCAATGTCTATTTCAAAGCTAGCTATCCAAATTCCAAGTCAATAGAACGAAAATTACGGACTCAAATGTATGGATCAACGGACTTTCTATAAGCTGTCGTCCTAAATCAGAGAGAGAGAGGAGAGAGAGAGAGAGAGAGAGAGAGAGAGAGACATGATCATGATGATGATGATGATAATGATGATGATGAAACTTTATTTATCAACGGTAGAAAGTTTTGACAGAAACAAATCGTCATTTTTCAAACTTGCCGTTGCTAACATCTACAACATAAAATAGATTTAAAATAATAATATTAATAAATAATTATATTTACACATATTATTTCATGCAACATTAAAATTTTTAAAAAAATATTTACACAAAAAAAATCAACATTCATCTTATACCATACACACACACACACACACACACACACACACAAACACACACAAACACACACACACATACACAAACAACATAGATAAATGCATATTTTTTATAATACATCAAAGCATTAACCATCAGGGTTTGTTTAAATGCCCAGTATTGTTATGTTTGGCTCATCAGATGGAGAGAGAGAGAGAGATGAAATGAAATGAAATGAAACTTTATTTTCCAAGGATAAACAATAGGTGCGCAGGCCTGTTTTTATTCTTGTCCTTCCTAAACACTACAAAACAAAATAACGTACATAAAATCACTCTTTTAACCACACGCACACGCCTGTACGCCGGTGTGCAATTGCCACGTGCACAGGTTTGTGCCAGATTAGCTTGTAGCCTACAGTCGCCAAGCCAAGCTTGCACAACCCTCTACACACACACACACACACACACACACACACACACACACACACACACACACACACACACACACACACACACACACACACATATATATATATATATATATATATATATATCATGTACACATACAGAGAGAGAGGGAGATGATGACAATGAATCTTTTATTCAGGATAAAGTTGTTAGGCAACTCTATGCCCTCTCACAAGCTGTCCTATAAACAAAACAGAACATAACAGGAAAACAAAGCATTACCAAAAATCACGGAAAAGAGTAACGAACACAATAGGTGAATGATTTTTTAATTAAAAAATGATGGCACTGGAGAATTTGTAAATGACCACGATGCAAAAGCAAGAGAAATAAATTAGTGCATCTAAGACAGTGTCATAGAATCAGCAGCATCAATAGCGTAGAAAGAGAGAAAGAACTGAACTAAAACTTTATTTTGTAAGGATGAAGACAGTAGGCACTAAGGCCTTTAGTTACACGTCTGTCCTTAATAACATTAAAAATATAACATCAGAAAAGGTAACAAGACAAACACAATTATATTTTTAAAATAATAATATAATATAATAATAATAATAATAATAATAAAATTAAAGGCACACAGACACAAATTCAGTCAGATGTAAGGCAGCACAAGGGTAACACATGATGTCTGTTACTCGAGTGAAGCGTTAATTAATATCTCTTAGGTGCAGCAGGCCATTTAGCAACACATCCAATATTAAAGACAACAGGCAGCATGGACAGTAGGAAGAGTTTAAAAAAAAGAAAAATACAGGCGAATGGGTCAAGTGTAGACAAATGCTCCAGAAAAAAAAAAGAGAAAACTTCACCCTGTTAAGCTGACCTGGGCGACCCTGGGAACTAAAAAGTAGCTGGGCCGACCCAAGTGCCCCTGGGCAAACTCGGGTGGGGTTTCGGACGCGGATGGTTGGACAATATCTTAAAATTTGACACAGCTTTGCTTGTTAGAAATCAATACCATTTTTAAGATGGCTCTTAACCCTGTGGCTGTCGGTAGCGCTTTTTGTCGCGTTAATTTCCGCAGGAATCATCGCGACAAATATCGCTGCCGACAGCCATAGGGTTAACTTATTGTGAGGAGTATATTTGGTCCATGATAACCCATAACATGCCACATGTATAATCAATGTTCAGATAGATAACAATGGGACATGAGAATGGATGGAGCACCCGAGTAACAGACAGATTACAAGTTCTGAACTGTGACACTCTGTCGACGCTAATGTTCGCCATATCGTGCTGCTTGCATTTTGCTCGTTGTTTGAATGTCTGATAAATTGCCTGCTTGATTTTGTTTGGGGTGGTGTCGATAGCAACACATTTCAAATTGCCGTTCAGTCACGCTATTTTCCGACACTGATTGGTCACACTAAAAATCGCAGGGGGTTCAATGCCCCAATGCCTACCTGCTAGAACCTGACCATCGCCGTACCTGTAATTTTTAATCTGCTGGCCAATCCGCAATTCTAGTATCGCGTACGAATCTGTCCTAGGTCTTTCGTCTGAAACACAAAGATCAAATGGCTGTGGACGATAGCAAAATAAAAGAAATGCACCAACTTATGCATGACTTATGCGGTAGGCACGCTACACAAGTGCTACAAAAATCTCTCGCCGCAATTCTAACTGTGAACTGAGACAGCTCAAAACTTTCCATTGTACTTGTCAGCACGTATGCTGTTTAGAAAGCAGCCTGTTGCCACTGACTCGTGCAGTACGCCTAGAGAATGAGAATAAATAAAGAATATGTGACAGCTGGATCAATGACATTTCAGTTTTTGTTGAAAAGATCGAGTCAGTGTAAAAATTCATTGCTACAGATTCTGAAATTGGCACTGGCTGCATAGAAGCAGCACCGTTGGTAAACGTTTGAAATTTTAGTGGTAAAAATCAAGCACACCAAGTTTGCACGACCGGGCAAGGTAGCCGATGCATAAAGAGTCGCGTCCCCTGTGTATTTCCCAGAAAATTGAGTCTGACGTCAGAAATATTTGGCGTTTTACTCCTTACGTCAGACACACATTCGAGGCTTCAAATCAAGTGCGTAATTTAGACTGAACGACAATGGCATTGCACCGTCTGTGTTGTGTTACTTCTGGGGTTAGATCGTGGTTTGTTCGGCGCGGAGGTCTGATAATCAGCTTCAGAGGACTACAATACGACGATGAAACCCTCGAAGTAACCCAACACAGACGATTGAATGCCTAATTGGTAAACGGTACTCGGACCGACATTCCCATTAGTTGTCCCGTGCGTATCCAACTAAGGCGGATTTCGGTCCGATGGACGTCTGCTCGCTGTGTTCTCACTTACCGTGAGCCACACTGTAGAAAGCCGTTAGTCCCAGGCAGAAGATGATATCGAAAAAGGACATGTTCTCTGCGGCTCGAAGCCAAGCCACGCACTGAGAAACAATGACTTTCCACCATGCAAACTTCCAACGAGAGACGGCTTTGTTTTGTTTGTTGCACGTCTGGTATGAATCGGTTGTTGGTATTAATGACGCACCACATGTAAGATTAGCAATTACACACACACACACACACACACACACACACACACACAAACACACACACACACATACACACAACACGCACGCACACACACACGCACACACACACCATCACACACACAAACACACACACACACACAACATCACACGCGCACACGCACAAACACACACACACACACACACAAAGGCAGCGGGGGGGGGGGGGGGGGATACAGGACTAAGGACAATAATCCATGTTTTGTGAGAAGCGAAATCTTCATTGAACACAAAAAAAGAAAAAAAAAAAAATATATATATATATATATATATATATATATATATATATATATATATATATATATATATATATATATATATATATATATATATATATATATATATATCACAAAAATAGAGTACGGCTGCCTTCACCGGACACTTGCTGTTAATGTCAAAAGACTGCTCTCCACGTGGTAGTGTTTTTACTTTGTATTGTTTGACTTTGACCTTTTTCTTTAGTCTTTTCTTTTTCTTTTATTTTTTTTTCTTTTCTTAAGTATCAGCCGGTTATTTAAACTGTGATTCTGCCCTGTGTATGCAAAAGACAGTAAGTCGATGATTGTGAAAAAGCGAGAGTTTCATTGTATTACAGTGAAGATGTCGTTTTCACAAAAATGACTTTACTCTCTTTTTGCTTTCACAGGGCAAAGTTGGAGGAGGTGGTAGGACTCTCTTCCTTTAGCGACGGTGCTTTAGAAAAGGTTTGTTTATGTATTCCTTTTTTAACCTTTAACCGAGGGGTGGGGGAGTGGGTGGGTGGTGGGTGTGTTGCTTTTATTATCTGCTATTTAGCCTGCGGGATATCTTGAGTGATCAGCTGTATTATTCTCTTTCATCTTGTACAGAAACTCGCGATTTCTTTTTACATTTCCGATGAAAAGCATCACGGCTCCTAACAGCTCCAGAACCGTCTGTCAGTCGTTACCCCAGAGCCCTGATGACTTTCTCTGTGTGAGGATGTGTGGGATCAATTTTGCAAGAGGCATAGATACTTATGAGCCCCTGCAAATACAGGGGATCATAAAGATCTATGTCTTTTTCAGATGGATTGTGAGTTTCAGTACATCCCTGTAGTCGTAAACCCAGATGAAGTTCTCTGTGTGAGGATGTTTGGGAACAGTTTACAAGACACACAGATTCTCATTAGCCCCTGAGGTTTCACTCACGCCTGACAATCTATGCCACTTCCAGGTGGAACGCTGGCTGTTGGATGGTTTCAGTTAGTGTTGTATTTATTTTCTTTTTGTCTGTTTTGTGAGAGTTGAGTAGCGGCAGTAATGTAGATTACGTTTAGCTAGTATGATATGTATTAATTACATTCTTTAATTTTATTTTTGTTATTAAAAACAACAACAATTCCGTTGTGTATGTCGGTTCAGTCTTGTGTTTCAGTCTTTCCTTTGTTTTTTTTCATTCCCTTTGTTAATATTTTCAGCACTGTCTTTATACTACAAATATTTTTTTTACACAATAAAAAATTGTTGGCAGGGGGAAATGGGAAGGGGGAGGAGGGGGGGGGGGTAGTTTCAAGCATTCATTTTGTCTTATAAATCTTTCGACTACTCATGTACCAAACGAATTGTGGGCGGGGAGGGGGGGGGGGTAATATTCTATACTTTAAAAAAAAAAATTGTTTCTGTGTTTATTTATGCACAGTCTAAATTTTGTTTTTAATCTCCGCTGATTATTCCTCTGGAGGGTATAAATTCCGACCATAGCATTTCATATTTCATTAACAAGAGGACATTCTGTGGTGTACGTCACCTCATACAAACCTGACACAATACACATGACACAATACACCATGACAGTTCAATGATAGTACCTGGCAACTATTACTGTCAATTCGTCTCCTGCCACTGGTGCGAAGTCGTCACTGGGCTGTATGAGGGAAATATTTTTTCCTATGATGAAATTGCGGGCGATGGTGACCATGGCATCATCAGCTGTCCGTTTGAGATAGGGTACGGCGTGTCCTCAGATGGCTTATGGACAGGTTACTTTTACGCTGAATGGCTCCCTGCAAAGAAGGACGGCAAAATCAAGGCTGATAGCCAGCTTTCGCCACCAGCAAAGACAACACTCCAAACCTGATCTCCAAGAGGCATAGATCCTCATGAGCCAATCAGGCTCATGAGGAGCTATGCCTCTTGGAGATATCTGGATTGTTGTCTATGCTTATGACACAATAATCAATAATGATTTCGCTATCGTTTGATGTTGGGAGTTGATCACCTCAAACGCAACTTCACCAATGAGACCAATCATAGCACGGAAGCCCTTTGCATATGTGGGCCACACAAGGGTCCACACTGGTTGTCTCCCTCGATTCGCTGCGCTTAGCGCAGCGAATCGAGGGGGACAACCAGTGTGGGGTAGGTCGAGTGGTGGAGGTTGCTGGTTACTCTGGCTTGGCGTGCCGCACGCTTCCTCTCTGTCTCGGCGAATCGTTGGGCTCCTGCCGTCCTGGCTCCAGAGGTGATTTAGCTCCGTCAGAACACGCGGTCGGAGGCCAGGGTATCCCAAGACTCAACCTCAACGCTGAAAGTTTTCACTGATGGTTTCAGTAAGTCCTTGAAGCACTTTTTTTCTGGCCTCCAGCCGAGCGCAAGCTCTCACACAACTTCGCAGTACAGCAGCTGTTTGGGCAGGCGGTTATCAGGCTTACGTGACAGGTGTCCTGCCCATCTGGGCCTGCTGGAGGAGAGTTTAGACGCTGGGAATGTGTCAGGAACCTTGTCTTGTCGCTTGGTCTTCAGGAGTCTGCGGAGGCAACTCGCGTGGAAGAGGTTGAGCTGTGTGGCGTGCCTGCTGTGCACAGTCCATGATTCACGAGAGTGCAGGAGTGTGATACGCACCACAGCACGGTAGACTTTCAGATTGGTGGTAAGGCTGATTCACATGCTGATCAGTACGGTCTGTTGTTGTTGCAGAGTTGTGATTAGAATGTACGTTGGTACCTTACGGCTCAAAGCAGCAAGACACATAAATCAACATGAGCCCCTGCACTGCGGGGGTTCATGATGATCTGTGTCTCTTGCCGCTGAATAATGTGTTGTGTTCAGCTTTGCTCGGGTTAAAATCCTTCATTTCCAGAGGTCGCAGACTGTGTTGCTGACGACCAAGAAACATGGCTACAAAGTGGTGTCAGCAAGAGGGATAGATCTTGCTGAATCCCCGCAAACGTGCGGCAGCTTATGAGGATCTGCGACTCTCGCTGTTGGATCCTGTTCAGTGTTTCAGACAAACGGAGTTCATGAACGCTTGCTTCAGTGTGACGAAGTCGCGTCCATTTCGCCGACTTCGCGGTTTCTTGTTGATGTCCAAGGGAACCGTGATTTCGGCAGTGTGGTGCGGATATTTCTATGATAGCACAAGTATATCTGCGGATTCAAAGCTACATCAAAGATGAAGTACGACCCCAAATCTGTGTTATTTCTTAGGATATCCCAGGTCTGTGTCTTGGCCGATAACCAGCTTGCACCGTAAGACAACACTCCGAACGTCTCCAAGAGGCATAGGTCTTCATGAGCCCGGGGAGCGCACGAGGATCTATGCCTTTGTGAGATGTCTGGGGTGTTGTCCGTGCTTATGGTAGATTCTGGCTATCCGCGGTTATTTCACTCTCGTTCGTTGTCGGGGAGTCGTTCGTTGTCGGGGAGTCGTTCGTTGTCGGGGAGTCGTTCGTTGTCGGGGAGTCGTTCGTTGTCGGGGAGTCGTTCGTTGTCGGGGAGTCGTTCGTTGTCGGGGAGTCGTTCGTTGTCGGGGAGTCGTTCGTTGCAAACGAAACCTCACTAACGAATACGACTTCGTGTCGGGGCGCCCCAACTCACCTTTGTCGGTCAGTTGGAAATCTACACAAGTCAAGTTCCCTGACCGCGGCTCTTACGTCTGAAATAATTACAAACAGTTGGTACGTATTTTATTCAGACGCAACTCCCGCTGTTAGGGGATATATCGTTGACAGGTTTCCTAGACAGGTGGCAAAGGTGACCGAACTCTGAGTGATACGTTTGATTCCAGGGTAGGATGCAGTGATGTATGGCCAGAGGATGACGTCCGAGACGTATACTTACGCCGCTACGATCAGGTCAAGCTCTGATTCCAGGGGTGTAGGCAGATGTCTTGGGGCAAATTCGGACCGCCAAGTCTCCACAGAACTGCACGGCATCACTCGTGTACCACGAGTCCAATTTTTATTCACACGGAATTAACACAGTCTGTTCCAGGACCGAAATCCGCAAAATTGGAAGTTTCCCCCTGAGGACTGTATTACACGTTTGGAAACAGATTGAGCGTGATAGTTCAAGGGTTGTGCCAGAATAGCTTGGCGCCTATAGGCGCCAAGCTATTTTGGCACAACCCTTGAACTATCACGCTCGATCCATGTCTTGCCGTGGCGTCTCGGGGTGAAACGAGTTAAAGGCTTCACAAATTATTGTGTTCGAAATGGAGAGAAATTACCTTCGCTTACCATCACGGACAGGCACCATGGATAAAGTCGAAATGACACAGGAGTGCATACAGCAGTTTAACCGCCATCTTGTACTTTGTGTTTAACCAGTTCAGTGCCAGCTGACGCATACTGTGTTCCTGCAATCTTTGTTTTATCTTGTTTAGACTGCTGTAACTCCCTCCTTTCCGGCCTGCCTAAAACCCAGCTAGATAAACTGCAGAGAGTGCAAAACAGTGCTGCGGGCCGTTTAGTTCTGTGCGTGCGACAGCGTGACCATATCCGCCCCGCCCTTGGAAAAAAAACTCCACTGGCTGCCCGTACAAGAACGCATTCTGTATAAACTGTCCTGCATGTGCTTCAACTCTATCAACTGACTTCTCCTGCTTATATCTCTGACTTACTCCATCTGTATACTCCATCTCGCACCCTCCGCTCTTCTCTGACATGTAAATTTCGCCTTCCCAATTTAAAATGTAAAACACGTGGCGGTCGTGCCTTCTCCCATCTTGGCCCCGCCACTGTGAACAGCCTCCCCGTCCCTCTCAGTAACTGTCAAACGCTCTCCTCATTTAAATCTCAAAACCCACCTCTACAACGCTGCTTTTCACTAGTTCATTTTTCCCCAGCCACGCACAATTCATCACCACGGTCACATATGTGTGTGTGTGTGTGAGTGCGTGCGTGCGTGCGCATGTTGTGTGTGTGTGTGTGTGTGTGTGTATGTGTGTGTGTGCGTGTTAGCTGTTAGCCTTTTCATTGTATCAGCGCTTAGAGTTACTTTTAGAATAAGCGCTTGACAAATCTTCTTTATATTATTATTATTATTATTATTATTATTATTATTATTATTATTATTATTATTATTATTGAAAACAACAAAGAAGAAGAACAACAAAACAACTAGCTGCCCTGGAAACATGAATTCAAAGTGGTTTCAGCAAGAGGCATAGATCCTCATGAGCCCCCGCAACTGCGGGGTCTCATGAGGATCTATGCCTCTTGCAGTTGAGAGGTGTTCAGATTTTCTCGGCACTGGACGGCTTAGCCACCGATTATGTGTCGATGAAAGTTGGAGTGGACCTCAAATCCTTAGTGTACGCCACATCCAGTGGAGAAATGGTCACCCTGGCGTTCGTCAGGTGGAGACGGGTCATTTTGGGCATAGGCCAGACCTGTGCGGGGTCAGTTTTGCGTAGGCCAGACCTGTTTTGGCGGACTCTAAGGCGACATGAGGCACACTGGTTGTTTCCCTCGATTCGAATCGAGTGAGACAACACTATAATTTTATTTCTATTTCTGTGTGGTTGGAGAGAGTTCAATCGAATCCTCTACGCTCCGAATACGAGTTCACTGATGAGCCTAGAATTTTTCTTCTTTGCGGTGTGGGTGCGCGTTATATTAGCTTTATTAATGAAATGATTTGTTTTTCTGTTCTACGGCTTGGATAATGAAGTTAGTTTATATTTCTCAGCTGATTCAGTGTTTAATTGATCAAGTAACAAATACGTTACTTAACGTTCGAACAGAAACAGATCATGATCGTGTTTGCTGACTCTTCATATTGATGATGGGAAATACAGACCGTACAACAGCCTTTTTTTAATATTCACTTGAGTATAGTCACATTTTTGTTCAGTGGAAAGTTAACAAATTGAAGCTGGCATCTTCAGCGACGATCAGCAGTGATATTAATTATGCTTGTATTTGGCAGCGAATATGTCATAGACCGTTATGCTGATTCAAGTCTGAACAGTCTGCATGCCTGAGCGTGGTTAGTGGTAGCAGGCTGGAACATAAGTGGACTGCAGGTTACACCGGAAGGCATCCAGACGGGGAGTGGGAGTGGGAAGGGCAGGTGAGGCTTGGACATGCCTGCTCTTGTCATTGTGTGGCCATCTACTTTGTGAACTGTGATTATAGAAAATACCAGGGGACCGACTGTCAGGTTTGTTCAATCCAAATTTGTTGAAAGTTGAAACCTGTCTATTAACAAGCTTTTATATCCGCAGTTACATGCACGCACGTTATCTCACATTTCTTACACACACACACACACACACACACACACACACACACACACACACACACACACACACACACACACACACACACACACACACCACACACACACACACACACACACACACACACACACACACACACACACACGAATGTTTCTACCAACAGATGATCTTGTATTCATTGTGCACCACGACCCTTTGTACCCTAAGGCCGACTTCCCCACATTTTGGAGTTGTCCTCTGAAGACTGCATCACGTGATCCAGGCGACAGATCGACCACGATAGTTCAAGGGTGGTGCCAGAATAGCTTGGCGCCCCATAGGCGCCTAGCTATTCTGGCATCATCCTTGAACTATCATGGTCGATCCAAATCTAGCTATGGTGTGTCAGGGTTAAATGAGTCAAGTATTCACAGCAAAAGAATGAGCAGTCAGTGAGTTGACTCAATCAGTTACTGAAGTCTGCACCCTACCAAATTCAAACATAGATGCTGGGTAGCTCGGGCGGTAGAGCGTTCCACTCACGTCCCAAAGGTGGCTGGTTCAAACCCAGTTGGGGTCACAATTTGTTCAGACTCTTTTCGGTGCCGTGTCTTTGAAATAACCTTCGTGGTGGACACACAAACAAAAAACAAAAACGCTAAGTCCTTAACGGTTTTTTTTTCTTTTTTTTTTTATGAATTGAAAATATGTTCGAACCTGCTTTGACCTTACCAAGCCAAAACAGGTAGAACACAGGCGGAAAATGACAAAATCTACAGTTAAAGGGTCGGGTCCCGAAGTCGTACCTTCGGTTTAGTCGCAAAGCAGGCGGCGCTATGCTTTCGTGCGGACGGCTAGGATTCAATATACTCATCGTGACCGCGCGCCCGTTTGCATAGGCCGGCCCACGGTTTAAGTTTTACCTTCGGTTTCGACTGCGTTTCATCTGAGTTCAGTACATTTATGAAACCCAGGGTTAAATACATTTTCAGATTAGACACTGTGTCAGCCTTCGTCAGTATTGCAGGGTCCTGCTAGATCAGCCAATAGCGGTTCCTACATCACCATTAGAACTACAAGTGAAACAATACTGTAGCCGACACAAATCAAGAACAGGGATTGCACGTTCACAGAAGTTGGTTGGTTGGTTGTACATTGCTTAACGTTCCGACAGCAACACGACTTTCTCAAGACGTGCCTGCGCTGCTTGTGAAAAGAAAACTAAACTGAATATTTAATGTATGTCGCCAGCCGGTCTAATCACAAGGGGGAGAAAATCGAAATTATGTCAAGAGTTGTGCCCATGACTCTGAGCGTCAGGACTCAATAGGATACACAAGGTTAATATTTTATTGACGCTCCGAGTCAGGGGAACAACTCTTGCATTAACTTTGTTTTTCTCCCCCTGTGGTCTAATATGCAAAATAAACCTAAGACATGCTAGGGACATGCTAATTTATCACACCTTAGTTTACAAAAAACAAAACCCCAAACATTACAATTACAAAATCTCTTGGCTTGACTTCGCGAACGAAGATTCTATAGGGCTTGCCCACGTCTGGAGGCATGTTCGTGGCTGCAGAGGCCAATTCGGGACAGGCAGGTTCGACCGCAGTGGCTGCAAGGGAAGGTCTGGTCAGCGTTCTGAGTTACGACAACTCTGTTTTTTTCTCCTGAGCCGCTTGTCCTTAAGGTTAGCTCTGCGAGAGTCCTCAAAGGAGACGGCTGCCTTGTAAATGGTGGAGCGCCAGGTGTCACGGTCCGCAGCAAGCGAAGACCACTGGCGGAGGTCGATTTGGCAGGCACTAAGTGACTTCTTGAGACAGTCTTTGTATCTCTTCTTTGGTGCCCCTCTGTCTCGGTGTCCAGTGGCGAGCTCGCCGAACAGGGTGATCTTGGGTAGGCGATGATCCTCCATCCTGGAGACGTGCCCCGCCCAGCGAAGCTGTGTCCGCACCAGCAAAGCCTCGATGCTCACAGTTTCCGCCTGTTCAAGAAATTACAAAATATGTACAGGAAAATCACATAAAAAATATGTTAGCCGCAAACACATAACGTATTGTCTCTTAGATCATTTTGCAACACACAAAGACTACAGGCAGCGCAGACATAAGGCATCAAGGTGACCCTGGGAACTAAAAAGTAGCTAACTCTTGGCTTGTCGGTAGCAAAGGGTTAACCCAACCCAAGTCCCCGAGGGCACACCCGGGTGGGGAGGAGGGGGAGGGAGGGACGACAAAATGCAGGAAGTAGCATGTACTGAATGCAAGTTTTAAACATGACTAAAACTAGGCTCAGGTTTTGTCAAATCTGGAGCAATCTCCTGTTTACTTTGATGTAAGCGATCTTTTGTTGTATGCGGCCTTGTTGTAAGCAGCTGTGTCTTACAAAGGCAAAGAACAAATTTGGCCGGGTCCTTCCAGAAAGCTTGTTTATATCGAAATGTTGTTATCTCAGACCGTGTTTTATACCCATTCAGCACTGACGCACTACAGCAAGAGATGGGTCGACCATGATAATTCAAGGGTAGTGCCAGATTAGCTTGGCGCCTATGGGCGCCAATCTAATCTGTCACAGCCCTTGAATTATCATGGTTGATCTATCTCCTGCAAATGGTGCATAGTCATTAGATGACGCCTCCAGAATTTGAGAAATACGGCCGTCCGGCTGAATCAGTTAAGCCAAGTTGACTCCAATTATTGGAATCGACTTCGGTTAATACAAGGTCGGCTATAACAAAAGTCGGATATATAACAGCACTTTTCAGAGGTCCAGACAGGACGTTTTCCTATACAAATGACTTTCCTTCTTCGCCTTCAGGAGCCAAGCTAATCTGGCACTACCCTTGAATTATCATGGTCGGCCCATCTCCTGCTCGTCAGGTAACACCTGCAAAAGTTGAGAAATGCGGCCGTGGGGTTAATAAACGGGTTAACTAAGCTTCCTATGGTGCAATGGAGAGAAGACACATACTGCAGGTGGTAAATCTCCTGATGATGGCTGCGTCCAACTTTCCGTCACGTGGAATGGACACTGCCGGATTTGACACTGTTGCAAAGCAGGACGAGTGCACTGTGGTAAGTGTGCGTTTGTCGTGTGTGTGTGTGTGTGTGTGTGTGTGTGTGTGTGTGTGTGTGTGTGTGCGTGCACGCGCGCGCGCGTGTGTGTGTGTGTTTGTGTGTGTGTGTGTGTGTGTGTGTGTGTGTGTGTGTGTCCTGTTTTGTGGAAATTGAGTGACTTCTTAGTTTAAGGTATTGCCACTGAGGAATTAGCGCTATAAAGTCACGTCCGCAGTCCGTCGTGCATATTTTCTTTCCCCCTCTGATGTTGAAAACAGTGGAACGTTCGCTGCTGTTTGGGTTGTGTTACATGTGTGTATCAAACACAGTGTGCACTCTTTGACTGGGCATCAATGTTTCTGGATGGTAACCTTTAGAATCCTGTTCTCCGTCAGCGAAAACATCTACACGCTTGTTGTTGTCTATTAGCCTAACCATAAAGTTCTAATTTTTAGCGAGCTAAGCTCACTGAAACAAACGAAAACCACATCATAGATGTCTTCGTTTCTTTTACATGTTGCCGATAGAAAGCGAAAACCCGAATGAATATATCCAAGAGGATAGAAAGGAAGTTAATTTTACACTTACCTCAGTATGGGTCCAGGTACACTCAAAATCTGTAGAGGTACTCAGGAAGTGGACACGTCAGGACACCCTGTTTTACTCCAAACGCCGAAGTGCCACCTTTTGTCAAACGAAAGGGGCAAATTTCCCTTCAGGATTTATTTTTTATATGATGCAACATACTACAGTTAGTGACGTTTAGATTTCTTTTAATTATTGCGTCACATCATGTATTCTTGTAAAGCAAGTGTGGATTTCCATACCATTATTTTCGGATCCCTGATGGCGTATGCTGGCAAATTGGCACACTATGACATTCGTTATGAAAAAAAAAAAAAAAAAAACTAGCACATGCGTGTATCCACATATTGATTTTACAATTATTTTATATAACGTGAGGTAAATTAACGAATTATAATGAACAATGTTATCTCAGTACAGTTTCAAGATACATTATAGTAAATAGTGTGAGCCTGCCCACAAAATTAGAAATGTCTACTACAATCTTTTAGAACAGGCAATCTGAAAACGCAGACTTAGGATGTTTAATTATGGGTGCGCAAAGCATTTTTAGAATGATGACAATAATAAAGAAATTATTCTTTGAGCCCCTGCATGTTTTTATTTTGGTTCTCAGTGCTAATGACCGTAAAAGAAATTGAAGAAAAAGTATTTTGGCATGAGGAGGTATTTTATGTGACGGCGTACAATCAAAACTCGCGAGCATAGATCAAGATCAACTTGACTGTTCGGTGTAAAAATGGCTGGCTTTCCAAATCCGTGGCTGTTTGTCACCCTTCGAACAAGTACGTGGTTTTAAGGATGCAGACAAGAGAGACTATTTTGTCAGAACACAAAAATACCAATCTATACTTACGTTCTTTAAACGGCATTAACCAGTGTTCCGACAGCTTTGATGCGGTAGGCACTGTGTCAGGTGAGGGTCTGGGACCCAGGGGAACTTAAAGGGGAAGGCGTCTTCATGGGTTTGAAATTACAGTGCTACAGTAGTGCCTGATCAGCTTGACTCTTTTCCAGGCACTACTTTTAAACTCTCCTGGTCGATCCACCTCTCACAAATGATACGTAATGTCGGTCCAGGACTCTTTCAACAAAATGTCATCGAACGTTCTACGGGGTTTGCTACACACTTAAAGGTTCTCTGTTGTTATTGTCGATGTCATAAAACGTTCTGCTGCAGTGCGGGCTTTGATTGCTAAAACAGGCATAATTATACTTGTACAAAAGGTTGTCAAAGTAAGGTTGTCAATGTTATCTTGTTTCTACTAAAACTTTTCTACCCTTCTTTTCACAAAATCCCTGTAAGTAGGCGCACGTAACCGACGTTATTTATTGCCCCTTGTGAGCAACGGAGAAACTCTTTAACTCATTCGCGGCGTACCGAGGCCGCGTATCCCCATGCGGTACGTCGCAAATGAGTTAAAAGAAAAAAGGACAGAGAAGAGCAGAAAAGTCTTTTATTTTACAACATTCAGACCGTATAGACCTCGAATGCAGTGTTACAGTGAGACATACTAAGAACATTAATAAAGGAGTTATTGAAAAGTGTTAACCCTTTATTGCCTGGAGCAGGTCGCTTTAATTTCATTAGGACGACGATGATAATAATATTGATATATGAGTAACGGTTATTATAGAAGGAATTTTGCAGTTATATCGTAAGTTTATTCCCTTCTATTTACAGAAGGGACTATTTAGGATGGGTCGTGGTGGGGCGAATTTAATAGCATGCCCATGATGTCAAAGGCGGGCAGGCCTAATCCTCTGACAACTGAAGTAACAAGATATAAATTTCGTCATGTCTAGTTACGCTAACCTCTCTGCTGAACGTACTTTTGGCGGGAAGCGCCGTATGTATGCATGTATGTATGTATGTATGTGTGTGTGTGTGTGTGTGTGTGTGTGTGTGTGTGTGTGTGTGTGTGTGTGTGTGTATGCGCGAGCGCGCGTATGTATGTACACACGAGAATCTCCAATATTTCTGTAAACACAAGTTTGAAACCTGGCGAAATACTGCATTCAATGGGTGGCTAAGAGAGCCGTCGAGCATATTGTAACTGGATGTCTCATTGAAGACACAAAAGACCGTTTATATGAAGTCCGTTGACCCAGACTAGAGTCCCTAATTGTTGTCATATTTACTCGAAATTTTGGATATAGCTAGTTTGGAGAAAGAGGTTGGATGCGTTCGTTAGCCAGCTTATAGCCTTTCAACTTCTTCAGTGAAATTAATTCTTTCAGAAAACAAATTTAAAACCGTAAAAAAATCTTTGATTTCTGGAGAAAGTCAGACAGTGGCGATGACGTAAAGAAGCAACTCCGACGCCACGCAGACATTGACGCAATATATATGACGTAATTCTCTCTCTCTCTCTCTCTCTCTCACTTGTGCACATCTTCAAGAGGCATAGATCCTCATGCGCCTCTCTCTCTCTCTCTCTCTCTCTCTCTCTCTCTCTCTCTCTCTCTCTCTCTCACACACACACACATATGTGCGCATCTCCAAGAGGCATAGATCCTCATGCGCCCTAGCCGGGCGCATGAGGATATTAACCTCTTGGAGATGTGTGGAGCGTGCGCGCACGCACATACTAACACGCACACTCACACTCACTCACACACACACACACACACACACACACACACACACACACACACACACACACACACACACACACACACACACACACACACACACACACACATCGACGTACTTTCAGAAGAGCATGTCAACCTGATTTCAAACAAATTATAGCAAAACTGAATTTCTACCGTGAATTCTAGTTTTGTCACTATTTTCTCAAGCATGGAAGCGAAAGTGAAACTCATGTCACGTAAAATATAAAATTACGTAAAAACAAAACAAATACGTCATGACAAATGACGTTTGACATACCGATGATGTGTATGCACTGCGCCCCTTATCGAGCTTACTGACGCATTGGCAGATCTGCGAGGCTTTTTCAATAGGAGATATTTCAACATCAGAATCAGGTCAAAGACAAAAGCGAAGACAGCTCTCATATAGAAGGGACTTTGTGGGATATGGTTCATCCCATCTTGTTCAAGAAATACACGAGGTTGCTGTGAAATACCTTTTATGATAACCCTTACTCATATTGTTCTTACAAGTACCTCACAAAACTTAAAGGCGAGATACACTGGACAGGGCGGCACAACTCCTTCTATGACTGTTCCTGGATTATCTCCCTGAACACTTCCTTCGGGGTGGTGCTTAGGGTGGATGAAGTGCTCTTGGACAATGACGTCACGCAAAAGAAGGATGAACACAATGACGTCGCGCTGAAAGAGGATACACAGAATGATGTCGCGCTGAAAGAAAACATTCCAGATGTCGTCAATTTTAGTGAAGCCAATTTGAACGTCACTCAAAACGTCACCCGGGATGATGTCACGGGGAATGACTCTAAATCGAATGACAAGGAACTGACCTTGTATCATGGAGCCCTTCCTGACCCTCAAATGATGGTGAAAACATTCAAGGGAGATGTGGCCTCTGTAACGAACAGAAACGTCGACACTCGCTTCGCTCCCACCTTCACCCTGCCCGCGTCAGTCATTCTTGTGCATCACCACCAGGTTCTGCTTCACCTGACCTCACACTCAATGTACGCTATCTGTGGGGGAGGCTGTGCGCATGGAGAAAGCTACACGCGTACAGCTTCGCACAGAGCCGGCGAACAAGGTTACCGAGCACCTAGTTTCAAGGTTACCTACGCCGCCGTCGCCTTGGAAACGATGCCCCCAAATTTAGGTCAAGGTCGATACAACTGCTCCCCGCCCTACGTGGTTCCTAGTTTGCTGCGGTGTGACGTCGCGTGGCAGTGCCTCGGGGGAGAGGATGAGCGAGAAAGTTCTTGTAACTACAACAGTCTGTGTGGGAGAGGAGGCCTTTTCCTTATGGGCGACTGTCTGCATTACAAGTTTCCTGGGGAGCTGATATCTCCAGTGGCAGCGAAAAAATGCGAATCCCTAAGGTAATGATGATGTTAATGATGATGATGATACGAAAATCACCACAACAACAACATTCTAATAATAATAATAATAATGATTGATGATGATGATGATTGATGATTGATGATTGATGGATGATGGATGATGGATGATTGATGATGACGATGACGACGACGACGATGATGACGATGATGATGATGATGATGATGATATGATTATTATTATTATCATTATTATCAGGTGTCCGTCTATCGACGACACGTAGTGTCACTGCTTCGTAGTGCTAACGGTCAAGGGCCGTAGTTTCTATCGACACGTAATGCTATTGCGACGTAGACTCGTGTACTTTGCAAGCGTGGGTCTATCGCCACACAGTTTCAGCGCCCTTAGGTCTACCTGCCGTTGTGCTATCGAGTCGTAGTGCTATTGACATGTAGTTCTATCGGCCGTAGTTCTGTCGACACATAGTGTTCGTGATACGTAGGGCTAGCGGGATTTATCCAGTATTGAATGTATCGAAAGTGACGACGTTCCAAACGAAATTACCTCACACATTATCACCGGAAGCACTGATATAGCAAGAAGACTGAATAGCAAAATGAAAGCGATAAAGAATTAAGACAGATTTCAACAATTACTGCAAGGTATATCTTGCACCAAGACTACACAACTTTAACCCATTTAGCCCCGACGTCTTGCAGCAGGAGATGGATTATCCATGATAATTCAAGGGTAGTGGCAAATTAGCTTGGCGCCCTATGGCGCCAAGCTAATCTGGCACTACCCTTGAATTATCTCCCGCGATCCATCTCCCGCAACTGGTACATAGTCGTTAGGTGACACCTCCAAAATTTTGGAAATGCGGCCTTAGGGTTATATGGGTTGATCTAAACACAAACACAAATCCAACAAGATGAGGATTTCATCCCAAAGTCTACCGTATTGTTTGGAGCTCAGATGCGTACTTATCTTTCAAGAACATTCAGAGTTGTACATATTTTTAGGCTTATAATGCTGATCCATTTTCCTCCACTTTAAGCCAGCTTCTGATCAACACACACGTCGGCGCACACAAATAAAGACGGATACACGGCCCTTCCCGCCATTAATACGCTCTGTGGGCTCGTGTAGCGACAGGAATCCATCTCCTTCTACTCTAACCCACCCTCTGATCCACACACACTGGCACACAGAAATAAAGACGGACACACGGCGATTCCCGCCATTCGTAAGCTCTGTGGTTTGGCGCAACATAGCTATTGTGAAGAAGAATAATAGCACAAGCAGCGAAATGACGTCACTTCAAGCTTCACGCCATGGCACCATTAGTCACGACGCCGTGTTCATAGTGACAGCTCGATGTTATACGTCACTCATCGCAGTACTAACATTTGACGTATCATAGAATCAACTTTGCAATTTTCTTGCTGATTTTCACGCTTAAAGCTTACAGGTCACAATTTGACCTATACCTAACCCAGGGCCGGGACAAATAGCAGGCTTAAGCAAACACTGTTTATGAAAAATCATGCGGGCATTAATGAGAAGATAGCTTTTATCGTAAAAGAAAAATTAAAGTTATGTTAGCCTTTTTACAGATGACTCCAAAAAAGTGGTGCAGAAAATTGTCTGATTTTCACACCGAGGCCATACAGGTTACACTAGACCGACAGCCGAGACAAACTGTAGGCTTATGTATACACCGAATATGAAAAATCATGCGATTACTAATGAGAAGATTGTTGGGTTTTTTTCTATTTTATTTTATTTTTTATTTATTTATTTATTTTAATTTTTGGAGGGGGGCGGGGGGGGGGGGAGGGATGGGGGGGGGGGGGGGAGAGGGGGGAGGGGGGGCTTCGTAAAAAAAGATTCAATTGTTTTACGATTAATTCATATAATTCGTGAAATTAATCCCAAAAACGTGAAAATATATTTTTTCCAAAAATATTTAATTATCACTCAAAACGTTCTAAAGGTACAATGCTGGTTAATGAACTCACTCAATACCTCCCTTTGATCTAGGTATATGCAAAATATCTAGTAAAATAAGAAACATTGCGGACCCCAGTGTGGATCAACCGCTTTTGGTGAAACAGCCATTTTCTCGCCAATGAGCATCAAAATCAAAAAATGGAAATAAGGTCTCGAGATAATTCTTTTAGGGACAATATCCTAAAATTTCAAGCTTGTCCGTCCTCAAACACGGGCTCTAATCGCTATCTCTCTCTCTCTCTCTCTCTCTCTCTCTCTCTCTCTCTCTCTCTCTCTCTCTCTCTCTCTCTCTCTCTCTCTCTCTCTCTCTCTCTCTCTCTCTCTCTCTCTCTCTCTCTCTCTCTCTCACACACACACACACACACAGGGAGACGCAACCATCAGAGTGGGTTACCTAGCATTTCATGTGAAAATGGGTTCCCATATTTCTATTTATTCTAGGGCTCTGGAATTGATGCCAATGTTTAGAACTCACACTATAACTAAGCTCTATAACTTAAAATAAAATAGACATTTTCTAGAAACAGAGCCACTAGATGCCGAAAAAATGGGTTTCTGCCAATAAAGTGGGTGGGTGTCTCTCTCACACAAATGAAACTGGCATTACAGTCAAAATGGGTGTCTTCACAACAGTAGGCGTCTGTAATAAGGTCAAGTTCATGGAATACTTCTTTTTCACATTAATTTTTTTTCCCAACTTAAATGTGTATGTGTGCTTTAACATTCTTTACATAGTATGGTGCAAAATTCAATAAACACTGGCCCGAAACCTTTCGATTATGATTTTTACAGAGGAAATCGTTTAAACATTGCTGCGTTTTGTCCTTTTGAAGCAAAACAGTTTATCATGGCATTGATGTGAGAATCAACACAATGTATTCTGGAAATTAAAGGACTTTTTTTGTGTGTTTTGGGGTACTCTGGAGTTTCAGACAAACAGCAACAGAGCATTTTGAATATTAACCCTTATCATTCGGAATACACCAGTGTGTGCAACTAGTGTAACTGAAATAGTCCAAGGGTTAGTGCCAGAATAGCTTGGTGCCTCTAGGCGCCAAGCTATTGTGGCACCACCCTTGAACTAAAGCCATTGGTCTATGTCCTCATCTGTAAGTACTGTAATGTAGCTTGCATAGAATTATGGCAGTGAACAGATTTGAAGCTATTAGCCTCAGTATGACTATGATGCGGGTCAAAAAGTGTGGAAAAATATCAAAATTAGAAAAAGACCCAGACGAAGAAACGAACACTTAACTTATTCTACCCCAGCAAAATTTAAGATCCACCACGATAGTTCAAGGGTGATGCCAGAATAGCTTGGCGCCTATGGGCACCAAGCTATTCTGGCATCACCCTTGAACTATCGTGGTGGATCTGTGTCCTGCACTGCAACGCAGTCTTCTGAAGACGACTTCAACATTTGGGCTTAACTTATTCTACCCCAGCAAAATAAAGATCCACCATGATAGTTCAAGGGTGATGCCAGAATAGCTTGGTGCCTATGGGCGCCAAGCTATTCTGGCATCACCCTTGAACCATCATGGTGGATCCGTGTCCTGCACTGCAACGCAGTCTTCTGAAGACGACTTCAACATTGGGCTCAACTTATTCTACCCCAGACACACCACAGCAAAATAAAGATCCACCATGATAGTTCAAGGGTGATGCCAGAATAGCTTGGCGCCTATGGGCGCCAAGCTATTCTGGCATCACCCTTGAACTATCATGGTGGATCTGTGTCCTGCACTGCAACGCAGTCTTCTGAAGACGACGTCAACATTTGGGGATTCCGATCTTGGGGTAGAACGAGTTAAAATGACAGAACAGAACACTGACATTAATTAATTAACTGACAACATAAGAAATCACTTGAAACTTCAGCCTTTATTTAACGTCTTTCGTCTCCAACAAACAACCAGCCATTCTTTCATTTGCAAAATGGTATGGCAGTACAACCAACCATTCTTTCATTTGCAGAGTTTTTTTTAAATGGTATGCAGTATATTACAAAATGATCCGCCCCGCCCCCCCTAACACTCTTGTAATCAATTTTTACATTGTCAATGGTTTTCTTATCTTATTATATTGTCTTTTGTCCCCAGCCGGCTGTTTCGTTTTGCAAATCCAAAGGTTATACAGTATACAAAATGTGACCCTTTCTCACGAAACCAGTCTTAACTCGCAGCGAGCCAATCAGCACTACACGCAATAATATGTGGTGGGGGGTCAATCTGGGGCATTTTCACTTTTTGGGAGAAATGTATTCTACATACACCAAAGTATCGTATGGTTAAAATCTTTATCATGAAAAATGCCATTAAATAGGTAAAAAATGATTTTAAAAGTCTGCCCTTGGCCCCAATTATGCTGCACACAGAAACTTCACAGGCTGTTTTCTCAAAATGGCCGCCGGAGGCTTTAACAACTTTAAACACTTAAGAACAGCTTTTACAATTTTTGCACTACAGCATACAGTCATATATCACAGTAATCAGCAAACACTGTAGTTTTCATAAATGCATATATGTCAAAACATCCAAAATGCGAGTTCTTAAGACTGATTTTGTGAGAGAGAGGGTCACAAATGATCCAGGCGTCCATCAGATAAAAAAAAAAAGAAAAAAAAAAGCAGGCTATACATGCTGAAACCACCCCAATAATAACACTGATGTAATAAATCTGTATGAAATCGAAAATGCCGCGAGTGGCGGCTCAATTCATTTCTTTTGTAACTTTTTCAGTCTGTTGCGGACGTAATCCTTAATGTTTGTCCAGCGCCTATGTCTAAGTGCAGGTTCCAGCGCCATTGCATACTGTATCTCGGCCTTTCCAGGAAGTTTGTTCATGACGAGGTGTGTCTTGAAACGAGTTTGAACAGCTTTCTCTTCAGCTTCCCCCCATGGTTTCCTTGTAAATCTAGCTTTCTTTCGAACAGGAGCTGACGCAGTACTGTCATCATCAAAACTATCTAGATTGTCATCAGGCTCTGGACGTCTTTTCTCCGTCATGCTCATCGATTCCTGTGTTGCTGACTTGCTACTTGCTTCATTCACAGGTGCTGTTCCCCCCGAGACCTCTCTGCCAGTTTCTGATGCGTCTTCATTGTCAAAGTCAATCTCTTCATCATCGCCCAGCTCAGCTCTAATGCAACTCTCAAAATCTGTCATCCCATTGTTAACTGACAGAAGAATCTTTGCCACTTTTGCCTTTTGAAGGACGTCTTGAGGTTGGCGGTAGATATGGCGATGTATCCGAATATCATGGCCAAGGAAATCTGCCAGCTGATCCTGGTCTAACTCCGAGATGGCCATTGACTGAGCCAAAGTTGCAACCTGCTTCCGCAACTGAGTAAATGTGAACATGGCTGGGTATGACACCCCTGCTTCTAGGGCATGGGCCTTCAGAACATCATGGCCTCTGTAAGGCCTCTGACCAGAAGGTGTGGCAAAGATGTACTGGGAATCAGCGAGAGCTGGCACCGATTGCCTCATTTGAAGGATTCTGTCCACAGTTGTCATCATCTTCTTCGTCAGCAAAACGGGAACACTCCTATTAAACTTGCCTCTGATTTCCACTCGCTGAAAATGATTCACCATTTTCTTCTCAACCTCTGTGAGACCTTTCAAGATATCTTGATTGGTGATCGATCCAATCTTAGCATTCTGGAAGTCTGACACCTTCATTCTCTGAACTTCTCCCCCTCGTTTTCGGTTGAAAAGTGATACAGCACAAAGAGTTGCTTTAACCACTGTCGGATAATCTTCCGAAACCATCCTTGTCTCAAGAAGCTGTTGGACCTTCCTCACATCTTCACATGATGGGATCAGCTTGGGTTTGTTCATGGTCATTTTCCCGACCGACTGGGCTGCTGTAGCGGACACACAATCATACCAGTCCCCGTTGAAGACAGAGTCAAACCGCTGCGCCTCAGAGAGCTCCTGTCGCCACCTGTCGTCTGAACCCTGTCCAAGCTGTTTGGATGCCTGTGACTGTTTGATCTGTGAACACTTTTTCAAAGCATGGCCTATGCGCATTGCGAGATTGCCTTTTTTGAACTGATGTGTGTCCTCATCAAAATCTGCTAGCTCTTTTACAGCCAGGACAACATGATCAAAGCTAGCTGAATTGATCACAGCATTTAAACTTGCGATTTTCATTTCTGACCTCACTCTGATAATCTTTAACAGTCTCCCTAACTCCCGCATCCTGGAGCTGATTTGTCCAGCCGTGTGTTCTTCAATGTCCCTGCGGTCAAATAATCTCTTTCCATACTCAAGAAGCAAGGGGTCAGTTCTGATGAGACGGCTTATCTCATCATCTCTCTGGGTAGCCAATACCTTGTGGTAGAAGGAAAATTCAACGTCTAAGGGTATTGGAAGCATGAGCCGACCACGGCGAGCGGCGTCCCCTCGCCGAGTGATCTGAAACCCTCCTGGCTTCTGACAGCAACGTTTTGAGTGTACAGAGATCAGCTTTTTTTGATAGAGCCCTTTGCAATGGCTACAGGCGAGAAGGTCGTCTACCTTACTAGTTTTGGTGCGATACTTAGGAATCAAACATCCGGATTTGTTTTCAAGAACAGCAACGTTATGCATGTAATCACCCTCATCTTGTAGTCTGATCCATGCTCGACGTCTCTGCTTGGTCCCTTTTTTCATCGACAAAATTTTAGCAACGTCTGCCTCATCTGCATGGACATCTTGTAAGTGCGTGCTCATTTTCAAGACAAGCTTGCCACACAATTTGCATGCATGTTTCTTGTCCCATTTGTACTTTCCTTTCCCTCTCTGCGACACGTGCACACCTGTTTCTTCTGTGAGTGCTCTTTCCCCACTCTTTCCAGCATCATGTTCCTCCTGCCTATCCACATTCTCATTGCCACCCCCTAACGCACACTGCACCTTGCTGGTACTAGCGTCACCAACACCTGGCCACCCCAAACCTGCCACTTTGATGAAATCTAACATAGTCGATACAATACTGTCTATGTCCGAGATCCCAGCAATTGATGCCGACACACCCTCTGAATCCGGTGAGCTCGAGCCAGGAACAAACTCCTCGTCATCACTGCCCTCGTATTGCGATGCGCTGGCACTGCTCTCAGTCTCGGGTCCATCCCAGGCGCCATTTGCCAACTGGAGAAAGAAAGAAAGAAAGATTAAAACCAAAGCTGCATTAGAAACAGAAACAGCCCAATTTTGGTTTAAAGGGGCCTTGCACAAGAATAAAAAGAGTAATCCCGTGTATGACCGATTTACATATGTGTGACCTCGGTGACGAGGGCTGGCTTCTGCAGCAGTCAAAATCCACGTTTTCTGAAAATGCAAGCAGTTTTCACACATTTGTCAACCCTGCGTGACCCTTTGAGAGAGGTCACTCAAATTGGCATGTTTAAAAAGGTCTTGCCACAAAGTATCCTTGGGCCAAGCTTGAAGAATGTGGCTTGAATAGTCTCCGAGAAAATGCCACCGTTAACTCATTCTACCCCCAGACACACCACAGCAGGATAACAGGGGTGGGATTCTAGTAAGAAAGAAAACGTGGAAAATCAAACGACATTGGTGGGGGGGGGGGGGGGGGGGGGAGGGGGGGGGGTTGTTCATGTCCTTCATTTTCAGCGGCCGAAAAATCAAACGACAGGGGGGGGGGGGGGGGGGGGATAGGCACGCGTGTCCACCGTTCGCCAAAGTATCCAAAAACCGACAGGGGGAGCGAGACCAAACACACCCGAAAATGGACTTTGTTATGACACTCCTGATCTGCAGTATAAAAATGGAATGTGCGTACCAGTTTATGTTCAGATGAACACTAAACGGCACTCTGTCTTGGACAATATCCTTTTTCACCGCCATTTTCCACTGCGACCTAAAGCTACCGGAAGTGTCGGGCGATAGTGAACCAAACTACATACAAATCCAACCCATTTGAGATTTTTTTTGCCATTTAAGAAGATTTTTTTTTTTCTCGTCTTTTTCGTTGTTATTAGACGCGGAAAATAAATATGCTTCAGCGGAATTGTGAAAGAATTTCCACGGAAATCCGCGGAAACGCGGAAGAATCCCACCCTGGGATAAGGATCGACCATGATAGTTCAAAGGTGATGCCAGAATAGCTTGGCGCCTACGGGCGCCAAGCTATTCTGGCATCACCCTTGAGCTATCATGGTCGATCTGTGTCCTGCGCTGCAATGCGGTCTTGAGAGGACAGGGGCAAAATTTAAGGATTTTGGTGTTGGGGTAGAATGAGTTAAAGTTTACCATGGACGACGGACGGACGACCAGTGGCCCAGAACATAAACTCACTTTTGCTTCGCACGCACGCCAGCCAATAAAATGAAGATGATCATAGAATCACTTTACTTACCAGTTTGAAATTGGGAGCATTCCGCTGCCGTCCATGCACCCTCCTACCAGACGCACCCTCTGTGGCAGAGGCTGGGGGGCCATGATTCTGCAGCATAGATCCCGATGGGTTTGGACATCCTGCTGCCATCCGGCGCTGGGTGTGTGCCAGAAAGTCCTGAGCCGGTGTGACCAAAATGGTGTTGCTGAGAACATGTCCAATACAACCATGTAAACCAACTGACATTTTGAATCAGATTGATTGTACATTGCTTAACGTCCCGACAGCCACTAGGCTTTCTCAGGACGTGCCTGCACTGCTTGTGAAAAAAACCCACCTAAACAGAACATTGCCATGTATGTCGCCTGCCGGTCAAATACGTTAACTCATTCTACCCCAACACCAAAATCCTTAAATTTTGCCCCTGTCCTCTCAAGACTGCATTGCAGTGCAGGGCACAGATCGACCATGATAGTTCAAGGGAGATGCCAGAATAGCTTGGCGCCCGTAGGCGCCAAGCTATTCTGGCATCACCCTTGAACTATCATGGTGGATCCTTATCCTGCCGTGGTGTGGGGTAGAATGAGTTAAATAAACCTAACACATGGGGCCAAGACATAAAGCTAAGACCATTTAGCAACACACATCCAATATCAAGAGCTACAGGCAGTGCAGACAGTAGGGAGAGTTTTAAAAAGGCAAATTTATACAGGTGAATGGACAAAGGGTAGACAGAAACACATGCATGCCCCAGAATTGAGAGAAAACCCACCCTGTGGGGCTGACCAGGGTGACCCTGAGAACTAAAAACTGGCAATACAGTAAAAAGCGATACTTCAGTTGCACATTCCTAAAGACCTGTTTGTGGACGTTCGTTCTTCGAATCGCGAGGCAGTTTTGCGAACGAGGATTGAAATCTGGCGCCATTTTTGTTTTTAAAAAAAAAAGTCAACTGATACTGTGCATGCATGTGGCAAGTTAACACGTCAGAAAAAAAAGAAAGAAGAAACAAAATCGCGTGGCAGATTGACCTTGTAATGGGGTTATTGAACGAATTCCTTTCATTGAAGAAGAAAGCTTTTGTTAAAATCGTGGGGTTCTATTATCATTTACTACAAGACTCAACGGTCAGGCCCGGAGCGGCCGAGAGGCCGAAGACACGTTTGAAAGCAGACGCCTTATTTTTCTGGGCCAAACGGGTACGGGGATTGGAGGCATCTCTCAGTTAAATAACTGCACTGAACAAGTACATTTGGGCGTGCTCTTAACTAAGAAATATTGCATAAAGTACCTCTGCAAATGCGAGAGAATGACCGGTGCGTCCGTTGGAGACGAAAGACGTTTAAGCAAGGGAAGCAACTCCGTTCATCGGTGTTGGACCAATCAAATTGATCTGAAAACACTCCGGCCGCTTCCGTGTCCACACACAGGCCCAGGGCATCCCTGAAACACAACGATGAAGTAAATCTGTTAAAATGGGCACATCGTATTTTGATATTTTTTTCTGAATTTTGAATGAAAGATAATACAGAAACAACCCTCAGAAAAAATGGGTGTCTGATCTGGCCACCCAGAATTTTACACAGACCCAGATTGCATAAGGATGGTAAAGAAAGTAACCCATTTTAGTCATTTGGTGTACGCACACACACACACACACACACACACACACACACACACACACACACACACACACACACACACACACACACACACACACACACACACACACACACACACACACACACACACACACGGCGTTTGGCGCCAAAAAGACGTTCCCTAGCAATGTTTTGCTTAGCTAGACGTGACGTCTATTTATCTTGTTACTTCTTTGCCAGGATTTCTGCCCCGCACGCAAGAAACGTCATATGCATGCTCCGGAATGCGCTCCGACCAGCCCCATTTCAACGTCGACCGCATGTGTGTGCAGATCATCGGAAAAATCCGGTGTTCAGTTATTTTAAATTAGAATCACGTACCTTTTTAGTATGATTCGTTTCTTTTTGCATGGAGAATTACGGTCGATTTTTGTCTACCGTATTGAAAATACGGTTGACTTTACTAGGACGGGGCTGGTCGGAGCGCGTTCCGTAGAATGCAAAGGACATAACAGGCTCATAGGCTTATAATGCTGATCCATTTCCCTCCTCTCTAAGCCAACCTCTGATCAACACACACGTCGGTGCACACAAAAATACGGACACACGGCGCTTCCCGCCATTAGTATGCTCTGTAGTGACAGAAATCCATCTACTACTCTAACTACACACACTCGCACACATTAATAAAGACGAGCTCATACGGCGATTCCCGCCATTCGTAAGCTCTGTGGTCTGGCGTAGCATAGCTATTGTGAAGAAGAAGAATAGCACGAGCAGCGAAATGACGTCACTTCAAGCTTCACGTCATGGTGTCATTAGCCCCACGATGCCGTGTTCATAATGACGAATCGATGTTATATTGTCATCATCGCAGTACTAACATTTGACGTATCAGAGGATCAACTTTGCAATTTTCTTGCTGATTTTCATGCCTAGAGCTTACAGGTCACAATTTGACCTAATCTTACCCCAGGGCCGGGACAAATAGCAGGCTTATGCAAACACAGTTTATGAAAAATCATGCGGGTATTAATGAAAAGATAGTTTTTTTCGTAAAAGAAACATAAAGTTATGTTAGCTGTTTTACAGACGACTCCGAAAAAAAGTGGTGCAGAAAATTGTATTATTTTCACACCTAGGGCATACAGGTCAGAATGGATCTAATGGTACCAGACAGCCGAGACAAACTGTAGGCTTATGTATACACCGAATATGAAAAATCATGCGATTACTAATGAGAAGATTGTTTTTGTTAGGTTTGTTGGTTGTTTTTATTTGTTGGTTTTTTTTTTGTTGTTGTTTTTGTTGGTTTTTTTTTTTTTTTTTTTTTTTTTTTTTTGGGGGGGGGGGGGGTTCGTAAAAAAGATTCAATTGTTTTAAGATTAATCCATATAATTCGTGAAATTAATCCCAAAAGGGTGAAAATATATTTTTTTCCAAACATATTTAATTATCAATCAAAAAGTTCTAAAGGTACAATCCTGGCTAATGAACTCACTCAATATCTCCCTTTGATCTAGCTATATGCAAAATATCTAGGTCAGGTCACTAGGTCGAGCTTACAGGTCACAGGTCACAATTTGACCTAATCCTACCAGAGGGCCTGGACAAATAGCAGGCTTATGCAAACACTGTCTATGAAAAATCATGCGGATATTAATGGAAGATAGTTTTTTTTCGTAAAAGAAAAACTGAAGTTATGTTAACTGTTTTACAAATGACTCCAAAAAGGTGGTGCAGAAAACTGTCTGAGTTTCACATCTAGGGCATAGAGGTCTCAATTGACCTAATCGTACCCGACAGCCGACATAAACTGCAGGCTTATAGGAAAAATCATGCGATTATTAATGAGAAGTTTTTGTTTTCGTAAAAAAGATTAAATTGTTTTAAGATTAACCCACATAATTCGTGAAATTAATCCCCATAACGTGAAAATATATTTTTTCAAAAAATATTTTTTATTATCACTCAAAAAGCTCTAGAGTTCTAGAGGTACAAAGCTAGTTAACGAACTCATTCAATATGTCCCTTTTATCTAGCTGAGAAAAAATACGGACTCCAATGTGGATCAACCGGTTTTGGTGAAACGGCCATTTTCTCGACAATGAACATCTTAATCAAAACATTTATAAGGTCACGAGATAATTTTTTTAGGGACAATATCTTAAAATTTCAAGCTATATACACACACACACACACACACACACACACACACACACACACACACACACACACACACACACACACACACACACACAAACACACACACACACACACACACACACACACACACACACACGTCATGTGCATGCTCCGGAATGCGCCCGACCCAGCCCCATTTCAAAGTCTACCGTATTTTTTTTTTTTAATACGGTAGACAAAGAGAGTGTGTGGATGCATTGTAAGAGAAAGTGTATCAAAGTATGGGTGCATTTGTGAGTGATTATTTATACAACACATATGTGCCGAACCACTTTCAGTTAGAAGTTCCAAAGATATTATAAGTTATTGTGATATAGGAGTCCGAAATCACGATTTAGAATATGTCGAGATGTCCTGCTCAAAGACGAGACACGAAGCGTCTATGCTTTTATTAGCCATAGAGACATTATTACTTGTATCACGAGTTATGCTTTGCCAGTGGTTCTTGTCGCCTCGACAGTCCGGTCAGGGGGGTCAATGTCCGAGGTAAGTCTATGGCTTTAGCCCGAGACTCTTTTCTCCGACATTAACACCCCCCCCCCCCCACCCCCCTGACCGGACCCGACCGGAGGCGACAATAACCACCGGCAAAGCCTAACTCGTAATACAACGATTTTGTCTTCAACTGTAAAAAGTAATAAGATAAGATAATATAAGAAAAGATAAGATAGTTTATTGCCATATGTTTCCATGTAAAAAAATAATAAAATCATTGGCATGTGTCTTGACGTCAGTTACTAAGACTAAAATAATATCACACCAAGTATCACACAAACTAATATTCACAGCATACATAAGGACGAAAACATAACACATAAAACTGTTACCACAGCAACCATCACAATATGAACATACATATCGTAAAATATATCCTTGAAAGGACCCCAAACTGTACGTGTGACGTAGAGACTCAAGGGAGTAAATCTCCATACTTAGATCAGCCAACAACCTCGTGCGAACTGCATTCACCTGGAATTTCTCTCTCAGGTATTTGTTAATTTAACTCATTCTGCCCCAACACCGGAATCCCCAAATTTTGCCGTTGTCCTCTGAAGACTGTACTCTAGTGCAGGACACAGATCGACCATGATAGTTCAAGGGTGATGCCACAATAGCTTGGCGCCCATAGGCGCCAAGCTATTCTGGCATCACCCTTGAACTAACATGGTCGATCCTTATCTTGCTGTGCTGTGTCTGGGGTAGAATGAGTTAAAGTATTTTCAGTCATTCTTTTGTTTGAAATTGGTAATATAGACCGAACGCGTGCATACAGTTATTTTGTTGCGTAACCCCCTCAATGTTTATTTATCCAGCTTTTTTTTTCTTAACCGTTTTGAGTACACTCAGTACGTGATAGGTCCTTCGCTTCAGTTGAATTTTCCTGTCGTTGATATTATCTAAGTATTCAGTTATTTAGTTATGTTTGTATGAAACTGATACCTGCCGTAACACATAACAACTACATATAGTTCTTTTTGTTGTGTAGCCCCCTAAATTATTTATTTATTGGCATATTTTTGTTTAGAGGTTTGACTAAATGAAGAGTAGGATGTGTTTGTACCGAGAAATGTGATTGGCCAAAGATTTATTTGGGAGAGAACGCTTTGCTCAGCGAGTAATGCTACCATCATAACATGTAATAAGGGATTTTACTTATAACATGTGACAAGGGGACTCCCATTGCCTTGAGAACGGACGACCAGGGAAAAAAATAAAATAGAGCCAGGCCAATCAGAAAAAGAGTAAAGAGACTGAAAGAAGACAATAACGTATTTAATGTTAACGTATTAACGTATTTAACGTTAATTAAGTATATATTGCTCGAAAAGCGAATATGTAGGCCTACAGCGTGAGTGAGCTTGAGCAAATCCCCAATCAGTGGACAACTCCAAAATGTGGGTATTACGTATCTGGGACACAATGGGTTTAATTGTTGCCGTCGAAAACTCGCGGTAGGCTGGTTTGTTACAGCAAAACTAAATCCACGTGTATTTCTTATTACTGATAAACAACTTCATCATATTAGCTTAACCCTTTAGCTGCCGAGAAAAAAGTGAACACGATTTAATTGCAAGATATACCATCCTCATGAGTTCCCGCAGTTGCGGGGGCACACGAAGATCTATGTCTCTAGCTTGCTGACACCATTTTGAATCCATGTGCTTGGGAACGGCTGGGGCTCTTCGGAGTTGAATTAACTCATTCTACCCCAGACACACCACAGCAAGATATGGATCGACCATGATAGTTCAAGGGTGATGCCAGAATAGCTTGGCGCCTATGGGCGCCAAGCTATTCTGGCATCACCCTTGAACTATCATGGTCGATCTGTGTCCTGCACTGCACTCTTCAGAGGACAACGGCAAAGTTTGGGGATTTCGGTCTTGGGGTACAATGAGTTAACACCGATTTCAGAAAGAGGCGTCTGCGACAACTGGCAGTGAAGGGGTTACAATCTATCTGATTTCAGTGTCTTGGAATTCAACGTGCTACAAGACCCTGGGCACGTCCACTTCATCGCCCGCATTGTTTCACTCAGTGGCTTTGATGCTCTGATTGTTAATATTAATAAAGTCCGGACGCAGAATAAGGGCTTGGCGCATCTGTATCGGTTTTTGTGGCAGTGGAAAGGGAGAGTACCCAGGGTTATATATAGTTCAAGGGTCGCAAGAGGCCAGGAATCGACGCTACCTTGTGCTGTTCTACGTGTCTCTCCATACCCGCATCTTCAGGTCAGTCTTTCGCGGCACACCGGTTGCCTCAGCGGTAGCCAATCGATGGAGGCAACCGGTGTATGTGACACAATTGTGCAAATATTGGTGTTCAATAACATGTCTGAAAATAATGCGGCATATACATATCGCATTTAATAAATAAATAAATAAATAAATATATAATTGACGAACAGAGGAACAAACAAGAGCGAGAGAACGAAGGATCCAACGAATGAGTGAAGGAACAAAGCAACGAGTTTACAAACGAATAAGATTATGAACAAACGAATGCAGGAAGGAACGTTCAAATGAATAAGTGAGTGAGTGAGTGAGTGAGTGAGTGAGTGAGTGAGTGAGTGAGTGAGTGAGTGAGTGAGTGAGTGAGTGAGTGAGTGAGTGAGTGAAAGAATGAATGAACGAATGAACGAATAGACGTAAAACTGAAACACTGACTGGGATCATAAGTCTATTATTTATAAGTATGCAACACCTTTAGCAAAAGTCAACGTGTAATGTCGCGAGCGACAGGCGTTTGAACAGGTGTTTTCAAAGTGTCTATTTTAAGATTGGCTGTCGCGAGCGCATAGATAGACCAATTGACAAAATAAAGGCACGAGCCAACGGCCTTCAAATACAAGGTGGCCCATGTCTGGAATTCTCTTCCATCCTATGTCCACCAGGCTCCATCTCTGTCAGTAAGACATCTTTTCTCCAGCACTTTCTTTTCATTCTGAAGCAGTTCACTCTCTCTCACGTATGCAGAACTCTGTCCAAAAACTTGTTCCTTTTGTCTAAGGTAAGCCGTATAGTTAATCCGGGCGTTTGCAAACTTTTCTTCCACGCGCATATCATTTGGTCAGCGCACTTTTGTTTATCAAGCCCCAGTGTTATGGAATACACTTCCTCTTGAGGTCAGAAACAGTGAGTCTGTCTCTGACTTCAAGAGGTCGTTGAAAACTCACCTCTTCAAGCTTTACTTTGAATAACTGCCAGTGTTTGATGCCTTAGTTGTAGTTCTGCAATCCTCCTTGTTTAGACTGAATATTAATTAGAATATAAATTATTATGAATGTATTGTTATTTAGTTTATTGTAAAAGTGGTGTGTTCGGGCATTGTGCTTTGTTTGTTATGTGCATATGTCATTGTATTTTTATTTTTGTGTACAGATTGTAAAGCGCTTAGAGCTTTTGAGTAAGATTAAGCGCTATATAAATACTCATTATTATTATTATTATTATTATTATTATTATATCAAAACGTACTGTAATTACAGTTCCACTGTCGGGGACGGTTGCCGAGAAGTTCATATGAAAACAGTAAATTCTCTGTATCGTCGAGGTGTTAAACTCATACTTCCCGGACCCGCCCCAAAGACAAAAAAATCAAATCTCTTAAATTGCTGGTTTTAATCAAACAATTCGAATTTAATCGGTGTGTATTAATGTACAAGATTCTATACGAGAGAGCCCCATTCCATTTGCGAGCTCTGTTTTTAGATAATTATAGAAAAAACACGAGAAACAGGTCGCTCCACTTACCCATAACAACTATATAAAAACTAGCCTGGCCTTTTCAGGTGCAAAAGCATAGAATAATTTACCTCAGAATTTTAAGTCTATTTCTAAATTTAGTATATTTAAGGATCGCCTTTATCCCTTTTTACTTCTAAACTAATCCCACGATTTAATTCTTCTCTATTAATGCTATACTCTCAGAGACATGTTCTAATTATGAGATGACCTTCAGCTTATGTCGCTGTTATTATGTTTGTTTGTTTGTTTTTTTCTTTCGCCTTTTATGCTTTTCGTACACTTGAATGTTCTTGATACTATGTTTGTTTATTTGTTTGTTTTTAATATTTTACTGTGTTGCTCGATGCATATTTATGTGTGTAGAGTAGCAGGACAGTTTGTAAGAGAGGCATTCGCATGCCTAAATCTTTATCCTGAATAAAAACGTTTCATCACCATCATCATCATATCTCTCTCTCTCTCTCTCTCTCTCTCTCTCTCTCTCTCTCTCTCTCTCTCTCTCTCTCTCTCTCTCTCTCTCTCTCTCTCTCTCTCTCTCTCTCTCTCTCTCTCTCTGTGTGTGCGTGCATGCATGTGTGTGCCCAGTAACATGTATATGATCTTGCTGTTCTATAATACCTCTTTGAGCCTGACTGTATGGAATTGCGCTCGATAAGCATGCTTACTTATTCCCATTGCGCAAAAGGCCATCGGTCCGACGTCGGACCGATGGCCTTTTGCGCATTGGGTTATTATTATTATTAAGAGTGAAAGGCTTATTAACGTTGCTGTCCAATCATCAGGCGGTGTCTTGTTCGCAAAAGGGCATGTACGGATATGTTTGCCCTTACGGATTACAGTTGTCGAATGAACTACAGTCACTGTCGGTCAGCTTGCCGAAGCCACAGAGACTGCCCAGCAAGTTCCCCACCAAGGAATGCAGTGACGGGAGCTTCACTCACCCCTTCCTTCCCTGCTCCTCCCAACCCGCCAACACTTCTAGCACAGTCAGCCATCTACCCATGTTTGAGTGCAATAACGGGGTACGGGTGCATTACAGCCTGGAGTGTGACGGAATGGACGACTGTGGAGACGTGAGTGATGAACAAGAGTGTGGCGAAATTGATGTTGGCAAAAAGTTATCTTTTCTACGTGAATTATCCTTTTTTCGTTGTGCGAGGAACTGGCAGCTGATTGCTCTGTCCCAGAAATGTGACGGGACCACCGACTGCTTTGACAACAGTGACGAGGAAGACTGTTTGTGGTGTGAAGCGGGAACGTTCTACTGTGACGGTCTGGGCTGCCTGCCGGACAGATATCTAGCCATGGGCGTGTGTCCTTCAGTTGGTGTCCCTCCAAAGAACACTTCCACACTACACACACGCGGTGAGGACAAGGCCAATAATCCATTCACACATTGGGAACCAGGATCTGCGCAGACGGGGCGCGTGGTTAAGTTGGATCTAGACGGCTACGGACTGGCGGTGTATGGGAGTTTAGATCCAGGAGCAGCGTGTCCCGAAACTCACGTGCCATGCTCGCCTGTGTTCTGTATCCCCGTGTACTTGCTGAACAACGGACAACTCGACTGTCCCTACCCGTATGACGAGGAGTCGGACGACGGACAACAGACTCCGTGTCCCGGGTATTACCGGTGCTACCGCCATCCGGAGACCTGTCTCCATAACGACCATCTGTGTGACGGTATCTACCAGTGTCCTCTGAAGGACGACGAGCGCTACTGTCACCTGATCTCCCCACCCGGATGTACACGTCAAGGTTATGCCCTCAGGTGCAACAAGCCGTTCCCTACTTCGTCCTGGGTGAACTCCACTTGGGTGCGGTACCTGGACATGAGCGGGGTGTTTCTCACAGCAAGCTGGGTGTTTGGATATGACGCAAACTGGTTATCTTTTCAACCTTCACAGTTCGTAAATTTCGTGAATCTGTCCTCGTGCGGTCTAGACAAACTGTTTAGTCTGTATGGCAGGCGCATTATGGTTTTGGATCTGAGTTTCAATAACTTACATAGTTTTGAGAAGGGAAACATATTCCTGCACAGACTGACACACTTAAACCTCTCTCATAATCCGCTCTTCCTGCCTGCGCAGCGAGAGTCGTGGCGCTTTCTACAGAAACCTGGATTGAACCGCCTACTTTCTCTTACCGTCACAACAACTGATATCCAGTACATAGAGGCAGAAACGTTCTCACTGCTGAAGCATTTGACATATCTGGACATCAGAAATAATTCTGTCAGAGAATTTCACGAGGAGATGTTCAGTGGCTTGGCAGCTTTGCAGACAATGTTCACGGACGACCCCAGGTTGTGCTGTATTTATTTCTCCCTCTATCCCGATTCCAAGATGGACTGCATCGCTCCAGTGGATGAACTGTCTTCGTGTGAGGACTTACTGCGCTCTGATTTCTTCCGCGGGTTTTTGTGGACTCTGTCGGTGATGGCGGTGACTGGCAACACAGGGGTGCTGGTGTACCGGTTGTTGCTGGAGAGGACGGGGACGTCAGCAGGGTTCCGGGTGCTGGTGTCCAACCTGTGTGCGTCAGACCTGCTGATGGGCGTCTACCTCGTCATGATCGGGGCTGCCGACGCCATCTACAGGGGACGCTACCTGTGGAAACAAGAGTCGTGGACACAGAGCGGGGCGTGCAAGGTGGCAGGATTTCTCTCCCTGCTGTCTAGCGAAGTGTCGGCCTTCATCATCTGCATCATCACGCTGGATCGCCTGCTGGTGCTGTATTTCCCGCTCAAACGTCACTTGCACTTGAGTGCATGCGCCACCATCATGGCCAGCTGCGTGTCCTGGGCTGTGGGCGTGACTATCGCCAGTGTGCCCTTACTGGCGAGCTGGGAGTTCTACAGTCAGAGCGGCATTTGTCTGCCCCTGCCCATCACACGCGGGGTGTTTTCCGGTCAACACTACGTCTTCGGTGTCTACATCGTCTTCAACTTGATCCTGTTCCTGTTGATCGGGGCGGGGCAGCTGCTCATCTACCTGACGGTGCGCAAGACAAGCATGGCGGCCAGGACCCAGCGCAGCCAGCAAGACACGGCCATCGCCCGCCGTCTCTTCCTCATCGTCCTCAGCGACTTCTGCTGCTGGTTCCCTATCGGCCTGATGGGAGTGTTGGCGTCTCGGGGTACGCCCATACCAGGAGTGGTCAACGTGTGGATGGCCATCTTTGTTCTGCCGCTCAACTCGGCGTTCAACCCGTTCCTGTACACGCTGAACACGCTGCTGGAGAGGCGGCGGAAAGAGAGGTTGATGGCGCGGCTACAGCTGATGCTGGCCAGACTGGACAGAGAGATGGTCGCGTGGTCCCAGGAACAGCTGGACCAACTTCAGCGGCACGTGCAGCGCGTGCTGGTCAGGCACACCAAGATGGACGACGCTCAGACGTACGCTGATAGAGATAATTCGGGGTGCTCGCTTAACACGGAGAGTGCGTGACAGAGATATTCACTGGGAAAGCGAAATGAAATGAAATGAAACTTTATTTATTCAAATGAAATGAAATTAAACTTTTTTGTCAACGGAAGAAGCAGTTAGCACATGTGCCATTTTTCACGCTTGCCGTTCCTAATCTACAAAGGTACAAGTCTGCTAAAGGTACAAAGCTACTAACATACAAGTGCGCATAATATAAAAAGTCATCCAAAATAGACGAATAAGGCAAATTGGAGGGCACCGGTTATAATTGCTAACAATGTGAACGGTACAAGGATATTCTTTAAAATTCCTTCCTTTCTGAAGCGTCGCACACATACATACATACACACACACACACACACACACACACACACACACACACACACACACACACACACACACACACACACACACACACACACACAACACACACACACACACACACATACATACACACACACACATACATACATACACACACACACACACACACACACACACAGACACACACACATACACACACACACACAGTCACATGCATATATATATAAAAATGATCCCACCACCCGCATGATCAATCTTGATATTGTGTTGCTGACTTACTTAAGTAAGCTTGGATAAAAGCAATGCCATCAAGAGGCAAATTCCACCCATCTGCAAAGGCATAGATCTTGATTTAACACCACAGACCATAATGTGGATTAGATGTAACATGTGTGACCCTTGTAACAAAGAGATGACTGACTTCTGCACCAGCAAAATCCATGTTTTCTCAAAATCTAATTAGTTTTCACACAGCTGTCAAACACCCGTGACCCTTGACCTTTATGATATCATAGAGTTGACTGAACTAGTATACATGATAGGAAGGTCTTATCATCACCTGTGTGCCAAATTTGAATGAAACTTTTGTGAAAATGTGCATAATACCTACAATTTTATCAAAAATTGGCATTTTACACACATTTGCAAGCCTGTGACCCTCTCCATGTGAGCAGTATTTGAGAAAAGAATCATCTTTTGACAAAATATGGCTATTTTGGACCTATTTGCTGAGCTCTTGTGACCCTTGACCTTTCCGAGGAATCAACCAAATTAGTATGAATTGAAAGGTCTTACCCTCAGGTTATCTTAGTACCAAGTTTGGGTTTGAAGTTGTGATTAATATTTGAGAAAAAAATAAATTATGTCAAAATATAGCTATTTTTTTACCTATTTTCTAAGCCCCTGTGACCTTCCCCTTTGTGAGAGGTCACTCAAATTGCTATGTTTAGAAAGGTCTTGCCACAAAGTATCCTTGGGCCAAGTTGGAAGACTATGGCTTGAATAGTCTCCGAGAAAATGCCAACGTTAAAGTTTTCGACACAGACCATGGCAGACGGATGACGGACAGAAAATAATAGAATCACTTTCGCTTCGCACGTGAGCCAACAGAAAAGTGAATACGGTCCTTTCACTATCTGTGACCTCATGTGAACGCTGTAAAAATAAAAATTTACCTTAAAATCGCTCTCAGCACCAGTCTGACTGTGAGGGGGCATTGTTTGGTAATCCAAATTCATAAACTTTCAAAACACGAGGCGCCAAAGCCAACGCCCACATGTTGTCACGTGACCAAATGCCACATTCAATGGTGTCTTATAAACGCAAGATGAGCGACTTTGAGTTTTTTCCTGTAAACAAAACAGCTTGAATACATTGTTGGTCGAAGAGGGTACAATGCATGGTTCGTTTGACCTCCCTCAGGCCTACAAGGGTCAGTGTAGCGAACTCCCGTGACCCAGGCAATACTGAACTTCACTTATCAGATACTAGCCTCACGTATTTGTATGCACGGGGCACCCACACCCCCCCCACCCCCCCCCCCCGCCCCCCATCTCCCTCACCCCTTCACAACACACACACACACATACATTTAGACCCAAGAAGGTCCCATTTCTCAAATGTTGGAGCTGTTGCATAACCTCTGTGTACCAGCTGCATAGATTGACCATGATAATTCAAGGGTAGTGTCAGATTAGCTTGTCTCCTGAAGGCGCCAAGCTAATTTGACAGTACCATTGAATTATCATGGTCAATCCATTTCCTGCTTCAGGGTCCCAGGCGAAATGGGTTAAGACACGTTCAGAAAGACTGCCGAAATGTTCTAAGAACACATGACAGGGTCGGATCACTTTACTTTACTCCTGCGGGGGAGGAGGGTGGGGGTGGGGGTGGGGGGTGGGTCCAACGTCTTGTTTGGAACCGTGAACCTGATACAAAAGGCCTCCTCCTTCATACGGGGGCCGAAAAAAATCAGGGAGAGGAGGGGGGGGGGGGAAGTAGTTGACAGACCTTGCTTCCAAGGGCCGAAGAATCAAACAACGAGGAGAGGAGGGGGAGGGGGGAGTCGACGGACCTTGCTGCCAGGGGTCGCAAAATTCAAACAACCGAGGGGGGGGGGGGGTTCAGAACGACAGACCTTGCTTTCGGGGTGGCAAAAATCAAACAGCGAGGAGTGCAAGAGGGGGGGGGGGGGGGAGGGGGGGAGGGGGCGATGCGATAGACCTTGCTTCCAAGGACCGAATGAACAAATGAGGGAGGGGGTGGGGTGGGGGGGGGGGGTCCCAAACACCCCAAAAAGGGACTTTGTTATAGCATTTTTACAAATTTGGTCTGAACCCCCCTGCCCCAACCTGGATCCAACCCTGCACCCCCTTCCCCACCCTTGACCTCTGCAATGAGTTGAGTAAATTCGAATGCACAGAAAGGTCTTATCAGCCTTTGTGCCAAGTTTGATTGGAAAAATTTGCAAAAATGTTGCCAATACCTAAAATTTTATCACAAATTGGCATTTTACACACATTTGCCAGCCTGTGATTCTTGACTTTTCCGAAGCGTTATCCAAAACAGTATGCATAGATAGGTCTTCCCATCAGGTATCTCTGTAGCAAGTTTGGGTTTAAAGTTGTTTTTGAAAAAAATAACATCTTTTGTCAAAATGTGGCTATTTTGAACCTATTTCCTGAGCCGGCTCTTGTGACCCTTGACCTTACCGAGGGATCAACCAAATTAGTAGGCATGGAAAGGTCTTACCCTCAGCTATCTTTGTACCAAGTTTGGGTTTGAAGTTGTGAATATTATTTCAGAAAAAAAAGAATGTCAAAATATAGCTATTTTTGACCTATTTCCTGAGCCCCTGTGATCTTGACCTTTGTGAGAGGTCACTCAAATTGGTATGTTTAGAAAGGCAATCGCCACAAAGTATCCTTGGGCCAAGTTTGAAGAATGTGCCTTGAAAAGTCTCCGAGAAAATGCCAACGTTAAAGTTTACGATGGATAGCAAACTACACCACACACACATACACACACACACACACACACACACACACACACACACACACACACACACAGTGCGAGAGAGAGAGAGAGAGAGAGAGAGAGAGAGAGAGAGAGAGAGAGAGAGAGAGAGAGAGAGAGAGAGAGAGAGAGAGAGAGAGAGAAGAATATAATATTTTCACGGTCAGAAAAGCAGTACTCAAAAACAAAATAACCTTTCACCCACGCTCAGTCATTCTTCAAATGTTCGCGAGCGCGCATGTGTGTGTGTGTGTGTGTAATTATACGAGCAGACAAATAAACAAACACAAACAATCATGCGTGCGCGCAAGCACGCACTCGCGCATATATATATATATATATATATATATATATATGCTGGTATATATATACATATGCATATATATATATATATATATATATATATATATATATATATATATATATATATATATATATATATATATATATATATATGCTGGTATATATATACATATGTATATATATATATATATATATATATATATATATATATATATATATATATATATATATATATATATATATATATATATATATATATACATATATATACATATATATATACATATGCTGGTATATACATATACATATACATATATATACATATGCTGGTATATATATATATATATATATATAATTTTTTTAATAAATTCTGAGAATGCTGTGCTAATGCCATGGAATTCCAGGCTGGTAAGCTTGCATTGTGTCATCAGGACATCAGCTGTCCTTTTGTGACTGCATCGCTTATTAGATCTTTTGAGCCTTCCACTGAACACCTATCACATAAAGCAATAGGGACTACCCTCAGGCGCCCCGCCACCCGCTGGAGAATATCCAGTCTTCCCCCCGAGGGGGGATGCTAGAAAATATTCCCAAACAGTTTTTGCCGCCTACGACATTAGCACAGCATTCTCAGAATTTATTAAAAAAATTACGTCCCTTGGAGCTACTCTGATTGAGTGCATTTTTTGGCTTTGGGCGACGCCTTTGTTAAAAGTAAAGAATAAAGAATATATATATATATATAAGACAAGATGGCGGCCATGTGAACACCTCTTGGCCGCCCGCTCCGGCAGAAATGGTCGCCACCGACAGTATTCTAGTCATTGCACGGTACCTTCGTTTGATATACGATGTCAGGCCCTGCAATGCTGCATACTCACGACCGGTATTTCTTTTTGATGACTTTTTGCAATTTGATGTGCTGTGACTGTTAATTGGATTTTATATTTTTCTCCGCTGTGCCGCCTGAGTTGATACACGCTGATTCTTGTTGTACTGACCAAGCGGATATCAGAAGAACAGCGCGCGCTATGCTGTGGCAATACCACCAGCGTGCTTTCCTCCCCTTTCATCATCTCATCTAAGTAGTGGCTCTTCCGGCACGCCACGCTCAACCTCACTGCCTGCGCTAGTGCCGCACTCAACGAAGGGCCGGAGTACCAGCAAGCTTCAGGCCCCACATTCCGAATGATGTAATGACAGACACCTCCCAGACCCAGTGACTGTGTTTCTTACTGAACAGCCGCGTGTGTATTTTTTAGACTATTTTGGACTGCTTTCACGTTAATGATGTAGTTCTACTACTTTTGTTTTTAAAATGACTATGAAGTTATATACTAGTAAGTTCAGTAAAATTAAGGTGGTGACTGTTTATGCCGGAGCGACTGTCTGAACACCGGCGCTGTACTATGGCGGCGACGGGCCCCCAGGTGCTGTTTGACCGTTGTTCAGTTTTATGTTGCCTAGATCGGAGATCTTCTCCGTATCGACGCAGGTATTTTGTTTCTGTTGTTAACTTGTTTTATGTACTAGTTTTAGCCAAGTAGGAACTTCAGTAATAAAGAACATTATAACATAGTGTGTTAAGGGGGCATAGGGCTGTCTTAGCGGTATTCTGTTTTTGTCAGGGAGGTTCGGGTCGGGATGAGGCCACTGGCGCTGGCCATTAGATGCCTTGGCGACGGGCTTCACCCGTCCAGAGTCATTGTCCATTTTGTAGCTCTATTATTGTAATTTGTGGAATGAGCGAGTGAGTGAATGTAAGCAGCACCTGTGGTGGCAAAAATGTGAATTTCCCCATGAGGGATTAATAAAGTATTATTGTATTGTATATATATATATATATATATATATATATATATATATATATATATATATATATATATATATATATATATATATATATATATATATATATATATATATATATATATATATATATATATATATACCAGCACAAATACATGGGTAAAATCGATTTGGAGGTCTTGAGTAGTAGAAATATACTCAGAGGCGATAAAAGAGCGAAAAGTGTCGGTAAATGTACCTGCAAAAAAAAGAGCCACCCTGACAAGAAAACAAGAAAATGTTAAATGTTGTTTACATCAGATATTCAGCATACTGTCTGAGCTACCTTCTCACAAAATTGAAAAGGTTATTTATTGCCCGTGGCTACCTTGGAGGACAAATGGTTTCATTAGTGTTGAAAATAGGCAAAACTGGACACACTGTAACAAGCAAGCTTCCTGTGAGATATTTTAACACACATGTGTGGATTGCTTATGAGTTAATTAACGGACTCAAAGAAATTTGACTCACAAAATTCACTAGAGAACCAGAACGTCAGGTGCACATCACTTTCTTAATAAATCTTATTTTATTTACGGTGAATTACTTTCAAACGATTTTTATGCCCCAGTGATTGACACAGAGATAAAGAACACGCCCATATTCATTTGATCAGTTAAATATGCCCGCTAACCTAAAAATAAACAACTTTTGGACTTTCATGTTTGTAGTTTATGTTGATTATTTAGGTGCCTTTGATAAAGGAAAAGTAGGTCAAGACCAAATTGCAAACAGGCCAGATTTTCATTCACACCGACCCTAGTCACACTGCACATTGGTTGGCTTTCTGCTGTGTCCTCTGCAAATGCTTCCCATTTCATTTTCAATATCCCGTGATGGTGGTGTCACTCTTGACGTCTTAAGTCATCGACTTTCACCTTTTCCTTTAGCTTTTTCTTTCTTCTTTCCCTTTATTTCTAAGTATCAGCGGGTAGTCGCGAGGTGTGTTTGGGTGGGGGGTGTGGGGTGGGGGGGAGTAGCTGGAGAGCTTTAGGGACAATTCTTTACGAATGATTTTACGCCTTTCTTTTTCTTCTTCTTTTTAGTTATTTATTATTCGTGTTCTTTTATTATTTATTCATTTATTGATGTATTTATTATTTTATTTATTTTTTTTATTTATTATTATTATTATTATTAATATTATTATTATTATTATTATTATTATTATTATTTAACCCGGTAGCTGTTGAGAGGCAGCAGGAGAGCTGTAACAACAAGACTCGACATTGCTTTGTGTATTTGCTTTGTAGCCACAGGGTATCTAAGTGATCAGTTGTATTGTCCTATTTTATCGCATTCAGAAGATCGACATTACAATTTTTTTTTTTTTTAATAATTCAGTTGAAAAAGCATCGCTTTTCCCAACAGTTCCATAACATAGATCCCTGGTGACTTTCTCTGTCTGAGGACGCACGGGCCACATTTGCAAGAGGCATAGATTCTCATGAACCCGTACGAATGCAGGGGCTTATGAGAATCTACGTTTCGTGCAGGTAGCAATATTGAAAATTGTATTTACAGTGTACACAGTCTTGCAGTCGTAAACCTAAATTCTCCATGACTTCGTCCGTTCAAGGATGAACGTTTTGCCATCTGCAAGAGGCATAGATTCTCATGAGCCCCTGCGGCCGCAGGGGCTCATGAGAATCTATGCCTCTTGCACATGGGGTTGTTTCGCCTCGAGACCTGAAACTGATACCATTGACTGCAAGAGCTCATGAGAAGCTATGCTTCTTGCAGACGGCAAAACATAATTTGTATTACAGTTTTTCAGTCGTAATCCAAAAACGCTGGTCATAATATATGACAAGTGTCACAAGGAGGCGTAGATTCTCATGAGCGCCTGCGGCTGCAGGGGCTGATGAGAATCCATGCCTCTCGCAGGTAGAATGGTGGCTGGTGGAAATATTATTTTAGATAATGTGGGTGTTTTTGTTGTTGTTGTTGTTGTTATGTGAGTGTTGAGAAGAGATACTTTTCTGAAATTGTAGGTATCAATTACACCCAATAAAAATGTTTCTTCTGTATTTATTTACTTATTGTGTGTGTGTGTGTGTGTGTGTGTGTGTGTGTGTGTGTGTGTGTGTGTGTGTGCGCGCGCGCGCGCTGAATCGTGTATTTCATTCGTTCTTTATTTTCATTCATTAATGTCTTCCCCGTTTCTTCTATTTTTAACGCAATGAATTATTTTAGACCTCAAGCTGTTTCCTACACAACAGGATAAAAAAATTAAATTAAAAAACCCACTGTGTGTGTGTGTGTGCGTGTGCGTGCGTGTGTGCATATGCGTGCGTGTGTGTGTGTGTGTGTGTGTAATTAACAGTTTATATCTAAATTAAAGAAAAAAATATTATTCACTTATTCATTAAAAAAAACATTATTCACTTATTTATTTTTTCCTCGCTTTTCGTGTTTCTTTTTTCACAATTGATTATTCCTTTGAATGGTATAAAGTTCTGACGATGCGACTGTAGATTATTCCTCAACATGAAAACTTGACACAGCGTACGTCACCTCACAAAGACCCTACACAATACAGCTGGGGAAGCATCGACCGTGAGAGTTCAGGGATAGTGCCTGGCAATACACGAGAACTATCACGGTCGATTCGTCTCCCGCCACTGGTGCGAAGTCGACGGAGTGCTGCGAGAGTGAAGCCCTTCTCTGTCACGCAGCGTACGCGCAGATTGTGTTTGGAAAATCTCTGTTGCCTCATCGCCAAAGAGCCAAAGCCGTCCAAGCAACGTGGATACAGAGTGGTGTCAGCAAGAGGCACAGATCCTCATGAGCCCCCGCGACTCATGAGGATCTATGCCTCTTGCATCTGGATCGCGTTCACCTTTTCTCAGCAGCGACAGGGTCTGTTGGCTCAACGCCAAAGAGCCAGAGCGCGTCCAAGCAACGTGGATACAGAGTGGTGTCAGCAAGAGGCACAGATCCTCATGAGCCCCCGCGGGGGCTCATGAGGATCTATGCCTCTTGCATCTGGATCTCGTTCACGTTTTCTCAGCAGCGACAGGGTTAAACATGGATCCAAAGAATGTCTAAGGGGCGCAGAATGTCTGAATTGTTGATGTTAGTGAAGCAAGCAAGAGGCAGCCCATGCCAGTTTAATGTCGCAGGAACACAGCTGTTTTTCTAAACGCGTTGCGAAAACCTTACCGGAAGTAGCTCCGCATACCAAGTGAGCAAAATTAACAGTGCCGTGCGCGGGCCCACTTCGGCCGACGTCGGCCCGAATACCTTTTAGCTTACTGAAGATTGAAAGTGAAGATTTATTTTCATTGTTGCGCGAACGGACTAGCACTTTTTTTAAAATTTTGTATTTATTTATTTATTTATTTATTTATTTATTTATTTATTTATTATGTATTTATTGATTTATTTTCGTTTCTCCTCTTTTCTTCATTTATTGTCTTTTCTTTATCTATTATGTTTTGTTTATTTTATTCATTCTTTATTTTCTCTCTTTCTCTCTTTCTTTTACACATCTGTAAGTCAGCCACAAAAAGACACACACACGCACTTGTCTGATGATACGTGCCGCGCTTATTTTAAAACTGTTTGCGACAGATCATGCTGATTAGTATGATCTGTTGTTGACATTTTCAGAACTGTGTTTTACGTCAGTGCGCTGATTTGTGATTTTGAACCTTACGGCCCAAAGTTGTAAGGTCCAAAATCACAGACCAACAGAGTGCGTCAAAGAAAAGTCTGTTTTTAAAATTTCATTCCTTACCAGTGGACGCAAATAGTGTTTCTGAAAGCTGTGTTAACCCATATCACACTGAGGCTAAAAGCTTCAAATTTGTCTACTGCCATACGCAAGCTACATTATGGTACTTACAGATAAGAATATAGACCAATGGCGTTAGTTCAAGGGTGGAGCCAGAATAGCTTGGCGCCTAGAGGATCTATGTCTCAGTCTTGAAGCTGGAGATCGTGTCCAGTTTTTCTGTCAACACATTGCGCCCCAGGACCGAAATCCCAGGACCGAAATCCCAGGACCGAAATCCCCAAATTATCAAGTTACCCTGTGAGGACTGTATTAAAATTCTGGAGACAGATCGAGTATGATCAGTTGTTCAAGGGTGGTGCCGGAATAGCTTGGCGCCTATGGGCGCCAAGCTATTCTAGCACAGCCCTTGAACTATCATGCTCGATCCAAGTCTTGTTGTGGTGTGTCGGGGCTGAATGAGTTAAACGGAATTCGTCAACGCTTGCTTCCGTGCTACGAAATCGCCTCCATTTCGCCGACAGCGCGGTTTCTTGTGGATGTCTGAGGAAACCGTGAAATCGGCATTGTGGTGCGGATTTGTCCATGAAATCGCAAGTGTCTGTTGATTCAAGAGTGACGTGTTGCGTCACGGCTAGAATGGGATACATCCCAAATCTGCTTCAAAACTATAAAAAAAAAAAAAGGATCCCAAATGTAAGTTATTTCATAGGATATCCCAAGACCTGCATTAACCCATTTAATCCCCAAGGCCGCAATGCCGCACTTCCGGGGGTGTCGCCTAACCACAATGTACCAGTTGCAGTGTATGGCTCGACCATGATAATTAAAGGGTAGTGCCTGAAGGCGCCAAGCTAATCTGGCACTACCCTTTAATTATCATGGTCGAGCCATCTCCTGATGTAGGGCGTCTGGGCTAAATGGGTTAGATAAAGGCTAGAGGAAGATATCCCAAGCCTGTTTAACAGGTAGACCAGACCTGAGCCAGGGTCACTTTACCCATTTAGACCCGGGGCCCTACAGCAGGAGACTGATCGAACATGATAATTCAAGGGTAGTGCCAGATTAGCTTGGCGCCTGATGGCGCCAAGCTAATCTGGCACTACCCTCGAATTACCATGGCCGAGCCAAGATTTCAGAACTGCGGCCTTTGGGATTAATGTCTTAAGGGGTCTGTGATGAATATAATGTTGACAGGAAAATATACAAGGTCAGTGTTAATAGGAAGATATCCTATATCTGTTAATTCATGAATACATCCCATTTTGCATACTCAAGTTCCCTGACCAGCTTGTCTTACATTTGAAATAAGTACAAGAAGCTGGTACGGAATTTTATTTCAGACGCAAAAGCCGCGATTAGGGGACTCAACTCAGAGGTTCTCTGGTCCGGTGGCAGGGGTGACCGAACCCTGAGTGATAGTTCTGATTCCAGGAATGTGGTAGGATAACACTGATGTGGGACCAGAAGATGACGCACTATACATGCCCTTACGCCACTACAATCAGGTACAGCTCTGATTCCAGGGGTGTAGGGAGATGTCTGGGGCGTATTGTAACCGCCAAGTGTCCAGCACACAACACAATCTTGTGCCCGAGGTCAATTCTTTATTCACAGATGCCTTCTGCGACGGAGCTAAACACGTCACAAAAAGTGCACACAAGCACCAGTTACATCGTTATTTTCCTGATCTTGTATCTGTATCTTAACCCCTGGTGTGTCGATGAAAGTCGGAGTGGAACATAAAGCCCGTTGTGTGCGCCAGATCCAGCCGAGCCGTCGTCACTTGTTCACACGCTATACCTCACTTTTTGCGCACGCTAGATCTCACCGCGATCACTTTAGCGCACGCTAGATCTCACCGCGATCACTTTGGCGCACGATATTGCTCACCGCGATTACTTTGGCGCACGATATTTCTCACCGCGGTTACTTTGATGCACGATATTTCTCACCGAGATCACTTTGGCGCACGCTAGATCTTACCGCGATCACTTTGGTGCACGCTAGATCTTACCGCGATCACTTTGGTGCACGCTAGATCTTACCGCGATCACTTTGGCGCACGCTAGATCTTACCGCGATCACTTTGGTGCACGCTAGATCTTACCGCGATCACTTTGGCGCACGCTAGATCTCACCGCGATCACTTAGGCGCACGCAATACTTCTCCTGAGTCACTTTGGCGCTCGCTATACTTCTCCTGTGTCACTTTGACGAACGCTTGATCTCTCCGGGGTCTCTTTTGCGGACGCTACCTCTCTGCGGTCACTTTGGCGCACGCTAAATCTCTCCTGGATCACTTTGGCGCACGCTAGATCTAACCGGGGTCATTTTGGCGCACGCTACATCTCCCCTGGATCACTTTCGCACAAGCAATACATCTCCGGGATCACTTTAGCGCACGCTAGATCAATCCGGGGTCACTTTAGCGCACGCTACATCTGTCCTGGGTCACTTTGGCGTACGTTACATCTCACTTCGATCACTTAAGCGGACGCTAGATCTCACCGCGATCATTTTGGCGCACGATATTTCTCACCGCGATTACTTTGGCGCACGATACTTCTCACCGCGATCACTTTGGCGCACGTTAGACCTCACCGCGATCACTTTGGCGCACGCTAGATCTCACCGCGATCAGTTTAGCGCACGCTAGATATCACCGCGATCACTTAGGCGCACGCTATACTTCTCCTGAGTCACTTTGGCGCACGATATACTTCTCCTGTGTCATATTGGCGCACGCTAGATCTCCCCCGGGTCTCTTTGGCGGACGCTATCTCTCCGCGGTCACTTTGGCGCACGCTACATCTCTCCTGAGTCATTTTCGCACACGCTATACTTCTCCGGGATCACGTTGGCGCACGCTACATCTGTCCTGGATCACTTTGGCGTACGCTAGATCTCTCCGGGATCACTTTTGGCGCACGCTAGATCTCTCTGGGGTCGCTATAGAGCACGCTAGATCTCTCCGGGGTCACTTTGACGCACGATAGATCTCTCTGTAGTCACCATAGCGCACGCTATATCTCTCCTGTGTCACTTTGGCGCACGCTAGATCTCTCCGTAGTCACTATAGAGCACGGTAGATCTCCCCGGGATCACTTTGGCGCACGCTAGATCTCTCCGGGTCACTTTGGCGCACACTGCTTACGTAAAGCGACCCTGGGATTATCTGATGAACATCACAGTGACCCCGAGTCGATCAGCAGTATGCCGCGTTAACTCTTTGGCTGTCGGTAGCTGTTTTTAATCAAGATGATTCCTGCAGGAATCATCGCGACAAAAACCTCTACCGTCAGCCAAAGGGTTAAATGCCTGTAATCCAGCCCTGACACACGGACGGACCCCGATTGTTTAAGCAGACTTATATCACGCATTCTTGATTCAGTACAAGTGAAAAGTGGCAGGGTATTCATTTTAGTGGTGTCAAGCTGTCAGACCCAGGCTTGTTAAGAATTCTCTTGCTCAATTAAATGCCCCTACGCGACTGCAGGAGAGTTGTGTCCTGGCGAAATAATCCGGTGCTGCAATCCAAAATGAGTCTCACGACACGCCAGATCGACCCGGTGTCACTTTGGCATAGACATACGCCAAAGTGACACCGGATCGATCTGGCGCGAGACTCATTTCGCGTCAAAATGACGCCAGCTAAATCGGGCGACACAGTCATTTTAGCGTGTCACAGCCCCTTTACGCAAATTGCTTCGTGACTCTGGATCGATCCAGCGTACGCGGAAGTGACCCTTTGGTCGAATCTACGACCATTTCTGGATCAGAGAGCCAAAATGTAGCTCCACATAAATGCCCGCGGGAGTTGCTATTCGATCAGGGTTGCAGATATGATGCTCGCGGCCCCTACCTCAGTAGGAAAACCTATGCGAGCCCACTGCGGCCTTCGTGGGCGAAAGGGCCTTTGCTTACTGTGTAGGATGTTTGCTGGATATTCGCGAGACTATCAGCGTTGTCAGCCATAAAGCACGTGCTGAATCGGCGGCGATCTGTTGGACTAATGTGTCTTCACGCGGCCAGGTTGATTGGTTTAACTGTCCACTGACAAACCAGATAGGTGAGGCTAGCGCTGGTAGAACAGTACACATACCAAGGGGGATTACTCAGCGCTGGACATACACGCAGTTAGATCCCCTGCCAGAAAAAGACATGGGTTAAAGGCTTGACCTGATGCATCCTTTTTAGGGATGTATATGATCGTCTTGTTCTTTACCTGCGTAGTTTTCTGTAGGCTGGCGATTGGGTGCATGATAGGAGGGGGCAGGGGATCTCACTATGTGTATGTCCAGCGCTGAGCAATTCCCTTTGGTATGTGTAACTGTCCACTGGCCTAGGGAGTCCTTCCGGCCTGTTTTACCAGGATTCGTATTACGTGGTAAAAGCGTAAGAACAGTGCGTATGTGTTGACCACAATGGAACGAAGACACGTACTGCACCTGCTAATGCTCCTGACGACATGTGCATCAAACGTTTCATCACGTGGAATGGACACTGCATTTGAAACCTTTGCACAGAGGAACAAGTGCATTGTGGTAAGTGCATTTGTCGTGTTTTTATTTGTTTATGAACACGTTAAACCCGTTTTAAACACAGTCTTAAAACCCATCTTTTCCCACTTTGATTATCAGTGTTCATGTATTTAGTCATAATTTTGTTCTTTTGTGTAATTGTACATGTGGCTTTGTCACTTTTTGTGCAATATTTGTATGTTTTGTTCATATGTACGGCGCCTAGAGCATCTTACCATGTATTGGCGCCTTATAAATCTTCCTTATTATTATTATTATTATTATTAAACGTCTAAACGTTTAGGACTTTTGTCCACAAAGAACGTGATTTCAAAGACGGAGCAGGGTCTGAACAAATTTGACCCCAGCTCTTAGACGAGAGTCAAACGCTCTAGGGACTTCTTCGGCATGGTTCAGCCCATCTTGTTTTTCAGTATAAGCATTTTGTGAATTGCGTGTACAGTGTGTGTGTGTGTGTGTGTGTGTGTGTGTGTGTGTGTATGTGTGTGTGTGTGTGTATGTTGTGTGTGTGTGTGTGTGTGTGTGTGTGTGTGTGTGTGTGTGTGTGTGTGTGTGTGTGTGTGTGTGTGTGTGATCCATTTGTTGACAATGCCGATGTCAGCTTCATGACGACGACGATGATGATAATGATGACATGGAGCTAAGTAGAAGGGGCTAGAAAAGGCATTTCGCAGACATATTGACACACACAAAAAAGTAAAAATCGTCATCGGGATGATGTCGGCCCGAGAGTTCTTTGTTTGCTGTGGTAGGACTGCGAAATCTATTTTTTGACAACCCCTAGGTATAACTTTCTTTAAAGTACCTGACAGAACCTGAGGGAGAGATTAACTGGACAGGGGACCGCAACTCTCCCTATGATTGTTCCTGGATTATCTCCCTGAACACTTCCTTCGGGGTGGCGCTTAGGGTGGATGAAGTGCTCTTAGACACCGATGTCACGCTGAAAGAGGACACACCACATGACGTCTCGCTGAAAGAGGCACAAACTTACGTCACATTGAAAGAAGACACACAGAATGACTTCACCATGAAAGTGGACACACAGAAAGAAGTCACGAAGAAAGAAAAAACACTGGATGTCGTCGCTTTAAATGACATCACTCTGAACACCACTCAAAACAATGTCACCTGGGATGACGTCACAGAAGATGACTCCAAATCGAATGACATGGAACTAACCTTGTATAGTGGAGGCCTCCCCAACCCTCAGATGGTGGAGAAAACATTCAAGGGAGACGTGGCCTCTGTATCGAGCCGAGCCGACACTCTCTTCGCTCCCAGCGTCACCCTGCCGGCGTCAGTCATTCTTGTGCATCACCACCAGGTTCTGCTTCACCTGACCTCACACTCAATCTACACTGGCTGTTTTGTGGGAGGCTGTGCGCATGGAGAAAGCCACACGCGTACAGCTTCGCACAGAGCCGGCGAACAAGGTTACCGAGCACCCAGTTTCAAGGTCACGTACGTCGCCGTCACATTAGAAACGATGCCTCCAAAGGTAGGTCAAGGTCGATACAACTGCTCCACGCCCTATGTGGTTCCTAGTTTGCTGCGGTGTGACGTCGCGTGGCAGTGCGTCGGGGGAGAGGATGAGCGAGGCAGTTATTGTGACTACAACAGTCTGTGTGGGAGAGGAGGCCTTTTCTTGGGAGACTGTCTGCGTTACAGGTTCCCTGGGGAGCTGATATCTCCAGCGGCAGTTACGGGAAAATGCAACCACACAAGGTTAATGATACTACTACTACTACTACTACTACTACTACTACTACTACTACTACTACTACTATACTACAAATTAATAATAATACGAACAAAACAAAACAATAATAATAATAATAATAATAATAATAATAATAATAATAATAATAATACATTATTATCATAATTGCGCATTAACCCTAAAACTCCCAGAACTAAATGACTTCCCTTCTATAGTATGGAAGTCATTTAGTTCTGGGAGTCAAAGGGTTAATGTGTAATTTTCTGTAGCTCCTCCGAAACAGTTGGAAGTTGTACTTGCCCGCTTGCAGGTGACAACTTGAAAGATTCCTCTGCCGGGGGGAAAAAATTGCGCGAAACGGAGTTTTAGAAGTTGTTTTGTTTCATCGAAAAGTACCTTGGTTTCCCCAGATTTTGCTGGTCAAGGGGAGATATCTTTCTTCCTTTATTCTTATCAGAGTGGTAACCCTTATGCCCCGTGTGCAGCGCGGGTTACGCTGGAAAGAAGTACTACCGTTAACCTGGTCTGCGCACGGAAATGTTAACGCCTTCACTGTCGAAAAAACCTGAACATCACCCAACTGCAAGAGGTATAGATCCTCATAAGCCCCCGCAGTTGCGGGGGCTCTTGAGGATCTATGCCTCTTGCTGACACTATTTTGTGTCCACGCTCTTTTGACAGTTGTGCTTTTTGGTCGTTCAGTAAAAACAAATTTTAGAACCAAAATGTCAGTACGTTGGCAGGGAATTGGTTAAACGTCTAGGGCTTCACGTCTCCTGTCCACCACGAATGTGATTTCCAAAGACGGAGCACCGAAAAAGGGTCTGAAACCTATTTTTGCCCCACGGGGGTTTGAACCCGCGACCTTTCGGACGAGAGGTACCTGAGCTACCGAGCTCTCCTGCTGCACACGGTTCTGGTGACGGACTTTGTGATCCTTCAACCTCTTCCGTGCCACCGGACGTATGTTTTGTTTCCGAAATCTGTGTTCATTCAAAGACCAAAAGCCACCACCGCACACGGGACATAGATACACCTGGGAATCAGCAAGAGGCATAGATCCTCATGAGCCCCCGCGACTGCGGGGGCTCATGAGGATCTATTCCTCTTGCAGTTAGCTGGTGTTCATTTTTTCTCGGCAGTGACGAGGATTGAGGTAGTTAATTATATGTAAGTTTCTGATAGTGTTCAACTGAGAGGTAGAAGAAAAAAAATTGCTTGTCCTCCGAGGTGCACGAAGGATTTCAAATCAGTGAGGGTTAATAAGTGCATTGTAGTGTGTGTATATTTGCATTTTCACAATACGCATTTTTTTAAAAGTCCCTTCTATTTACAGCATCCCATCTTGTATGATTTGTTTTGCAGAAATCTGAAATGGTCATATACGTGTAACGAATAGCACAGCAGATAATGATCTCGCTATTTACTAGAAAGTAAAACACCTGTGGATTTAAGTTTGCCGTAGCAAACTGGCCGTAGGCTTATTTCCTCTGACAAAATTGAATCCACGTTTGCTTTATATTTTTTATTTTTTTGGGTGGGGGAACGACTTCATCATATATAAGTTACACTATAATTATTTGATTTCAGCACCTTGTTGAACGTCTTGCAAGACCCTGTACACTTCCCCTTCATCACCCGCGTTGTTTCTCTCAGTGGCTATGACGCCCTGATTATTGATATTAGTAAAGTCCGTACAAAGAAAGAGGGCTTGGCGCATTTGTATCGATTCTTGTGGCAGTGGAAAGGGGGAGTACCAAGAGTTATATATAGTACAAGAGTCGCAAGAGGCGAGGAATCGACGCTACAGTGTGCTGTTCTACGTGTCTCTCCATACCCACATCTTCAGGTCAGTGTCACTCAATACACTAGTTGTCTAGACAACCACTCAATACGCAAAACGCCACGGGCCGACGTCGGCCGCCGTTGGCCCGCGCACTAGCGTGCGCGGGCCAACGGTGGCCGATATCAGCCCAATGGCCTATGCGCACTGGTCAGTGTTTGTTACACAGTTGTGACATTGTCTGTGTTGAAAATAATCTATGGAACAGACAACAGTGTAAATTCGAATGAATGAATGAATGAATGAATGAATGAATGAATGAATGAATGAAGGAAGGAAGGAAGGAAGGAAGGAAGGAAGGAAGGAAGGAAGAAACGAACGAGCAAGCAGGCGAACAAACTAACAATTGAATGAATAAAATGTATTAATGACAAATGAAAGAACGGATAAGCGAACTAAGGAACGAACTAATGAATGATTGACTGACCGAATGAGGGAATGAATAGACGTAAAAAAGTGTAATATGTCAGACTGAACATTAATTGGAATATAATTTTTGCAATGTCAAACGAACATTGCGGTTTTGTCGCGGTGATTTCTGATAAAACGCGCTACGGTCAGCCATTGGGTTAAACACTGCCTATATACTTGAATCCATATCTTTACATTTATTTTTCAAACACGGCTTAACCCCCCCCCCCCCCCTTTTTGGCCAATTCAGAAAAAGCTCCTCCGACCCCTCTTCCCCCCGACACAAACCCGACCATTTTGATTTTTTTAAAATCCTGAAGTCTCAGGATAATTAACCCTTTTCATCTTGATACACCTTTGCAAGAAATGTATTTGACTATGATAGTTCAAGGGTGGTGCCAGAATAGCTTGGCGCCTGAGGCGCCAAGCTGTTCTGGCACAACCCTTAAACTAAAATGGTTGATTTATTATCCTAATCTGTAATGCAGTCTTCATAGGACAATAAGCAATTTACAAAAATTCACCCTCAGGCTGTAATGGGTGAAATTCCCATACCTACACATGTAAAATATCCCGTCCATGCTGCTACCAGTTTCTAACCCTTTGCCTGTTGGTGGCGCTTTCGGCACAATTCACGGTACTGACGACGAAAACTTACCGAAATTAGTGAACATGAGATTTGTTACGCTTGAATAATAATAATAATAATAATAATAATAATAATAATAATAATAATAATAATAATAAAGGTAATTTGTATAGCGCCTAATCACCAAGGTGCTCTAGGCGCTTTAAATCACAGTAATGAAACACAAAGCAAAATACAAAAAACAATCGCATACAAAAAAAAAAAAATGCACTCATAATAACTCATACGATAGACCACATTTTGATTTTGTTACACGTTCAGCTACAAATTAAAGTTTGATCTTTCCTTGGTAGAATTTGACAATAAACTGGAACAAAATCGAATAAGAAGATGAGATGTGATGGGTTTTAATTCAGTAGCGAACATGGTTTGTCTCAGACAGAATAATCTCTATTAACTCCTAAACTACAAAATGTTTTTGAGCTCTAACTTCAAATTCTTCTAGTCTCACACCATCTCCATCAAGTTTGCTCTGAACTTCACATGCAGACGCACAGACGATAAGTTGATTAAAGATCAAAATACACACATTTTGTCCGAATAAAAAAGGTCTGCTGCAAATCTCCATGTTCGCCTTATTATAAAGGCCGATAACTCCGCAGCGACTTGTTATTTTTTCCCCCCAAGCAAACGCTGATGGAGAGTGTATTCCCAATGCGCAAAATGCCATCAGGCCGACGTCGGCCGCGGTTGGCCGTGCGCGGACCAAAGGCAACCGACATCGGCCCAATGGCCTTTGCGCAATGGGTTGCTCCTTCTGTGCATCACTTTTTGGTGACAAACGGAGAGATTAGAACGTTTTGAAAATATCTTGATGCAACGTTTCAGCTGATTTGGTTTCCGAATAACATGAATCCTGCCTTTTTGTCGAGGTGATTCCAGCAGGAGGCTGGAATCACCTTTGCAAGAGCGCTGCGGACAACGAAAGGTTTCAAAACGTTGCTGTCCAATCCTCAGGCGGTGTCGTGTTCACAAAAGGGCATGTACGGATATGTCTGCTCTTTGGGATTAGCATTACCGGCGGAACTACAGCAACTGTCAGTCAGCTTGCCAAAGCCACAGAGACTGCCCAGCAAGTTCCCCACCAAGGAATGCAGTGACGGGAGCTTCACTCACCCCTTCCTTCCCTGCTCCTCCCAACCCGCCAACACTTCTAGCACAGTCAGCCATCTACCCATGTTTGAGTGCAGTAACGGGGTACGGGTGGATTACAGCCTGGAGTGTGACGGAATAGACGACTGTGGAGACGTGAGTGATGAACAAGAGTGTGGCGATATTTATGCAGACACAGAGATATATCTTCTACGTGGATTATCTTTTTTTCGTTGTGCGAGAAACTGGCAGCTGATTGTCCTGTTCCACCTGTATCGGCAGTGTGACGGGACGCCTGACTGCTTTGACAACAGTGACGAGGAAGATTGTTTGTTGTGTCGAGATGGAACGTTCTACTGTGACGGTCTGGGCTGCCTGCCGGACAGATATCTAGCCATGGGCGTGTGTCCTTCAGTTGGTGTCCCTCCAAAGAACACTTCCACACAACACACACACGGTGAGGACAAGGCCAATAATTCATTCACACATTGGGAACCAGGGTCTGAGCAGACGGGGCGCGTGGTTCAGTTGGATCTAGACGGCTACGGACTGGCGGTGTATGGGAGTTTAGATCCAGGAGCAGCGTGTCCCGAAACTCACGTGCCATGCTCGCCTGTGTTCTGTATCCCCGTGTACTTGGTGAACAACGGACAACTTGACTGTCCCTACCCGTATAACGAGGAGTCGGACGACGGACAACAGACTCCGTGTCCCGGGTATTACCGGTGCTACCGCCATCCGGAGATCTGTCTCCATGACGACCATCTGTGTGACGGTAACTACCAGTGTCCTCTGAAGGACGACGAGCGCTACTGTTACCTGACCTCCCCACCCGGATGTACACGTCAAGGTCACGCCCTCAGGTGCAACAAGCCGTTCCCTATAGCCTCCTGGCTGAACTCCACTTGGGTGCGATACCTGGACATGAGCGGGGTGTTTCTCACGACAAGTTGGGTGAATGGCTATGACGGAAAAAGTTTATACATCCGGCCTTCAGAGTTTGTAAATTTCGTGAATCTGTCCTCGTGCGGTCTAGATAACATACTTAGTATGTATGGCAGGCGCATTGTAGTTTTGGATCTGAGTTTCAATAACTTACGTAGTTTGGAGAAGGGAAACATATTTTTGCACAGACTGACACACTTAAACCTCTCTCATAATCCGCTTTTCTTGCCTGCGCAGAGGGGGTCGTGGCACTTTCTACAGAAACCTGGAATGAACCGCCTACTTTCCCTTACCGTCACAACAACTGATATCCAGTACATAGAGGCAGAAACGTTCTCACTGCTGAAGCAGTTGACATACCTGGACATCAGAAATAATTCTGTCAGAGAATTTCACGAAGAGATCTTCAGTGGTTTGGCAGCTTTGCAGAAAATGTTCACGGACGACCCCAGGTTGTGTTGTATTTATTTCTCCCTCTATCCAGATTCCAAGATGGACTGCATCGCTCCAGTGGATGAACTGTCTTCGTGTGAGGACCTACTGCGTTCTGATTTCTTCCGCGGGTTTTTGTGGACTCTGTCGGTGATGGCGGTGATTGGCAACACGGGGGTGCTGGTGTACCGGTTGTTCCTGGAGAGGACGGGGACGTCAGCAGGGTTCCGAGTGCTGGTGTCCAACCTGTGTGCGTCAGACCTGCTGATGGGCGTCTACCTCGTCATGATCGGGGCTGCCGACGCCATCTACAGAGGACGCTACCTGTGGAAACAAGAGTCGTGGACACAGAGCGGGGCGTGCAAGGTGGCAGGATTTCTCTCCCTGCTGTCTAGCGAAGTGTCGGCCTTCATCATCTGCATCATCACGCTGGATCGCCTGCTGGTGCTGTATTTCCCGCTCAAACGTCACTTGCACTTGGGTGCACGCGCCACCATCATGGCCAGCTGCGTGTCCTGGGCTATGGGCGTGACTATCGCCAGTGTGCCCTTACTGGCGAGCTGGGAGTTCTACAGTCAGAGTGGCATTTGTCTGCCCCTGCCCATCACACGCGGGGTGTTTTCCGGTCAACACTACGTCTTCGGCGTCTACATCGTCTTTAACTTGATCCTGTTCCTGTTGATCGGGGCGGGGCAGCTGCTCATCTACCTGACGGTGCGCAAGACAAGCATGGCGGCCAGGACCCAGCGCAGCCAGCAAGACGCGGCTATAGCCCGCCGTCTCTTCCTCATCGTCTTCAGCGACTTCTGCTGCTGGTTCCCTATCGGTCTGATAGGAGTCTTGGCGTCGCGGGGTACGCCCATACCCGGAGTGGTCAAAGTGTGGGTGGCCATCTTTGTTCTGCCGCTCAACTCGGCGTTCAACCCGTTCCTGTACACGTTGAACACGCTGCTGGAGAGGCGGCGGAAAGAGAGGTTGATGGCGCGGCTACAGCTGATACTGGCCAGACTGGACAGAGAGATGGTCGCGTGGTCCCAGGAACAGCTGGACCAACTTCAGCGGCACGTGCAGCGCGTGCTGATCAGGCACACCAAGACGGACGACGTTCAGACGCACGCTGATAGAGATAATTCGGGGTGCTCCCTGGACACTGAAAGTACCAGAGAGTGCGACACAGAGTACACGAAAACGGGCTAACCCAGATACGAGATGACTTTTTGTGATTAACGTTTTCTGTTTCAACAATACGTATTGAAACTTGTCTTACATTATGGTACGGAGAAATCGAGTTGCTGGAGCAACCCGATTTCTCCGTATCGTAGTGTAATACAAGTTTGAAAGCTGAAATTACTTGAATGTGATACGAGATGTCATCTTTACGATACGGGACACCCTCAGTATGACGCCCACCAGGACGTCGCCAAATCGGAAATGGCGCGGAGAACCGGCCAGCAAACGATCCTCGGGCCAGCGTCAGCATCACTGGGCACGCGTGCACAGTGAAGCTGACGCTGGCCCGAGGACATTTTGCCTACTGGGTGTATTTACTTTCATATGCTCAAACCTATATAATTTCAACGCCACTTTCAACACTTGCGTGAATAAAGCGGTCTTGCTTTTTGGGCTCCGTGCAGGCATAGAATCACAAGATCGATATATCGAGGCTGCCCTGTGTATGAGTGCTTATTCGCTGGTGGTAATAACTCTGCCCTTTGATTACAAAAAGCTGTAATTTCATTTTTTTGTGAAAAGCGAGATTTTCCTTGTAATATAATGGAAATATTGCTTTTCATAAAAATAGTCTTACTGTTTTTGTCTACCGTATTGAAAATACGGTAGACATTGAAATGGGGCTGGTCGGGGCGCATTCCGGAGAATGCACACGATGTGCTGGGCGGGCGGAGTCCGAATTCTAGCAAAGAAGTTACAAGATAAAAATGACGTCACATCTAGCTACGCAAACCTTGCTAGAGAACGTCTTTTTGGCGCCAAGCGCCGTATGTGTGTGTGTGTGTGTGTGTGTGTGTGTGTGTGTGTGTGTGTGTGTGTGTGTGTGTGTGTGTCACTGTGTGTGTGTGAGTGTGTGTGTCTATGTATGTGTGATGGTGTGTGTGTGTGTGTCTGTGTGTGTGTGTGTATGTGTGTGTGTGTGTGTGTGTGTGTGTGTGTGTGTGTGTGTATGTGTGTGTGTGTGACAGCGACTAGAGCCCGCGTTTGAGGACAAACATGCTTGAAATTTAGGTTATTGTCCCTAAAAGAATAATCTCGAGTTAGTTTTATTTTTAATTTTTATTTTTTTTAATCTTTTGTATTAAGATGCTCACTGGCGATAAAATTGCCATTTCACAAAACCCGGTTGATCCACACTGGAGTCCGTAATGTTTCTTACTTTTACTAGATATTTTGCTTATAGCTAGATAAAAGGGACATATTGAATGAGTTCGTTAACCAGCATTGTACCTCTATAACTTCTTTTAGTGATAATTAAATATTTTTTGAAAAACATATTTTCACGTTTTGGGGGATTAATTTCACGAGTTATTTGTGATTAATCTTAAAACAATTGAATCTTTTTTTTACGAAAAAAACAATCTTGTCATTAATAATCGCAATTTTTCGTATGCGGTATTTACATAAGCCTACAGTTTGTCTCGGCTGTCGGGTACGATTAGGTCAATTGTGACCTGTATGCCCTAGGTGTAAAAGGTGTGAAAATCAGCAAGAAAAGTGCAAAGTTTGATCCTCTAGTACGTAAAATGGTAGTACTGCGATGAGTGACGTATAACATCGAGTCGTCACTATGAGCACGGCGTCGTGGGACTAATGGTGCCATGGCGTGAAGCTTGAAGTGACGCCATTTCGCTGCTCGTGCTATTATTATTCTTCACAATAGCTATGCAATGCCAGACACAGAGCTCACGAATGGCGGGAATCGCCGTGAGTCCGTGTTGGTCTAGAAAGAAGGGGAATGGATCAGCAAAATACGCCAAAAATAGAAACAACTCTGAGAGTTCCTAAAATAAAAACGCATGTGAGCTCCAAACATTACGGTTGACTTTGGGATGAAATGCTCATCTTGTTTCCCTTGACAGAGCGAAAATCGCGTGCGCAGATGTCAGGCCGAGTAATATAACTTAATCCTTTGGCTGTCGGTAGCGACTTTTGACGGCGATGATTCCTCTAGCTGTGGTAGCGACTTTTGTCACGATGATTCCTGTAGGAATCATCGCGACAAAAGTTGCTACCGACAGCCAAACGGTTGGTAAGTTCTTTAGTATTATTGTCCCAAACTTATTGTTCCAACTCAGGGGCGGATCATCTGTCCCTCTTTTCCCCAACTTTTCGTTTGGGACATTTTACCTGAGACAAAAAGCACTTAAGCATCACAAAGACCTTCCCTGTAAAGACAAGGGAATTATTAGAGCCAGCGTTAAGCGCTTAGACCCAGCGTGACAAATGCTGGGTTACAGCGCTATATAAATGTTATTATTAATATTATTATTATTATTACCCGGAGAAAAAACCCCGACGGTCCGCCCGAATTAACAGTGACACTTACCAGAGGAGAAAAGTCCGACGCCGGAACCCGTTTTCGAACCTCGCACCTTTGGCATTGGTGGCAGGCGCCTTAACCACGCGCCACGGACCCACCCCATCATCAGAATAAGGTCAAAGACAAAAGATAGAAACCCTTGACAACGAGGACAGCTCTCATATAGAAGGGACTTTGTGGATTATGGTTCATCCAATCTTGTTTTTTCTGTGTATGATGCGTTTGTTTTCCTTTTGTGTTTTGATTTGTATACAGGACAGCTTGTAAGACAGGCACTGAGTTGCCTAATAGCTTTATCCTGCAATAAAAGATCATCATATCATCATGTCTTCCTCTGTAAGATGTTAGCAGCTTGAAACCGCTGCCCATATCTTCTCCAGATCCTGACACGGCCATCAGACGGATCAATGCAGAATCTGCTTTCGTCAGTGAAGAGGACCCTGTGCCAGTCACACGATGACGCCAGTTGATGTGATATTGCGCCCACAGAAGACGGTCCAGCGGTGCCAGGCAGTTAAGATGGGTCGTCGAGCTGAACGCCTGCAATGGAGCTCCCCTGAAATCGACCTTCAACGTACAGTGCGGGCACTAATCGATCGCAAGTGTGTGCTAAGGATGTTACTGGCCGTATTGGCAGCGGTCTCATAGGGATTCCTCATACGCTGACGTCAGATATGGCGGTCTTGTGCTGCTGTCGCTGCCGTCGGCCTGCCGCTCTTCGGACGATCATTAGTGGTGCTGGTTGTCTCGAAACTACTCTGAGGGCGATAAATAGTGGAGACATGCACGCCCAGAGCGATAGCGACCTTCTGTGGTCACTCTCCGGCGTCCAGACGTCCCAGTGCTCTTTCACGATCTTGGGCTGAAAGTCTTGGCATCTGGATTTAGCGGCATATTTGGAATGTTTTAAACATTTTCTAGGCGGAGTATTTTTAGCCTGGGTTCACTGAGCTGCGAAAACTGATGTTCACATTTCTGCACCCGGTGCAGGTGGGTCACATGACGCATGCTGACCCCGTGCAGAGAAGGTTGACTCGGCACTAATCGCGCAGTAAAAAAAACGGCTAGTCCTGTAAGAACTAAGCTTCATGCACGTGATAACAACATTCATTCCGATCTGTCATCACATTATCAACGTTTCAACGGTTCCTCTATATTTCGCGTTTTTTATGCTTCGTAGTTTATAAATAATTTGTCAATGATAAACTGCAGATGTAACAAATACAACAGAACAATCATTTTCTTATTGTTCTGTTTAACGTTTTTTGTCAGTGATATAACATATATAGAAATAGTGTAGTCTCGACCTCCAAAAAGTGTCATTACATCTGACATTAGTTAAGCGTGACCATGTTATGTGCAAAGTTTCTGAACACGTTTAATAGTTTTGTACTTTTTCAGGTGCTAATGTTTTCACTACTGATGGCAAGTGAATACAAGACACTGCAGATCGTATCATCTAACTGCACGAGGACATAGACACACCAGTGCTGCCTACAACATGACGTCTAAGGCCTGCTTCATCATGTGCTTCATCAACTTTCAACGTTTACATTTGTACTAACTGATACAGTGCGGCCCATTCCTGATTGCTGTTTTTCTATTTGGTGAATCCCTCACAAGGAGAAATAAAACTGTGCCCCACTAAGGACATCTGAACGGCTCTTCTTCTATTTAAAGATGGCATTTTATGAAGACAGATCTTATAAAATGGCTCTGCAACAACAAAAAACGCTCGGACCCACCTGTCTCTGGCTCGGTCCCCCTCATTCAGTTGTGCTGCTTTGCTGTTCCTACACCACAAGATCCCAAAATAGATTAGCTTTAATGAGTTATCTAAAATACCTTACAGAATTTTAATTTCTTCACCATAATGTTTAAAACTGTGAACTTGTCCTGTCTTGTTGCATTCTTGCACTCTTTAGAAAGCTAATCTATTGGATAGTATGGTGCAGGAACATTAAAACAGCACCTTCCAAACAATTCACAGCAATACATTTCACTGAACTACTGACTAAAAATGAGGAGGTCAGAGCCAATGCCATGCTTCTTCTTTTTTTAGAGCCATGATATAGCAGTGTGATAAAAAGCTTGAATCTCAGTGAAGACATGACAAGAAAGCAAAGTATATATTTACTGTTATAAATGATCAAGAATAATTAAACACAGTCGGTCATATTTACAGTTTTATGTTTGGTTTGTTTGCAGTTGTTTCTTCAGATTGTTCTTTTTAGGACAGTATCTGTCAAGCTTTAGATAGACTAGGCAGACATTTCGCCCCCAAAGAGTCATTTGTAATGCATTTTGCAGTGTACTTCTTTGTAGCAGAATGCCTAATGTTTGACTCAGGCTTGACTCTTGTAATAATTTTATGCATGCAAATATTATTTGAGGAACAAAGAATGGAGGGGAAAGGGTGGGGTCACAATGAAACACAAATGCGACCATCCTGTTACGGTCTCTGTGAGCCCTTACTGCGACTCTCCAGTGACCGTCATAAATGAGACCTAAACGTGATCATACTGCTACCGTCGCACATAAAAACTAAATGTGACCATGATACGACCGTCGCATCTCCGCATTCGTTTTGGTCGCTGGAAGGGCTCTATGGCCCACAACAATTATAGTCGCCGGACCGTCCTGCGCTGTTGCAAAAAAAACCAAAAAAACAACAACAACAGATATGTGACCAAATAGCAAGTTCGAATGCGACGTAGCAGTTCCGCTTCATGTTTTTAAGGTAGCTTTTGCAGTTAACGTTTAATTTAAACTGAGGGTCTGCCCTCGCCTCTCCTTACCGTCGTGTGGTTGCAGCAAAAAGTGGCCAGAGGTCGTAGCAGAGACAGCATAAGCTTTATCTCACATGTTGTAGTGTCAAATGGGCGAGGAAAGGGCGGGAGTTGTACGAAATGTGTGATCGTGCAGTAATTTTTCTTGCGGGTTATTTGCAAAACGCTGAGAGGATCTGTTTATAGGTTTGGCATCATTACATACATGCAAATCTGCATTATTATTATTATTATTATTATTATTATTATTATTATTATTATTATTATTATTATTATTATTATATTACAAAGAGGATACATTTTAAAAACGAAGAACCTGCAGCGCAAAAAAAGAAAAAAAGAAATCCCTTGACATGTCTCCCTTGTGGCAACCCCCAACTCGCCAAGCCCCCCCCCCCCCACCCCACCCCATCGCTCCCCCGCACCCCACCCCCCTTTTTCCTCTCCCCCAGATCCGCCATTGTGTTGAGTTACATTTCCGAAGGTCTTATTTGGCAACTGTGATCATGTATGTTTGAGTAATACTGTCGTCCTTTCATTCTATCATTATTTCTTTTTCTTATAGAAAAGGCATCAATCTACGAGTATTAGTAAAGCGGATAATATAAGTTATTGGTAGCAGGGGTTTGCTACACGGCCTCTTGTAGCCCTGAGGGAGATCAAAAGAACCATTGTACCGCGAAAGTCGAAGGCCTGAGGGGTACAATGGTTCCTTTGACCTCCCTCAGGCCTACAAGGCCCGCCCGTGCAGCAAGCCCCTGCTACCAATAACGTATTTGTTTTCATTCCTCCACTGTTTTCGTTTTAAAAAAAATCAAAAAGAAATCTTCCGACCTAGATCGCGCCAGACATGACTGACGTCAAAGGAATATACAATTATACATATAGACTTAAGACGTAATTTAAAATATTTCATGACGTTGTCGTCTCCAGTAGTGTGCTTGTTGTTTCGAACAACACTAAGTAACCTTAGAACGTTTTGGTGATCTTTTATAGAAAAAAAAACTCCCATCCAAGATGCGTCACAAAGAGCGCTACAAGAAGTCCGCCATGGTTAGTTCGGGTTTAACGTCCACAGCACCGAGGTGCCGATCATGGACGGCCCTGACGGGCGGGTTATGGGGGACAGGGAAATCTATTGCCTATGGAATACGACCTGAACACTGATCAACTCAGGCGCACTCCAACTGTGCCACTTTGATTTACCAGGACCTTTCAACAGACATGCTATTGAACAAATCCGTTTTTTCCCCCTGGATTAAGTCCGCCATTTGTCGCTACAAGGATTTTTGTAGCTCGGTCATGTGGTACAGTTTGCGCTAAATGGATAAATTGGTCGTGTGACGGGATGAAAGGGATGAAAACAAATACATCTTATCTTTCGGTATTGCATCCTTTCTTGGCCGAAGTCTTAGTTCAACACAAGCTTCTGTCCAGCATTATTGTAGACATACTAAGAAATACTAAGGAGATGTTGCAAACTAATAACGCTTTCCTGCATAAACAAGCACAACACAGCTACACTGCTCCGTCTGCAAGAGGCACAGATTCTCATGAGCCCCAGCAGCCCACAAGAAGCAGGGGATAATGAAACTCTGTGCCTCTTGCAGTTATATGGCGCAGATAAAACGATCGCAGTCTGACCTTGTGTGTCTCCGGCGCAGTGACAGCCCTTCTCGTCTCTGTTCAAGTAAGGCATCACGATGCCGCAATCTTGGCAGCAGTAAACCGTCGTGCTCGGTGCCTCGGTGACGTCCTCGGACACATCGGAGGACATTTTCACCGCGCAGTTGTCGCAGATCTGTCCGCTGCTGCAATTGCTCCCTATATCTAACGGAAAATAACGGTACAATGCTATTAACCCTTTCACGGCCAGAGGAAGCAAAATGATGTCTTTGAAAGCAGGACAAATTCAACAGCGAATAATCCCATCGATCCAAGGAACACGAATATGAATAAGGCCGAGCAAGAGCAAAGAACCTCATGAGCCCCCGCAGATGCGGGGGCTCATGAGGTTCTTTGCCTCTTGACGTTGGGTTGGGATCGCATTTTCCAGCAGTGAAAGACTTAGGTATTAAGGTATTAGATATTGACGGGTAACTAACAGCGGCAATGCAGTGTTACTTTCTTAACTAAAACACTCAGTTCAAGGGCAGTGCCAGATTTGGCGCCAATACAATTTAACTTCTTTTGGCACTGCCCTTATATTAGTATGGTTTATGCATCTCCTGATGTAGTTCAAGACTGAAATGAGCCAGTAATTACGACCACCACCACCAACAACAGCAATAATAATAATAACAGTAATTTTAACTGTTATAATTATTCAGTAATAATAATAATAATAATAATAATAATAATAATAATTAGTATTATTATGTTAATACATGTATAAATAAAAATAATAATAATTTTGATCAAACTTAATTACGGTAAACTTTCCTTTAATACAAGGTCAGGTATAACAGGACTGAAATTATTTAAACACTTGTTCAGACGTTCTGTGCATTCTTTTCTAAATAACACCGCTCATAACAAATTTCGGACACAACAGATGTGTCTTCCCTGGCATTTCGTTATAACCGAAGATACCTGTATACCTGTGTGCGATTGCGGTATCCTGGTGTCCAAACAATGACAGGTGTCGCCACTGATGACGAGGTTGTCCAGACCACAGTGGTAACAGCAGACGGGCAGATTGTAAAACTCCAATGTTTGGACGCAGCGCTGACATGACGCACCCATGAGGCAGGGACTAGGGGGCTCTGTATTACATTTAAGGAAAAAGGATGATGGTAATGGTTTTAACCCCTGGCTTTTCTGCCAAGAAAAAGTGAACGCGATCCAGATGCAAGAGGCACAGATCCTCATGAGCCCCTGCAGTCGCGGGGGCTCATGAGGATCTATGCCTCTTGTTGAGACCAATTTGTATCCATGTTTCTTGGACGGTTTTGGCTTTTGGTCATTGAATGAACAAAGATTTCAGAAACAAAAATGTACGCGCAGCTGCAGGGAAGGGGATAATAATAATAATAATAATAATAATAATAATAATAATAATAACAATAATAATAATAATAATAGTAATAATACCAGCCATCATAATTGGTGATTTACACGATTCTGTGAATCGGTTCAAAGTGCCACAAACTGAACCTAACACGCACACTCACGTGAAACAAGCGCATTCACTCAGAAGACAAACAATTAGCGACACGACGAACACAAGACATTCAGATGGTGCGAATGGTCAGCTCAGCTACTGAGACATTTTTATCACTTGTATTTAAATTTGATAAAGTGGCCTAAAACCGGTAGCAAGGTGTGAAGGCGTGGAAGAGCTGGAGTACCCGGAGAATGATGGTTGTTACGTGGTGGAGTTGTAGTCGAAGTATGATAAACACACAAGAAACATACGCACGTAGAGTTCTTTAAAGTAAACCTCGTTCAGCTGCAGTCCGTCACACGTGGCTTAAGGATGTAGACAATACTGGAGTAACAGTTCCAACAATATTTAATTCAGCGATGCGATATCCACACAGTAATGCACTTTCAAATGCACAAACTACTGATACAAAGTCTCTTTTGCGATGTCCACACTGCGACACAAAGTTTCTCATACACAGCGTCTCTCGCAATAAACTACGTGTCTCTACAACTGACAAAGCAAGACAATGCACCAACGGGCTTTCCCAGCGCCCTCCTTATAAATACTACGAAAATCTAGAAACTTCTACGGAAATCATACAACGCAACCAATCAGAACGAAACACGCAGCCGAAGCTCATTAAAATAAACTTTCCAGAAACACTATAATAGGCTACAAAAACTCGGCTGCTCACTTCAGCTCTAAATTCTAGCGTATAATTAAGTCACATAAAAGTATGGTATCCCTATCACCTGGTAGCTCTATAAAGTACGAGAACATTCCCAAAACAAAACAAAGGCTGCTCAATCCACACGCACAGGAAAACAAAAAGTAGCGAAAAATGTAGCAAAGTGTTGCCAACTAACCGACGTGACACTTACGAGGCCACTAGACAGTGCGACCTTTCTAGAACGCTCCGGACTAAACTTAACAAAACGAAAACGGCTCTACTCACGAACAAAAGGAAATCTAACTAAAAAGGCACATGAATCGTAACCGTGATAGCTCAAATAAACATCGGATCGTTACCTCGTATCAACACACGCACGCTCTCACAGGATAACACAACCACAATCGTAACATTACCCCCCTCTTAAGAATGAAATTTCACAAAAATTTCTTCTCAAATTTCAAAAATACGGTTGTGGCTGTGTAAACCTACACAAAACCCTAAACAAATATAATTTCAGATCAAAAATCAAATTAAAATAAACATCTCACAGTTCCTGTAAATAGTCCTGAGCATCGAAATGTTTCATACAAATGTTCTGGACACATAAATGATCATTTAAACTGCTCTGCTCAGGTAATCTGCTCCAAAATTCTGCGAACCCTTGATAGACTGTAGTTTAATGTCAAAATTCTGCAAGAACATCGCCCATCTCATAATACGAGAATTTGTAAACTTAGCAGAGTATAGATAGTTCAAGGGCTGATGGTCTGTTTGGAGAACAAATAGCACTCCCAGAAGGTATAGTTCGAATCGCCTTACTCCCCAGATGATGGCTAGGCACTCATTCTCGATGGTCGAGTAGTTTCTCTCAGCTCTGGTCAACGTTTTGCTGGCGTAGCTCACTGGGTGGAGTTTTCCGTTATCTTCTTGCATCAATGACTAGTAGTATGTTAAATATTTATCCGACCCTTTTTTCACGTACATTTAGCTGTTTAGTATTTTCTTCTCTTAATTAATAGTACTTTGTAGTAGTTTTGCATTATTTATGTACATTACGTTAGTTATTGATGTCTTGTTATAGTTATTTTTTATAATGTATTATAGTGAACAAAAGACAGTTTGGAAGAAAGGTATTTCAATGCCTAAAACGTTATCCTAATAAAAGTTTCATCATCATCAACATCCATTCTCTCTCTCTCTCTCTCTCTCTCTCTCTCTCTCTCTCTCTCTCTCTCTCTCTCTCTCTCTCTCTCTCTCTCTCTCTCTCTCTCTCTCTCTCTCAGCCGTTCCCCCTTCCCTTTCCACACTGGCAGTATCCGTATCTAGCTAATAGTGGACCTCGGTCCCAAACGGTCATGTGAAGTGTGTGTTAAAACATACCTCAGTGTTTTCGGTTAGATTAACTCCTTCATGCCTGATCGGGAAACGTTGGACGATGATAGTTCCGGGATAGTGCCGGATTACCTTTGCGTCATTGAGGCGCTAATCTGATCTGCTACTGCACTTGTGCTATCGTTGTCCATCTCCCTCCAGCGTAAATCGGATGTTCAACTAACACGCCTCCAGGCCTAAATGAGTTGGTTTTACCGGACCCCATACTACTTGATGACTGTTTTTTTTTTTTTTTCTTCCGGTGTAGGCTCAACTTGAACTAATTTCACTTCATGTTTTTCATGAACTTAGTGAACATCAGTATAATTCTGAAATTAAAATAAACAATCATATGACTTCATTTTCAGCCCTTTATCCGTCCGACTTGTAGCAATGCGTGGTGCATATGAACACAGGTGTGTGAGCCCTAAGTGTTATTGGTATGTTTTGATTTCAGTTCTCGTCAGTTCAATCTGTTTCAGTGTGTCGAGCACTGATCTGACAATCATTTGGTCAAACGGTGACATTTCTATACTAAACGGTTTACTGTGCTGTTGTTTTAGTTTTCACCTCATAGATTTGACATTAACATTTGCGATGCTTTTGGTTTATATGCGATGAGGCCGTATCACAGCAACATGTGTTGCAGTCTGACAGTTTAGGGAACTCGTTGGACTATTTGTACTGTGGTTGACCTGTGTACAGTACAGTTCCGCGTTTGACTTGTGTCTGGCCGGCATACACACCATTTTTGTAAGCCGGACTAAATGTAAAGATTAGTGCTTATACAGTCGAAGCCGCTTATGACGAGGTCGGATGTAACGAATGCCGGATGTAACGAAGTGAAAAGGCTGGTCCCGGCAAAAATCCTTCTTTACATGACTAAAAACACGTCGGATGTAACGAAGTCGGATGTAACGAAATGTCGCTTGTAACGAAACGGTTTTGCGGTCCCCAGCGGGTGATCATGTCGGTTGTAGCGAATCCGCCGCTTGTAACGAAACGGTTTTGCGGTCCCCAGCGCCGGGTGAATCATGTCGGTTCAGTGTAACGAATCCGCCACTTGTAGAAATACATGTACAATGTATCCAGTCTAGACCCATTCGCAGCGCGGGAAGCCGACCATAGAGTTGACCTGCTCCCTAGCGCGCAGTCAGCATCACTAAGTTGTACATGTATGTCTGTGGCCCTAAAAATTAGGGCACGCGGTGTCGGGCTTTGATTTCGCAGACCTTTTCATCATGGCGACCAGAGGACATAGGAAAGGTCTTACGCTGAAGCGAAAGATTGACATAATTCTTGACGTGGAAAACCATCCAACAAAACAGAAGAAGACAATAGCAGATGAACACGAAATTGCATCTTCAACACTGTCAACCATCCTGGCTTCCAAAGAAAAATACAAAAGGCAGTACTTCGGAGGCGAGGACAACGCAGCACGGCAGAAGACCCGTTGTGCACGGCACGAGGGCATTGAACAACAACTTTTGGAGTGGTTTCGGCATACAAGGTAAAGTGGAAGAATATTAAATACAGTACATGTGTGCATCTGTGCATCAAGCCATCATCATCATAATGTCTGTGTGTGTGTGCGTGCGTGCGTGTGTGCGTGCGCGCGCGCGCGCGTGTGTGTGTGTGTGTGTGTGTGTGTGTGTGTGTGTGTGTGTGTGTGTGTGTGTTATGTGATCGATCGATCACACGTAGGCATATAGCCGGAAATTTAGGTCGAAGACCCCCTGTTCTTTTTTTTTAATGGCAATTTAACACTTGGGTTTTGGTTGACAAAAATCAGGCACGAAAAGAACCCCTTACCATCATCTTTATATGGGTGGGAGCCACGTTAACATTGGCAATTTCTCCGAAAGTACAATGATAGAGGAATCAAACTTGGCATGAGTAATTACGGTGATGGTACGTTGAAAACGATTCCCGTTTACAATTTCTCAATGTCATGGTTTTGCTAGAATAAAATATCATGTGCAAATGTTCTGATCACTGAAACATCGCGGACACAAGCATCACCCCATTTCACTGCAGAGAGGAGTGACGTTGCAATGCGCGCTCCCTGAAGAATAAAATAGTGACGTGACAAGAATGACGCAAAACTGCTACATTGCCATATCACTGACATTTTTCTTCAAATCAATTAGGCAGAAGGGAGGGAGAGGGAGAGAGAGCACACACACACAGTGACACACATCCGGTCACACACACACACACACGCGCGCGCACGCGCCGACACACACACACACACATACACACACACAGACACACACACACACACATACACGCGCGCGCAAGCACGCACGCACACACACACACACAGACCAACGCGCGCGCAGCGCGCAAGCACACACACACACTTGCCGTAGATAAGCCTAGATTTATTTTCGTGTGTGTGTGTGTATGTGTGTGTGTGTGTGTGTGTGTGTGTGTGTGTGTGTGTGTGTGTGTGTGTGTGTGTGTGTGTGTGTGTGTGTGTGAATCGGTAGTTTGTCATCCATGCCTGTGAGTGTACGCCCTATGCAAATTATACGGGGGAGCTGCCGACTCACGAGGCGTGAATCGTAGGTTTTTTCAAGGGTAGCTGTGAAGGTTAAGTTTTACTGCACGTAGACACTGTGCCTTTGTGATGCTGAGCTAGAATCGCTCGACTAGGGTTGTTACGGAACATTTCAAGATTTTTTTTTTCTGATCTTGGAAACAAATGAGTTGAATAATGGTTTACAATTTATTGATGACACAGCTGTTAAAACATTTCAAAGGAAAAACTACTCGTGTAACACAGAGAGAGAGAGAGAGAGAGAGAGACGGAGAGAGAGAGAGAGAGAGAGAGAGAGAGAGAGAGAGAGAGAGAGAGAGAGAGAGAGAGAGAGAGAGAGAGAGAGAGAGAGAGACACAGAGAGACAGAGAGACAGAGAGACACACACACACACACCAAATAGACACGGGTGTGCGCCGACAGACTATTAGCGGCCTGTATTGCATAACTGGTGTGCTTTGCATTTGCTTTGAAACGTGTATGCACCACTAAAGCGGGCATTTTTCTTGTGCAGATCACAAAATGTTCCTGTGACTGGACCTTTCATGAGAGTTAAAGCTGAAGAAATTGCGCACACTCTTGGGATTGCTGAATGGAAATGCAGTGATGGCTGGTTGACTCGATTCAAGAAAAGGCACAACATAGTGTTCAAAGCTGTATGTGGAGAGAGAGAGAGAGTCTGTTGACGAAGCGTCAACCGACAGGTGGGTGAATGACGTTCTCAGACCAACTCTTGGACGGTACCGGCCTACTGACGTGTTTAACGCAGACGAAACAGGGGTATATTGGAGAGTGCTTCCTGACAAGACTCACGCTTTTAAAGGAGACAAGTGCTACGGAGGGAAAAAATCAAAGGAGCTCATTACAGTCATGGTATGTACCAACATGACTGGCACTAAAAAACTGCCGCTGCTTACTATCGGCAAGTTTGAAAAGCCACGGTGTTTTAAAGGTATAAAATGTTTGCCTGTCAAGTACCGAGCAAACAAAAAAGCTTGGATGGACTCCACCCTGTTCAATGACTGGCTGTTGAACTTTGACCAACAAATGGCTGCAGAAAGTCGCAAAGTTGTGTTAGTGATTGATAATTGCACAGCCCACCCAAAGATAGACAGGCATTTGAAAGCAACAGAACTTCTCTTCCTTCCCCCAAATGCAACTTGCAAATTGCAACCTTGTGATCAAGGAGTGAATCAAAACCTGAAAGTACATTTCCGAAAACTGCTTCTGACGAAGTTGCTACGCCACACTGATGGGGGCGCTGATGCTGCTGATTTCCAGATCACACTGCTTGATGCTTTGTCCGACTTGAAACTGGCCTGGGACATGGTCACAGCCTCTACCATCAAAAACTTCTTTCGCAAAGCTTGCTTCACAGCCAACGATGAGACACAGGAAGACAGAATGACATCAAGCGATGAAGGAGAACAGCCGTCAACAAGCAGCAATGCGCCGGGCTCTTCAGGTTACCCATCGTCTGGTGGAAACACAGAACCTCTCCTGTCAAGACTGCTCAAAGAGTGGAACATTTCACCTTCCGAGTATTTCACTGTTGACGAAGATATCATGACGTCAGGACCCAAGGAGACTGCAACATGCACAAGGCAATCAACGTCAGCAACTGTGACCAGCCAGGACTCTGAGTCAGACGATGATGATCGTGGGGAGGCTGAAGAAACTGTCACCAGAGAGGAAGTTTTGGAACATGTTCACAAGACAAACATCTATCTCATGCAGACTGAGGGCCAGGGCGATGTCATGAAAGCGTTCTACCACTTCAGGGAAACCCTAGACAGGCACATAGCACGTTTGGCCACTCAAACAAGAATCACGCAGTTCTTTTCCAAAATCGGAACACAAAGAAAACAAGAAAGTCGTGTCAAGTCAGAAGATGTCGGGGGAGAAAAGTTTCACAAAGAACAGGGCCAGTCTTCGGCAGACCAAACTCAGACAGAAGGCACGAGACAGAGAGAAAGGACTAAGACGGACCCTAGTCAAGCAGGGGTGAGATCTGAGGAAAGTTCAGGGACAAAGAATAGAGAGCAGAAGGAAAGTGACCCGACGGGGCATCTTGGGGAGAATGAAGCGAAGGATGAGAGACAGACACAAGGAGAACACAGAGGAAAGGAACCGGAAGTGAAAGTGCACATCGAGGTCGAGGGAAAACGTGCTACAGGGGTTGAAGTGTCAAGAGAGAGCGGAAAGACCAAAGAGCAAACACAAGATAAAAACGCAGGGCAAAGGCAAGATTTTGAGAAAGGACAGAGAGAAAGTGGATTTTCAGAGATGACAGAAGACGAAACGAAAACCGATAAACCTCAAGAACTGCTACCCAAAGAAGATCTTTTCCGAATTCTTCGATCAGAGTTGTCAGGTGCCAAGACTGTCGAGGACATCGCAGGCATAGCTGTCCGCTATCAAGAGGCGATCGAGAGCGATCCAGTGACAGTTCGTTCACACATGGAAGACGTCACAGTCGACACTGACGCAGCTTATTGGCTCCCAGATGATGCTCCTCATTTCTTACCTGTCCGCATCTACGGAGATGGAAACTGCTTTGCGAGATGCGCATCTATGATGGCGTATGGAACGCAGGACCACTACGACGAAATGCGGATACGGATTGCACTGGAACTCGCATTTCATATTGACATGTACTTGGACAATAATTTCCTCCAGCTTGGTCACCATGTCGGCGATGACCTATCCAAACAGTATGCCATGTACTCGGATCAGTATCTGGACCAAGTGCTCACACCAGCGGCTATCAAACGCGTTTTGAGCAGAGAAATTGAAAACATATCTCAGCCGGGCAGCTATATGGGCATTTGGCAAATACATGCACTGGCCAGCGTGTTCAAATGCAAAGTCCGTTCAATCTACCCCAAGTTCGGTGGGTTCACCGTCAGACGTCACTTGCACAGATGGGTGTGTCCCAGAACGTCGGCGCCAAATGAATCACCACTGGCTGGTCCTCCAGCATCTCCACTGGCTGTCATGTGGTCCTCAACTCTCGGCAAGCAACAGAGGCCAGAGCAGTGGCGAGTGAATCACTTCGTGGTCTGTGTGCCTCGCTGGTATCCTTTTTATGTGTTCACAAATATTTCATGTGATATGTATTGCACGATGTGAACATGTACGTGCGTAAATTCATGTACACACTGTATACAATAATTATTATAAAGATATGTAAGGATGGCATGGTGTCCTGCAGTTCACCTAAAACTTGATCATTTTAAGAGCATTATAGTTATCAAAAGGTATAAGCACCAACTGATGAAAATGTACTCCTTCACTCATTTTAGATGCACGTGCAGGGAACTAATGGGGAGAACCAAACGAGAAGTTTGACTGAACTGCTGCACATACCGTTCCCTTTGTATAAACATATGGACTGCTGAGTTACGAGGATGGAAAAAAAATCATCCTTTTGAGATTTGTCTTTTCACTGTTTATGATGACTTTTTCTCTTCCAGATTTGGCAACAATCCTTTCTGTTCAGTTACAGAGTGTGACATTTTAGAGATTTCTTTTCCGTCCAGTGTGGCAACAACCATCCATTTCTGTTTCTGTTTTCGAAACATGTTTTCAAAATCATTTGTATTAAAATACACAACAGCCTAGGAAACAAGTTTCATTTCTATGCATGTAGACATGCGCACCGGCGTGCGCGCATGTGTGTGTGTGTGTGTGTGTGTGTGTGTGTGTGTGTGTGTGTGTGTGTGTGTGTGTGTGTGTGTGTGTGTGTGTGTGTGAGAGAGAGAGAGAGAGAGAGACTTCAGACTTCTTTACTGTTTCAGGCATTACGCCCATAACAAAAGGGGGAGTGTGGGGGTAGGGATACAGAACATCAAGTGTTTTGGTAACTGAAATCAGATGTACACTCAACTGGGGGAGAAAAAAAAAAGGGGGGGGGGGGGGGGGACATTATTCAGCAACATGGTTTCCACGGCGCTGACGTCACACACTGACATATGTATGTTCTTCGTTTTGTAGGTTTTTTTTTCTTGTTTGTTTGTTTTTCAAACACCAGTCTGAAAGGATACGCCTAGACGAAAATTGTGCCCTTAACCCAGATAGTGCCTCACAACCTGAGACAAAACACGCAGATGATTATTGGCTCCGTTGTAAAGTTCCAAGTTTGAGTACGGGTTGATCTGAGGCAAAGTTTGCATTTTGTGTAGGACGTCGTTGTCTCTGGCTGACAGTGTTTGTTGTTTGACAAACCAGTGTTCTATTTTTCTTCTTCTGAAGAGAGAGAGAGAGACGCCGGATATAACGTAGCGACCTGACAGAAATTCGTTACAGCCGGCGTGTCGGATGTAACGAAAGCCGGATGTAACGAAGCGATTTTGATAGTCCCCGGCGATTCGTTATAAGCGGCTTCGACTGTAGTACATAGCCAAACGTGTTGTGCTGAATGCGAGTAGACAGTTCTACAAACTATCAGGCAAGTTATTTTTGACAGTCGTGGTGATTATAAGTGGATTTGGTTTATTCCATATTTTCGCACAAGATCACTCCTTTCAGCGACTGGACTGTTTCACTGAGTTTCGGATATTGAAAACTTTATATTTACATTTTTGTCATCAAAATGTGTACACCATCGAACAGTTACATGCATGCCCACGGGCTGAAGGTCGGGCACCTTAATGTATTTCACCTTTACAATAAGGTTCCTGACATTTCAATATTTTTAAACCAGCCTTCACACTTACATCTCTTTGGGCTAACGGAATCACGTCTGGACTCAAGAATTAGCGACGAAAATCTGTGCATCCCAAACTTTTCCTTAATTCGTCGTGACCCAAACACCCTCAAACACACAGGGATTGCTGTTTATGTTCATAACTCGATTGCACATATGGTACGCAGACGTGATGATCTGGAGTCAACTGAGATTGAGTGTGTATGGCTAGAAGTAAAAATTAATAACTCATCGCCAATTATAATGGGTTATGTATATAGAAATCCATCGTCCACTGTCGAGTGGTATGATGACTTTGTGCAGATGATGGATAAAGTGAATGATACTGACAAAGATGTACTGCTGTTAGGTGATTTTAACATTGACTTATTGAAAACAAATCCCACGTGGCAATCGACAACAACTCTTTTTGGGTTGAAGCAACTAATCCAAGCTCCTACTAGAATAACCCAATCATCCGCTACACTCATTGATCACATCTATACCAACAACTGTAAGTCAGTACTAGAGACCAGCGTCCCCCCACTAGCTGTCAGTGATCATTTTCCTATCACCTGTACATGGTCGTGCAAGATGCCCAAACAAAAGAGGGATCAGCATGTGTACATTACCTATAGGTCTTTTAAAAAAACTAAACAAAGATGCTTTTTTACACGATCTTAGCCTTACACCGTTTCATGATGTGTACAATTGTACCAACCCAGATAAGGCTGTTTCTCTCTTACTTGATCTGTTCCTAGGGGTGCTAAACAAACATGCGCCAGTAAGAAGAAAGCGAGTCCGATCCCGCCAGCCTCCCTCATGGATAACCGACGAAATCAAACAAGCAATGGATGATAGAAATAAGGCTAAGAAAGAAAAGAACTTTCATGAATTTAAAAGATTGCGAAATAAAGTTAAGTACCTAATTAGAGAGGCGCAGAGATCGTTTGTAACCAAAACAGTCGAAGAAGACAGAAACCCTTCCTCTATCTGGACAGCACTTAATACGCTTACCAACAACAAGCGTAAACAGTGCAATACCATTCCAGAAAACCTCTCCGCTGAGGAGTTTAATAACCACTTTCTATCAGCCCCCAAAGACTTACTCAGTTCTCACAATCGCAATCAGTCGATATATTCCACACCAGAAAAGCTAACTAAGTTCTGTAAGCAAAGATTGTCCTCAGATGATATTTTCGTCATCCCTGATATTGCTGTACACGAGGTAGGCAAATGCATTTCTATCCTAAAAAAGAAAACGTCTTCTGGCAGTGATGGTATCAATGGATATATCCTTGACCTGTCGCAACCATACATAGTGGAACCTCTTACATACATTTATAACCTATGTATACAAAAAAAATGTCTTCCCAGCAGCTTTCAAAAAAATCAAAAATAGTGCCTGTTCCTAAAGCAAACGATTCTTCTGAAATTAATAACTTTCGCCCGATTTCCCTTCTATCAGTTCTCTCGAAGCCTCTGGAAAAGCATGTTCACAAACATCTTCTGGAATTTCTTGAAAAAAGGTCCTTACTATATCATCACCAGTCAGGTTTTCGTCCCAAGCATTCATGCCACACTGCACTCGCACGAATAGTGAATTCGTGGGTCAACAGCATAAATGATAATAAAATGGCTGGTGCTGTCTTCTTGGATCTAAGAAAAGCATTTGATCTTATCGATCATACCATCTTACTGAAAAAGCTTGCCACCTACTTAAACAAAAAGAGTCCCTCAGCTATTTCGTTTCTGAACTCCTATCTTACAAAAAGAACACAAACAGTCTATGTCAATGGAAAATGTTCTTCTGAACAATTTGTGGAGTATGGAGTGCCCCAGGGGTCTATTTTAGGCCCACTACTGTTTTGTATCTTCGTTAACGATCTACCGTTACATGTAACGTGTAGTGAGACTGAGTGTGACATGTTTGCCGACGACTCAACATTACATTCCGCTGGTAAAACTGTGCCTGAAATTGCAAATAATCTTCAAGAGAGTCTTCATGAAGTCTCTCGGTGGTGTAATGAAAATCGCATGCTTGTAAATCCCACAAAAACAAAAAGCATGCTTATCACAACCCGCCAGAAACATCAGCTCAAACCTCCATCACTCAACCTTTCTTTGGACTCCATCTCAGTTGAGCAGGTCAGTCAACACCGCCTGCTTGGAGTAATAATAGATGATGATCTAAGCTGGCATAACCACCTATATTATATGAGAAAACATTTGTCCAAAAAGTTGTTTCTACTTTCCAAACTTAAAACGATCATTGACCTTAAGACACGCAAACTATTTTTTAATGCCTACATTAAACCACACATTGATTATGCCTCAACAATATGGGATGGCTGCAGTGAAAATCACTTCAAGAAGATAAACTCATTATACAAGCGCGCTGCTAAGCTTATCCTCCCTGATCCGTCTTTATCCACTGATGACAAACTGCAGGCCATCGGACTTCTCCCTTTGGTTAAGCACCTCGCACTATACAAATGTGTACTGATGCACAAAATTCTTAACGGGAAAGCTCCACCTTACTTATCTAGGCTTTTTTCGCCAACTGAAAAAAAATACAGCACCTCCAGGAACAGTCTCTATAAAAAGGCCCCGTATAGACCTGTTCAAATCTAGCCTGTCTTATTCAGGTGCTCTTTTATGGAATTCCCTTCCTCCCACTATTCAACAAACCACGTCCCTCTCTCTGTTTAAAAGTAGAGTACATGATTACCTTTCTAAGACATCGTTATGCTGATCCTTTCTTCTTCTTTGTTTTTAGTTTTTTTTTTTCATCTAGCCTCCAAATTGTTTTTTCAGTTTTCTAACTTGTTTTTGATAGTACAAAAAATATCATACCTACTTATTTGTTAGATAATTATGTGCGCACGTGCGTGTGTATGTGTATGTACAAAAGTGCGCATGTGCACGAGTACATGTATATGTGTGTCTGTGTGCGTGTGTGTATGCGTGTGTGTGACGTTTATTATTAGTTAGTTTTTGTTGTTTGGTTGGTGTTCCTTAAGTAGCTTAGCAAGGACAGATTGTAAGAAAGGCCTGCGCGCCTAATATCTCAATCCTTGGAAAATAAAGTTTCGTTCGTTCGTTCGTTCGTTCGTTCGTTCTCTCTCTCTCTCTCTCTCTCTCTCTCTCTCTCTCTCTCTCTCTCTCTCTCTCTCTCTCTCTCTCTCTCTCTCTCTCTCTCTCTCTCTCCCAGCTTAGACATGTAACGGATACAAATAACCGTAAGTTGTTTTTTCATGCTCATATAAAGTCTCACATTGATTATTTCTCCACAGTGTGGGACGGCTGCAGTGATGTCCACATGAAGAGATTAAACGCCATATATAAAAGAGCTGTAAAAATGATAGATAGACGCCCCATCCCTACCACAGACAAATTTAGACATTTAAACATTCTCGGTCTGCGTCAGCAGCTTACTTTAAACAAATGCGTCTTTATGCATAAGATACTGAATAATATGACACCCCAGTATCTAATCACTAAATTTATACCTCAGCAAGAACGTGAACGGGCCTCAAGAAACAATACCTTACCCCTACCACTGCCAAGATTCGACCGCTTTAAAACTAGTATTTCATTCTCTGGTCCATTTGCTTGGAATTCTATCCCTGCACACTTGAAAGCTATAACCTCACCAGGAATTTTTAAAACAAAACTTTATGATTACCTGATAAGACAAACTTAGTACTTCTCAGGCACTGCAATATTTTCTGTACCTTGTGTATGTCATGCAAATGGTTGGTATGTGTGTATGCGTGCGCGCGTGTGTGTGTGTGCTCGTGTTTGTGTGTGTGTGTGTGTGTGTGTTAGTGTATGTGTGATTTCACCTGTAACTTAGATAAAATCTATAAAGTAAACTCCGACATCGTTCTAATGGGTGATTTTAATATCAATTTACTGAAACCCCACACCGCATGGGAAACAACATCTTCCTTATTTGGGCTGGTGAAGCTGGTGCAGTCACCCACTAGGATTACTGCTGCATCGTCCTATCTCATAGACCATATTTATACCAATAACCCTAAATCTGTGACTCACGTTTCTGTTCCCGACTTGAGCATTAGCGATCATTTCCCTGTAGTGTATAACTGGGCTGCGCAAATTCCAAAGACTCTTGGCTTGACTTCGCGAACGAAGATTTTATAGGAGTTGCCCACGACGTCTGCAGGCTTGTTCGTGGCTGCGGAGGCCAATCCGAGACAGGCAGGTTCGACCGCAGTGGCTGCAGGGGAAGGTATGGCCAGGGTTCTGAGTTGCGGCATCTCTGTTTTTTCTCCTGAGCCGCTTGTCCTTAAGGCTAGCTCTGTGAGAGTCCTCAAAGGAGACAGCTGCCTTGTAAATGGTGGAGCGCCAGGTGTCACGGTCCGCAGCAAGTGAAGACCACTGGTGGTGGTCGATTTGGCAGGCACTAAGTGACTTCTTGAGACAGTCTTTGTATCTCTTCTTTGGTGCCCCTCTGTCACGGTGTCCAGTAGCAAGCTCGCCGAACAGGGTGATCTTTGGTAGGCGATGATCCTCCATCCTGGAGACATGCCCCGCCCAGCGGAGCTGTGTCCGCAGCAGCAAAGCCTCGATGCTCACAGTTTCGGCCTGTTCAAGGACCTCGACGTTGGTGACATAGTCACTCCAGTGAATGCCCAGGATGGTACGCAGGCAGCGCTGGTGGAAGCGTTCGAGGAGTCGTAGTTGGCTGCGGTAGAGGGCCCAGGACTCGGAACCATACAGCAGGGTGGTGAGGACCACAGCTCTGTACACGCTGATCTTGGTGCCTGTTTTCAGCTGTTGATTGTGCCACACCCGCTTGAAAAGTCGCCCGAAAGCGCTGTTCGCTTTTGCCAGCCTGCTGTCAAGCTCCTTGTCCAGCTTGACGTCCGACGTGATAATGCAGCCAAGGTAAGTAAACTGGTGCACTGACTTTAGTTCAGACTCGCCAATGGTGATGTGAGGAGGGTGATACACTGTCTTGGGTGCCGGCTGATGGAGGACCTCTGTCTTTTTCAGACTGACCTCGAGTCCAAAGAGCTGGGCAGTATCTGCGAAGCAAGACGTGATGCGCTGCAGGGCTCTCTCTGTGTGTGCAACGAGGGCAGCATCATCAGCAAAAAGCAGCTCACGAATCAGTTGGTCTAGGGTTTTCGTGTGGGCCTGCAGTCGTCTGAGGTTGAACAGGCTGCCATCGAGACGATACCTGATGTACACTGCATCGTCATCATCGAGGTCCACTGTGGCCTGCTTCAACATCATGCTAAAAAAGATGGTGAAGAGGGTCGGTGCCATCACGCAGCCCTGCTTTACGCCGTTGAGAATAGGGAATGGTTCTGAGAGGTCATTGTTGAGTCTGACCTGGCCTTGCTGGTCCTCGTGTAGCTGGACAATCATGTTGAGGAACTTTGGGGGACAGCCAAGTCGCTCCAGGATCTGCCACATGCCTTGCCTGCTCACAGTGTCGAACGCTTTTGTTAGGTCGACAAATGTTACGTACAGCCCTTTGTTCTGCTCGCGGCACTTCTCCTGTAGCTGTCTCAGCACAAAGACCATATCGGTGGTGCTCCTGTTTGCTCTGAAGCCACACTGGCCCTCTGAGAGTTGGTCTTCAGCGATGGCAGGTACCAGCCGATTCAGGAGCAGCCTTGCAAGGATTTTCCCAGCAATGGACAGCAGGGTAATTCCCCGATAGTTGGAACAGTCAGACTTCTCGCCTTTGTTCTTGTACAGGGTGATAACGACTGCATCAAGGAGATCTTTTGGTAGTGTTCCTTCCTCCCAGCAGCAGAGAAAGAGGTCATGGAGCTTGTTGTGCAGTGCTGTGTCTCCATGTTTCCAGATCTCTGGCGGTATTCCATCAATGCCTGCTGCTTTGCCACTCTTGAGCTGGTGGATGGCTGTGAGGGTCTCTTCAGCGGTGGGCGGTTCGTCCAATTCAACCTTTACTGGGAGGTGTGGGATTTGTAGGACGACTGCTTCTTGAACAGTGCGCTCAGCGCTGAAGAGGCTCTGAAAGTATTCCGACCAGTGGTTCAAGATGGAGGTATTATCTGTGAGGAGTGCCTGGCCATTCGCGCTTCGCAGGGGACTTTGTACCAGGCGCCTGGGGCCATACACTGCTTTCAGTGCTTCGTAGAAGCCCCTGTAGTCACCATTGTCAGCACAAAGCTGGGTCCTCTGTGCAAGTCTGGTCCACCACTCATTCTGGAGATCTCTGAGCTTGCGCTGGAGACTGCTGCAGACGAGGCGGAAGGCAGACTTCTTCACAGGGCAGGAAGGCTGGGCTAGGTGGGCCTGATGGGCGGCTCTTTTGGCCGAAGTTTACTGTATCAGGAATAGTCACTGTGACGGTCTCTGTTCTATGGCGGCAGGTTACGAGCTGACCCGAATGTCCGCTACTAGTTGACGGTACAATCTGCACAAGTGAGTTCAAAATGACTGATATTTTGCAATTCTTCTTATTGTCGGCACTTTTCAAGAGAGCCTTTCTAAAATCTCTCGCATTCGATCTATGAAAAGAAAAGTCTGCCTGAACAACTTCTGCAACTTTCTTTCTCTTTCTTTATAACCATCCTCACGTGCTCTGTTAAAAGATCATAAAAGATGCATTTGTCTGTGATCTTCAGATCCTCACTTCAAACAAACAAACAAACAAACAAACAAACAAACAATTGATGTAATTGATTGTTGTGCCATTTTCAATGAATGGAACGCGTGACTTAGCCGAAATTAGCACACTAATCGTTTGACATGCAGTCATCAAAGTGACACACGGAGCACGCGAAAGAAAGCATAGGCATAAATTAACGCACGTAAACACTGCATGGGTTTCTCTGATCATGAATATAATTCAAGTGGGACCTAAATAGGAGTTAGTTACTGCAGGGGTTAGTCAATGAACATATACAATTATTATTAACATAAGCCATTGCATGCAGCTGACATGACTTGCGTGTAACGTGTGCTGTGTTTGACGTTCCCACAAATGTTCATGTTGCTCGTCTTCATAGGAACTAGTTGACATTCCACCCGTGTATTTTAGTAAAGCCAAACGCATTTGGTCATAAAAGAAACTTTTTGGCCTCTATCATACTACTTTTTTTTTGGCATGTACCTGTCTTACACTCTTTTAATGGAATTCCTACTAATTTATTGACTGCATTTTACAGTATGTTAAATTAGACAGTTTCATGATGAAGAATAAGTGTAACAATTCAAAACATGGTAGGCTAAGATCTGTCTTTAATTATGGGGGCAGAATTTTGCACAGTGTAGTCCCACATTCCTCACATCATAGGCCATCTCTGTGCAACCGCGATCATTCCTGCACATCGTAGTACCAACATCAGACAACCTTTTCAGTTCAAAAGAGATTAGAATACCCTAAATTATACGCAGAATTCCACTTGTATAACCCGCAAGAATGTTGACAAGTGCATTTAGTGTAGTGTGGACGCTGTTTTGCAGCAGAATCTGTCCCAAAAAATCGGACAGACTATCGATCAAATTTTGCACACTAAAAGGTCATCGATTTCTTCAAATTATGACAATTTCCCGCCAGCTTTCGAAATTCTGCAAAATAGACATTAGACATTCTTCCCTATTCACTGCCTTTAAATCTGTGCTTAAGATCCACCTTTTCGATACCTCAATGTAGCTTAGTTATTCGTGATTATATACCTGTGTGTTTGTCTCTGTGTGTGCGTGTGTATATTGCAGAATCCTTTGTTTCTCTGGCTTTATGACCCCCTCTACCCCCGACGTTTATTTGTAAAGCGCTTAAAGCTTACTTTAGGATAAGCGCTTTGTAAGTAGTCAATATGATATTAAATGGACGTCGACAAGAAGTAATATGACAGATAAAAACTGGATTCCCAATAATGTTGTGCCTGAAATACCTCACAGGACACTCAAAGTGATGGAGGAAAAGTTACTTTCACACGCAGTGGGAAAGGACAGGAACTTTCTTTTAAAATAAAACGTTCAGAGACATATGTTGGTATGAACACAAGAAAATTCTTGCACTGATCTCACTGCCGGTAATAAAGCCTGGCTCCTCAAGCCAGTTTACTCTGGATCCTTCAATTTGCGAATCAGCTAAAGGGTTCTTAAAAAATTAAACATGAAAGTCCTTAAGGTTCACGTGCATGACCGATCCATATAATGTTTTTGGCCTTGTGACCTTGACCGTTCCGACAGATGACTGAAATACGCAAGTGTTCAAGTGTTAAGTAAAGGGTTGGCTTTTGAACCTGCGAAAACAATTGTTCACACTCTTGACAACCTCACATTACCCTTGACCTTTAAAATCAGTTAACCAAATTCGATTAATAGAAAGTTCTTATCATCAGCTACCATTTTGCCAAATATAGTTTAAAATGTTGGCAAAAATGCTTATAATGCATTTTTTTACTCTTAAAAAATAGGCATTTTTCACATCGTTTGCAAATCTCTTGTGACTCTTGACCTTTCCAAGTGGTCATGCAAATTAGTATACATACACGTGTCTTACCATAAGGTATGTCTGTACCAGGTTTGGGATGGAAGTTGAAAATAGTATTTGAGAAAAACGTTTTTGGGTAAAACAAAATTACCTATTTTTTCTCGATCTCTTTTACCTTGACCTTTCCGATGGTTCATCCAAATTAGTATGCATAGGAAGGTCTTACCATGAGGTATCTTTGTACTAAGTTTGGCCTTCGGGTTGTGAATAGTAATCGAGAAAGAAATTTCTTTTTTCAAAATATTTCTGGTTTTAACGTAATTTCTGATCACCTGTGATCCTGACCTTTGAGAGAGGTCACTAGCATTGGCACGTTTAGAAAGATCTGGCCTGGGCCAAGTTTGAAGTATGTGGCTTGAATGAAAAATAACATCGTTAATGTTTAGGACAGACGACGGACAGACGGCCACTGGCCCATTTGATATACTTACTTTTCTATCGCACATAAGCCAAGAAGTACATGGTGGACCACTTCAAACCGTGCAAAATATTCCCTCGAAAGAAGACGAAGAAGAATAAGAAATGCGGTTTGATTTACAAACCTTGTTTGTTTTTTAGCCGTAAGTAACTATGGTAATACGACTAACAACTGATGTTAGTTGTGTTACCAAAAGACACGAAGAGCTATAATAATAATAATACCGGTATTATATAGGCGCTTTTTCTCAATTTTTGGGTGAATCTACTCAAAGCGCCGCGAACTGAAACCCAACACGCACACTTACGTAACAGACACGGATTTACACCGAAGACAAACACAGTACAAAACAGACGAAGGGCCAGTTCAGCTACTGAAATTACAGAGATTTATGATCATTTGTATTTGAAATTTGTAAAGTGGCCTGAAACCGGTACCAAAGTGTGAGGGGTGGGGGGTGGGAGGGGGGTGGAAAAACCGGAGTACCCGGAGAAAGAACCCCCGACGGTCCGCCCGAATTAACGGTGACACTTACCAGAGGAGAAGAGTCCGATGCCGGAACCCGTTTTCGAACCTCGCACCTTTGGCATTGGTGGCAGGCGCCTTAACCACTGCGCCACGGACCGCGCCGTAAGAGCTGTGGGTATGCTCATTCTGTGTTTTCTAATGGTCACTTTGCAAGCTTCACATAAAGAAGGTGTGAATTAAGCTGAACAGCTTTCAAGCTGTTAAACAACAAGATATTCTGTATCTTTATTGCGATATATTGAACTAGATGTAAATCGCAACACGACTGACAAGATGACTGTCAGTCATGTTATGAGACTGTCAGTTGTGTTACGAGACTGTCAGTCGAGTTACGGACAAATCGTACCTTTCTATTCAGACGCAAATACAATCAGTTTACCAGTAAAAATGCTGCATAACAGCTGGTCACATCTTAATGATTATTTTTACCGGTTTTGTTGTTTTTAAAATACAATTTATTAATATACATTATTTGCCTAAATATCATAATTGCTTTATTTCAAATGTTAATTTTTGTTTTGGCATTTGTAAATGTCATACCTACTAGTTGCACTGCAAGTACTTCAAACAAGATATGTTTCCTGTTTCTGTGGAGAAATCACGTTTAAAATACGTAACATGACTGACATATTTCACAAACCTTCATTTTGTTTATTTTTTTATATTTTTTTCTAAACTACAAGTCATTAAGGTTGGATATTTCAGTAACATATGCTGCTATTTTTGTGGATTCATATAAAATGTTTCCAAAAAAAATTGAATGAAGGGGTTTTCAGACTTTCTGTCGTCTGAGATTTCGTGCAAATTTGAAAAACAGTCATATATATTTTTGCTTTTCACAAAAATAGACAATGACTGCCTTTGCCGAACGCTTGCCGTTAATGTGAAAAAAAAACTGCTTTCCACGTGGCAATGTATTTTACTTTGTATTATTTGACTTTGACTTTCTTTTTGGGTTTGTTTTATGTTCTTAAATATCGCCCGTTATTTAAACTGTGATTCTGCTCTGTACTGTGTAGGCAAAATTCAGTAAGTCGATGATTGAGAAAAGGCGAAATTGTTATTGTATTACTGTGAAGATCTCGCTTTTCACAATATTGACTTTACTGTCTTTTTGCTTTCAAAGGGCAAAGTCGGAGGAGATGGTAGGGCTTTATTCATTTACTGACGATGCTTTAGGAATGGTCTATTTATGTATTCCTGTTTAACTTTAAACGAAGGGACGGGATAGGGGGGGGGGGGGTGCTTTTATTATTCGCTATTTAGCCTGCGGGATGTCTTGAGTGATCCATTGTATTATTTTCTGTTATGGCACACAGAGAGACATTTGTACTTTTTTCTAAAAATGTTTTTGCATTTCCGCTGCAAAAGCATCACGGCTCCCAACAGTTCCAGTACTGTCTGTCAGTCGTTACCCCAGAGCCATGATTACTTTCTCTGTGTGAGGATGTGTGGGATCAATTTTGCAAGAGGCAAAAATTCTCATAAGCCTTTGCGAATGCATGGGCTCTGAGAATGTATGCCTCTTGCAGATAAATTGTGAGTGTCAGTACAACCCTCTAGTCGTAAATCCACATGACGTTCTCTGGGTAAGGATGTTTGTCAACAGTTTACAAGATCCATAGATTTTCATTAGCCCCTGCGGTTTATCTCGCGCCTGATAATCTATTCCACTTGTTGGTATGCCGCTGGCTGTCAGAAGTTTTCAGTTAATGTTATTATTTTCTTTTTTGTCTGTTTTGTGAGAGTTGAGTAGCGGCAATAATACAGATTACTTTTAGCTAGGTATGATAGGTATCATTGTATTCTTTAATTTTATTCTTCGTTATTTTATTTACCTTTTTTTGTTTTTGTTGTGTACGTCGGTTCAGACTTGTGTTTTAATCTTCTTTCGTTTGTTTTCATTCCCTTTGTTAATATTTTCAGCGCTGTCTTTATACTAGAAATACTTCTTTACCACAATAAAAATCGTTGGCAAGGGGAGGAGATTGGGGGGGGGGGGGGAGTGGGGGTAGTTTTAAACATTGTTTTCAAACATTGTTTTTGTCCTAGAAATTTTTCGATTATGCTAGTACCAAACGAATTGTTGGCGGGGAGGAGGGGCGGCGGGGGGGGGGGGGGGGGGATATCTCATTTAAAAATATTTGTTTATGTACTTTTGTAATGCACTGTCTAATTGTTTTCTCTCCACTGATTATTTCTCTGGACTCTGGATAGTATAAATTCCCAACGTAACATTTCATATTTCATTAACAAAAAGACATTCTACGGTGTACGTCAACTCATACAGACCTGACGCAATACAGCTGGTGAAGCGTCGACCGTGAACGTTCAACGATAGTGCCGGGCAATACTTTAGAACTATTGCGGTCGATTTGTCTCCCGGCACTGGTGCGAAGTCGTCATTGGGCTGTATGTGACATATTTCTTCCTGTGGTGTGTGATGTTCGTCGTTTGTGATCGGGTACAGTAAGCTTATAGGTTACGTTAACACCGAACGACTCTCTGCAAAGAACGACGACGAAATCAGGCCTGATAACCAGCTTTCCCCACAGCTAAGACAACACTCCAAACATCTCCAAGGGGGATAAATCCTTATGAGCCCTCCGGGCTCATGAGGCTCAATGCCTCTAGGAGATGTTTTGAAAGTTGTCTATGTTTATGCGGCCACAATAATCAATAATGTTTTCGCTATCGTTCGTTTTCCTTCTATTTATAGAAGAGACATTTTAGGACGGGTCGCGGTGGGCGGATTTAATAGCATGTCCATGATGTCAAAGGTGGGCAGGCTAAGCCTCTAACAATTGAAGTAACAAGATAAAAATTACGTCATGTCTAGTCACGTTAACCTCGCTGCTGAACGTACATTTGGCGCGAAGCGCCGTATGTATGTATGTATGTATGTATGTATGTATGTATGTATGTATGTATGTATGTATGTTTGTAAACAAGAGAATCTCCGATATTTCTGTACACGCAAGCTTGAAATTTGGCGAAATACCTTCTTAGTGGGTGGCTAAGAGAGCCTCCGAGCATATTGTAATTGAATGTCTCACTGAAGACAAACAACCGTTTATAGGAAGTCGGTTGACCCAGATTAGAGTCCGTAATATTTGTCATATTTACTTAAACTTTTGCATATGACTAGTGTGGAGAAAAACATTGGATGAGTTCAATAGCCGGCTTTGTATCCTTTCAACTTCTTTAGTAAAAATTAGTTATTTCAAAAAGATTTAAAACACTAAAAAAAAAATTACAACGAGAAAGCAGACAGTGGCTGTGACGTAACAGATGCAACTCGATCACCACGCAGACATTGACATAATACTCTAAATATGACGTCATTCTCAATTTTCTTTCAAAATCGCGTCATTTCCGTCCGAAGCTAGCTGTGAATTAATTTCCGCATCGGGGTGATGGGAACACACAAACATGAAAAGGACTTGCACGAACTTGTATGTTTCCGAACCGCTTCGCATTGGAACGAGTTCGTATCGGATTCGTGTCTGTGGGTCGCTCACAATAGTCTAAAATGCGTCCGTGCAATCGCATGTTTTAACTGACAGTGTCTGACGGCTAGAGGGGTAACTGCATGTTGTGCAACCGGCACCAGGTTCGTCTGCATGCAGACATTGAATGAAAGGTTTAGGAAATAATAGACCTCACCGGTTCGCGCATTTTTAGCCAAATTTTAAAATAGAATAAAATTGCCGTAGCGCGGTACTGTTGCGGGGTCCTACAAGCTTTCCCGTAACAACGCAAGGAAATGACGAAGTGGGATACTGTTTGTGCGTATAAATGTCACTGAAATGATCAGGCATTACCATTGGGGTACCTGCGATTGGGATGAAAGGTACCCTGAAACCATCAAAGAAAAGCTTCTGGCTTTTTTCCTCCCAAAACCAAGGCGATGGGCTGAATAAAAAGTTGCACACTGATCTCAACATCTAGATACTACCCCTAGAGGACAAGAGCAAACGCAGAGCTGTTTGTATGCGGTAAGTGTCATTTTTCTAGTTTGTTCTGAAAATGGTGACAATTCACTTGCGGAAGTGGTACAGAAGTCAGCGATCGAGTTAGCACGACCGGAGGGTACTGTACTGCTCAATAATGTGCAAGCACTCGCTATCAGGCTGTACATTGATCTGCACACTTGGGATGAATGTGTATGTGTGTGTGTGTGTGTGTGTGTGTGTGTGTGTTTGTGTGTTTGTGATTTTACATATGGAATTAACTCTCCACAAGCACCATAACTAAAGCTGAGTTTGGATACCTCGCCCTGTGCCTAGGTTAAACGCACCAGCGGCGCCATTGTTGCTATTTTCGCACCAGACCGGTCGCTCTGACCGGTCATGTGCACCAGATCGGTTTAGAGCATGTGCTGTCTGCACCTGTAATGAGCAATCTCGGAGAAAGAATCAGGTCACCGTCGTTTGATTGCTGCAAAATAAGATAAAGAATAAACCTTTCTAATATGCAATCCAGCAATAATGCATCCTATGCTAGCACCATGAAACATTACGCGATTTGGCAGATTTGAAAAATAGCGGTTTTTCGCAATGGTGGTGATTTTGCGTCGTTTTTTAGGCAGAAAGCACCGTCGTAGTTGAAGTTCAAGAGATGAGCGCACTACAAGTACAATGGACTTGATTCAGGGGCGTGGGGCATGACACAAGCCTCCGCTATCTCTACACAAAACTGGCATGTTAGGTTGATTGATTGATTGTACTTTGTTTAACGTCCCGACAGCAACAAGACTTTCTCAGGACGTGCCTGCACTGCTTGTGAAAAAAAACAACTAAACAAAACATTGAATGTATATCGTCAGCCGGTCCAAATATGTTAAATAAACCTAACAAATGGGGCTTAAATAAAGCTAAGACCATTTAGCAACACACATCCAATATCAAGAGCTACAGGCAGCGCAGACATTATGGAGAGTTTTAAAAAGGCAAATACAGGTGAATGGACAAAGGGTAGACAGAAACACATGCCCCAGAATAGAGAGGAAAACCCACCCTGTGGGGCTGACCAGGGTGACCCTGGGAACTAAAAAGTAGTTAACCCTCCCAAGTCCCCCAGGGCAGACCCGGGTGGGGGGCATGTTAGGGGAGGTAAAAGGCGCTAAAAGTAAAACCGGAAACGAACCGTTTTTCGACTGCGATCACAATCGTCCGCGTGAACGTACGAGACCACACTACAAGTGCAGAAGCCTACATGAACACGCAGCTCTGGTTCACATGACCGGTCAGAGCGACCGGTCTGGTGCGAAAATAACAAACAATGGCGCCGCTGGTGGGTTTAACCTAGGTACAGGGCGAGGTATACCAATTCAGCTAAACTTTATGAGTCCTATGACTTGAAAGAATGCATAGTATGCAAGTTTACTTTATAGTAACAAAAAAGTTACAGACATTTCTCACACATACAAATTCTATGTACACAAAACTTCACAAATGGGTGACCACCGTTATTAGTGGTACTGAGTAATTGCATTTAAATCGAGTTATCTAAAAAAAAAAAAAAAAAAAAATTTAGGGAGCATGCTTCTACTAAAGCTTATTTGCTAACAAAGATATTCATGGTAATGAATTTTAAATGTCATCAGCTGGGGCGGTCCGTGGCGCAGTGGTTAAGGCGCCTGCCACCAATGCCAAAAGTGCGAGGTTCGATACCGGGTTCCGGCGTTGGACTTTTCTCCTCTGGTAAGTGTCACCGTTAATTCGGGCGGACCGTCGGGGGTTCTTTCTCCGGGTACTCTGGTTCTTCCACCTCCCCCCCCCCACCCCCCACACTTTGGTACCGGTCTCAGGCCACTTTACAAATTTCAAATACAAGCGATCAAAAATCTCTGTAACTTCAGTAGCTGACTGGCCCTTCGTTTGTCTTGTACTGTGTTGTACTGTGTTTGTCTTAAATGGCGTAAAACCGTGTCTGTTTCGTGAGTGTGTGTGTTGGGTTTCATGCGCGGCGCTTTGAGTCGATTTCCCCAAAATTGAGAAAAAGCGCCCATATAATAACGGTATTATTATTATTATTATTATTATTATTATTATTATTATCATCATCTACCCCTTTGGGGTGTAGGGGGCTCTGGATAGAGGTAGTACCTTTGCTGTTCGGCAGCTGCGTCTTACATAGGACGGACGGGCATCACTGGTCCTCATCCATCTCCTTAATCTCTCACGTGCTGGCTCCAAGCGCCACACCCTGGCAAACCACCTCAGCTGGTGGGCTAAACCACGTGAGGGGGTGGTGTTCACATTGCACCACTAGGCGGATGAGTTGTTTCTGACAGCCAACGGCTAGAGGACGGAGGAGATCAGGTTGGATCCAACGGCCAAATGTGGGGGAGTAAACCCTTCAAATCCGGAGTGGAGCCACGAAGGCAGACAGCTGCTTGTATTCACGCACTGTTCTGGCAGCTCCTGCAGCCAAACTGGTGCCAAACGTACTGCTTTGCATTCCTTTGGATACATCAGCGAGGCCGAGAGGGGGATCTTGACGACTAGGCATCCCAGGATCTCCATACACTTCGCCCAGGCTTGCGCTCTGGAGAGGTCACTCCAGTGACTGACCCAGCAAGCGTATACTCCATTGTCTTCCGAGACAGGATGCCGAACACCCCTTTGAACATTAAATTTCTTTTTCTAAAACAAATCATTTTAACCTGTTTCAGTGCCAGATACCTTTCTTGAACATGCTTGTAGCATGAACATCTCTGGCAGGGAAAAGGTTAATGTTCTTTCTGAACTACAAAAAGGCATTTGCAGAATTAACAAACCAAACATACTCAAAATGATTTTCTCACATGTTTGAGGAAAAATTCAAAACAAACAAACAAACACACACACTCACACACACACACATTTACACACACACACACACACACACACACACACACACACACACACACACACACACACACACACTTTTGGTTTGACTTCGCGAACGAAGATTTTATAGGGGTTGCCCACGACGTCTGCAGGCCTCCTCGTGGCTGCGGAGGCCAATCCGGGACAGGCAGGTTCGACCGCAGTGGCTGCAGGTGAAGGTCTGGCCAGGGTTCTGAGTTGCGGCATCTCTGTTTTTTCTCCTGAGCCGCTTGTCCTTAAGGCTAGCTCTGCGAGAGTCCTCAAAAGAGACGGCTGCCTTGTAAATGGTGGAGCGCCAGGTTTCGCGGTCCGCAGCAAGTGAAGACCACTGGCGGTGGTCGATTTGGCAGGCACTAAGTGACTTCTTCAGACAGTCTTTGTATCTCTTCTTTGGTGCCCCTATGTCTCGGTGTCCAGTGGCAAGCTCGCCGAACAGGGTGATCTTGGGTAGGCGATGATCCTCCATCCTGGAGACATGCCCCGTCCAGCGGAGCTGCGTCCGCAGCAGCAAAGCCTCGTTGCTCACAGTTTCTGCCTGTTCAAGGACCTCGACGTTGGTGACATAGTCACTCCAGTGAATGCCCAGGATGGTACGCAGGTAGCGCTTGTGGAAGAGTTCGAGGAGTCGTAGTTGGCTGCGGTAGAGGACCCAAGACTCGGAACCATATAGCAGGGTGGTGAGGACGACAGCTCTGTACACGCTGATCTTGGTGCCTGTTTTCAGCTGTTGATTGTGCCACACCCGCTTGAATAGTCGCCCGAAAGTGTTGTTCGGTTTTGCCAGCCTGCTGTCAAGCTCCTTGTCCAGCTTGGCGTCCGACGTGATGATGCAGCCAAGGTAAGTAAACTGGTGCACTGACTTTAGTTCAGACTCGCCGATGGTGATGTGGGAAGGACGATGCTCTACCGTGGGAGCCGGCTGATGGAGGACCTCTGTCTTTTTCAGACTGACCTCGAGTCCAAAGAGCTGGGCAGCGTCTGCGAAGCAGGACGTGATGCGCTGCAGGGCTCTCTCTGTGTGTGCAAGGAGGGCAGCATCATCAGCAAAAAGCAGCTCACGAATCAGTTGGTCTAGGGTTTTGGTGTGGGCCTGCAGTCGTCTGAGGTTGAACAGGTTGCCATCGAGACGATACCTGATGTACACTGCATCGTCATCGTCGAGGTCCACTGTAGCCTGCTTCAACATCATGCCAAAAAAAGATGGTGAAAAGGTTCGGTGCCAGCACGCAGACCTGCTTTACACCGTTGAGAATAGGAAATGGTTCTGAGAGGGCATTGTTGAGTCTGACCTGACCTTGCTGGTCCTCGTGTAGCTGGACGATTATGCTGAGGAATTTTGGGGGACAGCCAAGTCGCTCCAGGATCTGCCACATGCCTTACCTGCTCACAGTGTCGAACGCTTTTGTTAGGTCAACAAACGTTACGTACAGCCTTTAGTTCTGCTCGCGGCACTACTCCTGAAGCTGTCTCAGCACAAAGACCATGTCGGTGGTGCTCCTGTTGGTTCTGAAACCACATTGGCCCTCTGGGAGGTAGTCTTCGGCGATGGCAGGTACCAGCCGATTCAGGAGCAGCCTTGCGAGAATTTTCCCGGCAATGGACAGCAGGGTATTTCCACGATAGTTGGAGCAGTCAGACTTCTCGCCTTTGGTCTTCTACAGGGTGATAACGACTGCATCACGGAGATCCTTTGGTAGTGTTCCTTCCTCCCAGCAGCATAGAAAGAGGTCGTGGAGCTTGTTGTGCAGTGCTGTGCCTCCATGTTTGCAGATCGCTGGCGGTATTCCATCAATGCCTGCTGCTTGCCACTCTTGGGCTGGTGGATGGCTGTGAGAGTCTCTTCAGCGATGGGCAGTTCGTCCAATTCAACCTTTACTGGGAGGTGTGGGATTTGGGGGATGACTGCTTCAAGAACAGTGCGCTCAGCGCTGAAGAGGCTCTGAAAGTACTCCGACCAGCGGTTCAAGATGGAGGTATTATCTGTGAGCAATGCCTGTCCATTAGCGCTTTGCAGGGGACTCTGTACCAGGTGCCTGGGGCAATGCACTGCTTTCAGTGCTTCGTATAAGCCCCTGTAGTCACCGTTGTCAGCGCAGAGCTGGGTCCTCTGTGCGAGTCTGGTCCACCACTCGTTCTGGAGATCTCTGAGCTGGCGCTGGAGACTGCTGCAGAAGAGGCGGAAGGCAGACTTCTTCACATGGCAGGAAGGCTGGGTTAGGTAGGCCTGATGGGCGGCTCTTTTTTTTTTTTTTGGCTAAGAGTTCCTGGATCTCTACATCGTTTTCGTCAAACCGGTCTTTGTTCCTCTTTATAGCGAAACCCAAGACTTCTGCAGAGGATTTTGCAATAGCAGTTTTCAGTTGTTCCCAGAGTGTTTCAGGGGAGGAGTCTGCTGGGTCCGCTGTCTCTTTGAGCCTGCGCTGTAAATCTGTCTGAAAGGCAACTTTCACATCGTCACGCTGAAGGCTAGCAACATCAAGCTTTTTCTTGGGGGGGGGGGGGGGGAGGCATTTCTTGGGTTTTGGCTTGAAGTGGAGCCTGAGTTTGCAGCGGACAAGGTGGTGGTCAGTGTGGCACTCTGCGCTGGGCATCACTCTGGTGAGGAAGACGTCGCTGCGGTCCCTCTGACGCACTAGGACATAGTCGATAAGGTGCCAGTGTTTGGAGCGAGGATGCATCCAGGTGGTCTTTCGACTGTCCTTTTGCTGAAAAGTAGTGTTGGTGAGGACCAGTTGCTGCTCTGCACAGAACTCCAACAGTAGGCGGCCATTGTCATTGCAGTTCCCGACGCCATGCTTGCCGAGGACTCCTTTCCAGGCTTCAGAGTCTTGGCGTTGAAGTCGCCAGGGATCTTGACTTTGTCGTCTGCAGGGATCCTCTGTAGGAGTCTGCGCAGGTCAGTGTAGAACGTGTCCTTTTCTGCAGGCTCTGCCAGGAGGGTTCGGGAGTACACACTGAGAAGGGTGACGTGTTGCTGGTGTCGCAGCGGGAGGCGCATGGACATGATGCGGTCTGAATGACCCGTTGGTAGGTTTTCAAGCTTAGTCGCAATGGAGGTCTTGACCATGAAACCCACGCTTGAGAGCAGTCTTTCTGATGCAGGCCTGCCTGACCAGTAATGGGTGTAGCCAGCGCCAAGTTCTTGGAGGCTGCCTTCGTTCCGAAGGCGTACTTCGCTGAGTGCGGCTATGTCGATGTTTAACCTCCGCAATTCATGGGCAATGAGGACGGAGCGACGTTCAGGGCGTCCGCTGTCTGCTGTGTCGAGCATGCTTCGGATGTTCCAGCATGCTACGTTCTTAAACATAATTTTAGCATGAACAGGGCACATCCCTGGCAGGGAATAGGTTAATGTTCTCTCTGAACTACAAAAAGGCATTTTGCAGCATTAACAAACCAAACATACTCTAAATGATTTTCTCACATGTTTGAGGAAAAAATCCAAAACAAACAAACAAACAAATACACACACACACACACACACGCACACACACACACACACACACACACACACACACACACACACACAAGGCAAAGCCATTATGGCTCACGTAGACGACCAATATACACGTGTGACCTTAGTGACAATAAGTAAAGGGCTGGCTCCGCACCAGCAAATCCACGTTTTCTCAAAATGTAAGTATTTTTCACACATCTGTCAACCCCCCCCCCCCTTCCACACCCCACCCCCTTTGACCTTTGCAACAAGTTGACTAAATTAGTATGCACAGGAAGGTCTTATCATCAGCTACCTTCGTGCCAAATTTGATTGAAAATTTTGCGAAAATGTTCATAATGCCTACAATTTTATCCAAAACTATTATTTGACACACATTTACCAGCCTGTTACCATTGACCTTTCCGAAGGGTTATCCAAATTAGTATGCATAGATAGGTCTTACCATCAGGTATCTCTGTGCCAAATTTGGGTTTCAAGTTATGACGGACGACCACTGGCACAGAACATACTTTTACTTTTACTTTGCACATGAGCCAAAAAGGACTAACATTAGGTCAACGTTTCATATACCCAAAATGATCAGATAAAAAAAATTCACATTGAAACCAAACCACAAATAACACCCTTGTAATAAATCATTTGTTGAAAATTATTTTATTATCTTATTATTGTCTTTCGAGTTGAGCCGTTGGAGTTGCAAAGGTAAGTTTATACAGTATATCATGCCCATTTTATTTAAGAGCACGCCCAAGTGTACTATTCAGCACAATCGTTAACTTAGATGCTACGATCGTCTGCTTCTATTATCATTTTGTTTCGTTACAGTTAATAGAACCCCACGATGTTAACAAAAGCTTTCTTCTTTAATGAAAGGAATTTATCTTATAACACAATTAAAAAGCCAATCTGTCATACGATTTTGTTGCCTTTTCTGTTGCTGATTGATGTTCATTTCATATGGGCCCTCCGCCTGTTTAGTGACTTTGCAGTGTTGTTTAATCTGCTTGATAAGATCAGGCCACGTGCCGTCAGGTGTAAATCTTTGCCCAGCCATTTTTGACAGGTTTCTAGTGTGCGATCGGTTAACTGTTTAATTGGAAAAACAGTCGACGAAGTTGATATTTCTGTCTTTTAATTATTTTATCTTCTTTGCAATAGAATAGCGTGTAGTGAAAACATTTATTCTCTTTTTTTTCAAGCACCTTTCTTGTGATAATCAGCTATCTTGAACTCTGCATTTATCGACAAGGAAAACTGTGACACGTGTCTTGGACCTTGTTTGCGTCATTCGTACTTCAACATAGTTACTTCAACTGGTTCATTTTGTGAGACAGTGGAAGCAGTGGCACTGACGTGGACACGAATGTGTATGTACTGTGAGAACCTTTGAGTGCCCGTGTGTGTATTGCTCAGTTTCACTCCCCCACCCGGGTCTGCCCTGGGGGACTTGGGTGGGGTTAACTACGTTTTAGTTCCCAGGGTCACCCTGGTGAGCCCAACAGGGTGGGTTTCCCTTGTATTCTGGGGCTCGTGTTTCTGTCTACCTTTGGTCCATTCACCTGTATTTACTTTTTAAACTCTCCCTACTGTCTGCGCTGCCTTTAGCTCTTGATATTGGATGTTTGTTCCTAAATGGTCTTGGCTTTATTTGGGACCCATGTCGTAGGTTTACTTAACGTATTGGACCGGCTGGCGACATACATTCAATATTCTGTTTCGGTTTTTATTTTCACAAGCAGTGCCGGCACGTCCTGTGAAAGCCTTGTTGCTTTCGGGAAGTTAAGCAATGTACAATGAATGAATGAATGAATGAATGAATGAATGAATGAATGAATGAATGAATCAATCAATCAATCAATCAATCAATCAATCAATCAACCAACCAAACAACCAATCAATCAATCAATCAATCAATCAATCAATCAATCAATCAATCAATCAATCAATCAGTTTCACTTCCAACCGCTTTTGTTCATTATTCTTTATTGGCACTTCATAAACCAAGTGAATACTGCCTCTTCCTGTAGTTTCATTGTGTACAAAACCTTGTTTGTCCCAAAGCGTTTGTTATATACCTCTTTGAAGAAGAAAATGTTTGTACTTTTATATACTTTGACGTTCATAGTGACAGTATGCCTGACGGTGGTACAAAGAATGATTTATTTTGTGGTGGTGGACTTAAAATAGGTCATCTGAACATCTATCATCTTGTCAATAAGGTGCCAGATCTCTGTGTGTTTTGAACCAGCCCAAAAACTTCCACATTTTTGGCGTTTCTGAATCAAGACTTAAAAACTAAATCAGAATTGATTCCATCTCTATTCCTAACTATAAAAAAATATCGTAAAGATGTCGCTTTGCCTCAGCACACAGTACTAGCGATTTACATACATACGTATGTATCAATCTACTTCAAGAGGCGTCAATACCTCGAATTTACCAAAGTAGAGTGTATGAGTTAAAAGTCCCCACCCGGGTCTGCCCTGGGGGACTTGGGTGGGGTTAACTACTTTTTAGTTCCCAGGGTCACCCTGGTCAGACCCACAGGGTGGGATTTTCTCTCTATTCTTGGGCATGTGTTTCTGTCTACCCTTGGTCCATTTCCCTGTATTTTCCTATTTTAAACTCTCCCTATTGTCTGCGCTGCCTTTAGCTCTTGATATTAGATGTGTGTTGCTAAATGGTCTTAGCTTTATTTAGGCCCCTGTCGTAGGTAGCCGCGCTACATATAAAAGTTTGTCGCAGGGGTTTGCTACACGGACCCTTGTAGGCCTGCGGGAGGTCAAAGAAACCGCTGTACCCCAAAGGCCTGAGGTGTACAATGGTTCCTTTGACCTCTCGAGGGCCTACAAGGGTCCGTGTAGCAGCCCCTGCTACCAATAACGTATTTGTTTTTATTCCTTTACTATTTTTGTATAAAAAATCAAAAAGAAATCTTCCTACCTGGATCGCGCCAGACATGACTGACGTAAAAGGAATATATATTTATACATAACAGACTTATGACGTAATTTAAAATCTTTCATGCCGTTGCCGTCTCCAGTAGTGAGCCTGTTGTTTCGAACAACACTAAGTAACTTTAAACTTTAGAACGTTTGGTGATCTTTTATAAAACAAAACTGGCATCCAAGACGCGTCAGAAAGAGAGCTACAACAAGTCCGCCATTTGTCGCTACAAGGGTTTTTGTAGCTCGGTCATGTGGCATAGTTTGCGCTAAAGAGATTGATTGTATGACGTAAGGATGAAAACAAAGTCCGAGCTCTTATGGCACAATCATACTATATGGGCCGATTGTTCTGAAATTTTGCGCGGCGATAGAACATCGTGATAGAAGAAAGTTCCGCACCTGGTGCATCGAAGATTTTGTTTAATGTTACCATGGCAACCAATATTAAAAATGACCGTTACCATATCCTATGTATACCGATTTTTTTTTGTTGGGTGACAGCAATAACATTTTGCAATCTTTACCATGGATTTCAGGTCGTCCATCATCTAAACAGAAAACAAAATGAAAATTACCTGTGGTCACTTATTCACCGTTGACAGACAATAAGTTATTGCTGTTTGTTTATGGAATAAACTTTAAGATTGCTTGAGTTGTGCTTGTCAAACACAGACCCTTCATTGACAGCAGTATATTTGCGTTACTGGGCAGAGACACAGCTGCTTAAAAGATACACACATTTGTACAACAAACCAAGGGGAATTACTCAGCACTGGACAACGGTTAGATCCCCTGCCCCCGCCTATCAGGCACCCAATCGCCAGCCCACAGAGAAATACGCAGGTATAGAATAAGACGATCATTTGCATCTTCAATAAGATGGTTGGTTGGTTAGTTCGGGTTTAACGTCCACAGCACCGAGGTGATCATGGACGGCCCTGACGGGCGGGTTATGGGGGACAGGGAAATCTATTGCCTATGGAGTACGACCTGAACACTGATCAACTCAGGCGCACTCCAACTGTGCCACTTTGATTTACCAGGACCTTTCAACGGACATGCTATTGAACAAATCCGTTTTCCCCCCTGGATTGTGAGAGTCCAGCTACCGGGGCCGGGACGGGATTCGAACCCACGACCCGGCGATTCTCTTCGCTCTCCTGCTCCGACGTTTAACCGCCTGAGCTATTTCGGACTCTATTCAATAAGATGCATCAGGTCTCTTATATAACCCACGTCTTTCTCCGGAACTTAGGAAGTAGGCAGGGAAAACATACATACACAAACACGAAGGTGCATTACTATATGTGGTCGGGTAAATACCCTCAATTCCCCAGTAGATGCACCGAACATTACACAACAATGTAACGATACAAATTTGCCTCGAGTTATACTGAGATACTCACAAACCAGATAGGTGAGGCTAGCGCTGGCAGAATTGTACAACAAACCAAGGGGAATTACTCAGCGCTGGACAACAGTTAGATCCCCTGCCCCCGCCTATCAGGCACCCAATCGCCAGCCCACAGAGAAATACGCAGGTATAGAATAAGACGATCATTCTGCCAGCGCTAGCCTCACCTATCTGGTTTGTGAGTATCTCAGTATAACTCGAGGCAAATTTGTATCGTTACATTGCTGTGTAATGTTTTGTGCATCTACTGTGAGAATTCAGGGTATTTACCCGACCACATATAGTAATGCACCTTCGTGTTTGTGTATTTATGTTTCCCCTGCCTACTTCCTAAGTTCCGGAGAAAGACGTGGGTTATATAAGAGACCTGATGCATCTTATTGAAGATGCAAATGATCGTCTTATTCTATACCTGCGTATTTCTCTGTGGGCTGGCGATTGGGTGCCTGCTAGGCGGGGGCAGGGGATCTAACTGTTGTCCAGCGCTGAGTAATTCCCCTTGGTTTGTTGTACAATTCTGCCAGCGCTAGCCTCACCTATCTGGTTTGTGAGTATCTCAATATAACTCGAGGCAAATTTGTATTGTTACATTGTTGTGTAATGTTCTGTGCATCTACTGTGGGAATTCAGGGTATTAACCCGACCACATATAGTAATGCACCTTCGTGTTTGTGTATGTATGTTTCCCCTGCCTACTTCCTAAGTTCCGGAGAAAGACGTGGGTTATATAAGAGACCTGATGCATCTTATTGAAGACTGCAAATGATCGTCTTATTCTATACCTGCTTATTTCTCTATGGGCTGGCGATTGGGTGCCTGATAGGCGGGGGCAGGGGATCTAACTGTTGTCCAGCGCTGAGTAATTCCCCTTGGTTTGTTGTACAATTCTGCCAGCGCTAGCCTCACCTATCTGGTTTGTGAGTGCTTAAAAGATGAACAAGTGAATTTGAACAGACCGTGTTTTTGCTTCATACGATTCTCATGACAACCATATATTACTCGAGAAAGATGTGCATATGTATTACCACATTCGACGGTCAAATTATATGGAAATTTTGATCACGAAAAATCCAAACCTTTCTCTAGGCTAACTGAGATTTGCACAAACCATGCAGTTTGGTCCTGACCGTTGCCAACTGCTGCGTTGCTAATTCCGTTACACTTCTTGTAACAGAGGCATTTAATCCCATATTGTTGCCGACTCGTCACAATGGATGGTCTGAATGGTCAAATGTATTAAAAATAACTCAGATATTTATGTGGTTTTAAATCCAAATTTGGTTGATGACGATGATATGTATTAAATATTACATATATATTTAACGACAACGACACAAAGATTGATTGTACATTGTTTAACGTCCCGACAGCAACAAGACCTTCTCAGGACGTGCATGCACTGCTTGTGAAAAAAAACCACAACTAAACAGAACATTTAATGTATGTCGCCAGCCGGTCCAATACGTTAAATAAACCTACGACATGGGGCCTAAATAAAGCTAAGACCATTTAGCAACACATAACCAATATAAAGAGCTACAGGCAGCGCAGACAGTAGGGAGAGTTTAACAAAGACAAATACATGTGAATGGACCAAAGGTAGACAGAAACACATGCCCCAGAATAGAAGGGAGACCCACCCTGTCGGGCTGACCAGGGTGACCCTGAGAACTAAAAAGTAGTTAAATCTCACCCAAGTCCCCTAGGGCAGACCCGGGTGGGGAACGACACAAAGAATAAGTTTCTTATAATACGTATTTGTCTAGCAGCATTTCATTCCCACACACTCCCTCACATCTTTCTGCCAACAGCCAAAACAGAGCTGTGGCTATGACGGGAAAAAGTAAAAGCTGTACACTCATACTAACAGCGTATGAAGTGCGAACTAGCTACACAGCAAATCCGACAGTTTTAGAAAACATGTTAAATGGCGATTAAAAACCCCAATGAAACAGGGATGGAAAAAGTACAATACAAAATGGCTGCAACATCCTCGTAATGATACATTTCTTGCACTAAACACTTTATTCCTATAAAATTATTACCATGCCAAATCTTAACAAATCGGTCAAAAGCTTTTGAATATAATTATTGTCTAGATGGATCTTAAACAAATATGACTCATATAGCCTTGACCTTGCATGCAGTGACCTAACTGTTATCGTGACACTAAAAGTTAATACGGACTATCATTTCAGTACAAGTATTATCACTAGCTTATGTTTCAGTCAAAGCCAGTCAACGGTTACAATAATTATGGTCCTGAGAAGAATACACAATATGAAACAAATATGAGTGCCACGGTCTTGACCTTCACGGAAATGGCGTCACTCATGCACAAACAATTTATATTATTATAGTGTATTGCTGTCTCAAGTCTGGTATAAATTAATCTTTTTTTTTTACTCCAAATATCTCGCTTGTAAAGACCAGCAACATTGCCGCCGTGACTTTGACCTTAACTACAACGTTTTGATTTTGTTAAGTACACCTTCGTTTATCATAGACTAATGGGTAGACCATAAAAAACCGATGATGTTATCATTGTGCATGACTTCTATTTGTGGGTGCGGGTGTGGCTGGCCAAGCCAATCCTGGAGCCACACATGTGAGGGCAATGTGGGCACTGAAACTTAGCTGTGGGCAGAGTCGACGCTGTCTTTCTGCGAGCTCTGGCACTGGTGATCCGTTCGCGCCGATTTTGTTCAAAGAGCGTGCAGGCTTTCCTGGTGGCGGCGCGCCAGCCAGATCTGTCTTGTGCTTGTGCTTCAAGTTCCTTTACCAGACCCAGTACTTGAGGCTGTCTTTTGTGCAGTCTTTGAAGCGTTTCTTTGGCCGTCCATGCTTCCTGTGGTCTTTTGAGAGTGCACCATACAAGAGTTGCCGTGGCATACGAGAATCGCCCTTGCGTATGACATGACCTGTCCAGCGGAGTTGTGTCTTTAAGATCAAGCCTTCAACACTCACTAAGCCAGCATTGTCCAGGACTTCCAGGTTTGTCACCTTGTTGTGCCATTTGAAGCCCATGAGAGAGCGCAGGGACCTCATGTGGAAACGTTCAAGCTGCTTGATGTGCTTTCTGTGCAGCGTTCATGACTCAGCCGTAGAGGAGGCTGGGGAGGACTACTGCCTTGTAGACTTTTATCTTGGTGGAGAGCTTGACGTTGTTGTTATTATTTATTATTATTATTATTTATTATTATTATTATTATTATTATTATTATTATTATTATTATTATTATTATTATTATTATTATTATTACTGCCTTGTAGACTTTGATCTTGGTGGAGAGCTTGACGTTGTTGTTATTCAACACACGAGTGCGCAGACGACCCAGGGCTTGGCTGACGTTGCTGATACGAGATGCGAGCTGCTGAAGTACCGTCAGAAGAGATGATGCTCCCCAGGTACCTGAAATGGTCGACAGTATTCAGCACGGTGCCTTCGATATACACTTTGGGTAGGGGGGCTCTTATGCCTGGGGCTGGTTGGTGCAGAACCTCGGTCTTGCTGAGACTGATGGTGAGGCCAAACAGTCGAGAGGCTTCCGAGAACCTGTTGACGATGGTCTGGAGGTCAGACTCCGTGTGCGCCATCAGCGAACAGTCATCGGCAAATAGCGCCTAAAGGATCAGTCTCTCGATGGTCTTGGTCCTGGCCTTCAGTCGACTAAGGTCGAAGAGAGAGCCGTCTAGTCTGTACTTCAGGTACAATCCCTTCACAAGGTCGCGTACTGCATGGGTCAGGACACACGTGAAGAACAGGTTGAACATCATGGGGGCAAGAACACAACCTTGTTTCACACCGTTGGAAATATCGAAGGATGCGGATGTGTCGCCGTTTGACTGGACAACTACCATTCCATCATGGAAGAGTCGGATGATGTTGGTGAACTTCCTGGGACACCGAGCTTTGCGAGGATGACCCAAAGCGATTCTCTGTTCACTGTGTCGAATGCGTTGGTCAGATTTATGAAGACAGCGTAGAGGTCCACGCGCTGCTCAATGCATTTCTCCTGGACCTGTCTCACAGAGAAGACCATGTCGACTGTGCTGCGGCCGGGTCTGAAGCCACACTGAGCCTCTGGGAGTGTTTCCTCAGATACAGAGCTGATCAGATCAGGCGGTTGCGGATGACTTTCGCGAGGATCTTGCCAGCAATGGACAAGAGTGAGATCCCTCGGTAATTGGCACAGTCTGGTTTTCTGCCCTTATTCTTGAACAGGGAGATGATTGTAGCATCTCTAAATTCCTGTGGCATGTTCTCCTCTGCCCAAATGCAGGGCAGAATGTTGAGAAAGGCGTCGAGGGTCTCAGGTCCAGCTTCTTGAAAGAGCTCTGTGGGGATGCCGCCCATGCCTGCAGCCTTGCCGGAGCTAGTCTGGTAGATCGCTTTCTTGACCTCGTCCACGGTAGGCGGGAGGTCAAGGTCATCCAATGTCGGCTTCTGGGGAATCATGTCCAGGGCCGCGGGGTCGTCAGTGGAAGGCAGATTTGAGAAGTGTTCTGTCCATGGGAGTGAGCACTGCTCAGACCACAGGCAGGTTGAATTTTTTCAGGGGTTCCTGATTTATGCAGATTCTTTTTAATTACTTCATTCTCGAAGCAATTACAACAACGAGGATGTGCTAAGTGATTTCTTGCCTTCTCAACCATCCGGAGGATATCATTTTTACCTCTGAAATGTGGCATCTTGGACCGTAAATCTCTGACACTGAAAATGCTGATGGTTGGCCCTAGTGAACTCTACAGGTATGCTGCTCGGCCAGGCTAAACGAAAGGCTGAATCTACTACGACTGACTGAAGTTTTGATCAATCTACACCCAGCCATGCGGCCAGACAGAGAAAAGCGGCACTTCTAAAGAAAGCCAGGAAGAAGAAAAGCAAGGCGGAGCCGGCATCGGACGGCAAAGCATCGATCAAGTGTCACTTTCAAACTACGCGACGAAACAGCATGGCGGAGACTGCGGACAAGAATGCGTCGTCTGCTACCGCGTCTGCCTCGTCTGCCACGGTCTTCGTATCCACTGGTGACGACGTACAGGTCAGTGACCCTTCTAATGCTGATCTAATGAGACTGCTACGTGAAATGTCTACAAAGCTAGATAAAGTGAATGAGCAATTCGAGGAGTTGAGAGGCGAGATACACGAGTTAAAAGTGGAAAATCAGACACTGAAGGTTGAATTGGAGCAGTGTAGAAAAAAGATAGAGGAGGCAACCAGTCTGGCTACGGATGCAAAGTGTTTAGCTTCCGTAGCAGAGAAGCGTTCGAACGATTTAGAACAATACACTCGAAGAAACAACGTTCGTATACTGGGGGTACCAGAGGCAGAGAGAGAGAGAGAGAGAGAGAGAGAGAGAGAGAGAGAGAGAGAGAGAGAGAGAGAGAGAGAGACCGTGGAGGAGTGCGAAAAGAAAGTTCTCCAGATTTTCAAAGACAAGTTACAGTCTGGAGACATTGAGGCCTGCCATCGCATAGGTCAACTACAGCACCGATCACAGGGAAGTGGGCAACGACAGCGAGGACCGAGACCTATGATCGTGCGTTTTATGTCAAGAAAGGCTGCAGAATTAGTGCTTTTCCACAGACGAAAACTAAACAACACCACCTACATCATAACCAAGGACTTAACTCATAGCAACTACACTCTGCTGTCCCAGTGCTGCAGGATGCGTGGACAAAACGTGGGAGTGTTTTTGTAAAGCGCAAATCCGATTCCAGGGTGATACGTATAGCCTCAATATCGGACTTGGCGGACAAGGTGCCTATTGGAAGTGACCCAAACACAACAACACCACGGGAGAGAAGACGACGTGCGCTTCAGCGCTGAGCTAGCTCGGCGATCGGCTGTATATGGACTCTTTGCCTAAACTGCATAAGTTTCGATGTGCACCCGATCGCGGAGCTGGCTACAGGTGAACCGTGGATGATTTGCAATCTTTGTGACCACCTCTGTTTACATGTGTTTCTTTTTTTTCACCTGTGACCTGTAACCTTACACGTGACACGCTACCCGGGTAAACTCGCATCACGCGGGTGTGTCTCATTCGCGCATTCTGATTGGCTAGCGCTGAACCCGTCAGTCAGGCACCGGCTACACGTCAATTACTAGCATATCTTATTAACAACACTGCAACAACCAACTAAAACAAGGTTAATTTGTCTACTAACAATGTTCACAGCTCAATCAGTTGTATGATTAGTTAGCGCTACAGACCTGCAAATCGAACAATACAGAACCGGTCGGCAAGACGCATTGCACAATTTCTGGTCTGTATCGATCTTATATTTATATACTCAAGAATAACTACATTGTCCCGGGCCGAGGTTGGCCTGGTGTTTTCGGCCCCGTTACACTTGTACCGGTGTGTGTGTGTGTGTGTGTGTGTGTGTGTGTGTGTGTGTGTGTGTGTGTGTGTGTGTGTGTGTGTGTGTGTGTGTGTGTGTGTGTGTGTGTGTGTGCGCGCGCGTGTGTGCGTGCGTGCGTGCGTGCGCGCGCGCGCGCACAGTCACCCAGACTTGCGTACCAAAATCATTCAAAACAGTGTCGGCTGTCTAATCCACGTACAGCTATGAAATTTGGGCAGAGTGATATCAGAAATGTGGTACTTTAGTGTGATAACAATTATTTAAACCTGCTTATTGAATAAGATGCCAAAAAAAAAAAATATTTGAAAATATGCTTTTAACATATAGCGGAAAATGCCTGGCAGTGTCAAACTCACCAGTGCACAACAAAAAGAGATTGAGCTACAACTCTTTTACAGCAGACTATATGTATGCAGGACTATAGTATGAACCTCTATGTTTATTCTTGTGTCAATAGTTTGTCAGTTATGGCATTTGCAAATTTACATAAACATTTTCGTAAAAATACAGCACACACTCCCACATAAATTTGTTTAGAATAAGTTTAGTCCAATAATCCTGCTTCATGCCAAAGCAGCAGCCCCCAGCAGCATTTGTAGAATATTTGAAGAAAATCCATCCACAAATGTGGAAATTATCTGGAAAACGGTGTGCATATATAGCGTATTTCAGCAACCTTTCAGCATTTTGAACATTTTGACAGTGACCCTTACTCTTTGGATGCTAATAACTAAATAACTAATGCAGTCTAAGCAAAAATATTATTATCAATTGAAATTAGTATGATTTCTAAATAAAATTATATATCAAAATTCATGTATCCCCAAAAATGATTTTTTATGCATAGTCTGAGTGACTTTGCCGCCTTAGTTAACACAAAGCAGGTAAAGTTTTATTAAGGTGTTTGCTTTTAACCCTTTCATTACTGCATTTTCTGGTTCGTGAATACCACTGAGTACTGCTTTTATAAAGTTCTGTATTACCCCTGCATACTGAGTTTAGATACTAGAAAAGTACCAAAATATAGTAGTGTACGGGAAAGGCTGATAGCGGAGTACCCATCCACCGCAGATACCCATAACCCTATAATGCTGTGACGAGCTTTGGAAGGGCTACACATTGACGTCATGTGTAAGTGTCGTGTGGTTGATTTCGTGACACACAGGTGCAAATATGTGACAAAATGACAGTACATTAACAACACACACCTATGAAACAAGCAAACATGCATGAAAACGGGTCCAAAAGTGTTTGCATGCTCTTACCATAATAATGATGTGTTGGAAACTCATATTCAAACTTGTGACTGTGTCATTGTCTGTTTATTGCTGTCACATAGCAGTGTCCGCAATGCACACACAGGTGTCAAAAATAAAAAATAAAAAACTGTAAAAGATCCACTAATATATACACCTTGATTGTCCATGCTTACGCATACACACAATGTACAGTTACTGGGAGTGTGAAGATGAAATTACCTGACTGTCACACACTGTCACCATGAATTTACAGATGTACCTGTGTGTGGTACCAAAAAAACAGTTATCATTACAAAGAAAGGTACACGTCACATTTCTAGCACATAATTACAGACTTGCGCCTCTTGTACGGGTTGTTCGCATAGCTAACCACTGGGTTTGCGTCAATAGTAGCGGGTGTGTCGCTAGTAGCATAGATGGTCACGGCCCTCCCCTTTGACAGGTAAGTGGTCACCTCGGTCAAGGCGAGTCTCGTTCAGTGTTGGCTGGCGGCAGAGCAGGAACGGCTCTTTGCTACATTTGCGTTTGTGTACGTTGTGATCGTTTCGAACACTCTCAGAGTAGACATGAGAGGCCAAAGTACCCGGATGCACTGACAGATGTGTCAATTACACGTGTTGGACCGGCTGGCCTTCGGGTGAATGTCACCCGCTCAGGTGCAACATATGGGGTTCTAATGTCGACTCAAATTGTGGCAAGATTTCGGAACCACAGTGGCACATTGTCATCGTCAAGTTCATCCGCACTTTTGTCGGCATTGCAACCACTATCGTTGTTGTCGTTAGCCTATCTTGTCGCACAATATCGGCCCTTTTCTCGTTCGTTCGTTCGTTTAATCCAGTTTAATGTCCCACTGGCACGTATGTGATCGGGGACTAGCACGTTGTGCTTTAGTTGACATATACAACACGGCCGTTTATTATTTTCTTTAGAGTTAAAATCGCTGACTCGTTGCTTAGTATTTACCATCTCTTACCAAAAACCAACGGTCCAACTATGTACAGAGCGACAGTTATTTTACTTACAAATGGTAAAACAAGGTTAAGAATTCAGGACCACAGATTTTTAAAAAAATGTAAGAAAGTAAAAAAGGTTACAAATTACTATGATAGGACTACGGACAATATATACAATAGGACAAAGCGAGCACGGGCCATCGGGCCAGTCACACCGCATCATCAGCCGGAGACACATGACCGATATCAGTAGTTATGTTATCACGCGGGGTCACCACGAACCAAGTCGCTATGGATCCCCGCGCAAATTGACTTATAAAGACTGCTCACAAGTATATAAGTTTGAATGACATCAACTATATGTTCATTCATATGGACCATCAATCCATTAACTATTTAAGTCATTTTAATAAAAATGGGTAATTTTAGGGTCGCTATAAGTCTGGCCACAGTGCCAGAGTCAGCTTTTTCCAGGATGGCAGAAATAGACGCCATCCCAGGGTGCGTGGATCTAAGGTCCGCGCACTCAGCGGCGAAAGCATCGCACTCCAAGACCGCATGGTCAGGAGTGAAGCTCTCGCCGCAGAGGCAGGTCGGGTTGGCCCAGCGGGCTCGCCAGCTATTGGTACAGATTCTATTTATAGCCTCGTCAGCAAAGGGTAGTCCGTGAACTGCATGGTCTTTATTCATTTTATAAGCGAGGACGCTCGGGTACTCCCCGGCCAAAGCTAGGTTGTTTTTGGCATTATTTTCTCTTATTAGCTTATTATTACTGATTTTAATTTCATTAGCAGTGAGTGGCAGCCGAATGGGCTGGGCGCCGGGTCTACCCGCAGCCCCAGCCCGGGCTGCCCTATTAGCTGACTCATTACCAAGGACACCCACATGCGAGGAGACCCACTGGAGAGCAATGTCAATGCCTCTAGCAATAAGTTGGTGTATAGTATATTTAATTTCTAATACAATATCGGGCCGTACTGATCGATTAATAACTTGAATGCTTTGCAAAGCAGATTTCGAATCTGAGCAAATTAGAAATTGGTACATTTGCAGCGGGAGGGTCAGCACATGATCGAGGGCCATCAAGATGGCCACCAGCTCTGCTGTGCATATGGCCCACCCGCTGCCAAGCTTGTAACTAAAGGTTTTGGCTAGGGCGGGTATGAATATTCCACAGCCTACATTCCCTACATCATCGATTGAGCCATCGGTGTACGCAATCAACGCCTGCGGATACTGAGCTTCAAGATACTCTAAGGTAACTAGTTTTTGTAAATATGGGTCACTTTGTTTGGTGATAGTAGGGATTTCAGTTACTGTTAAGGCCGTGTGGAGGGTCCAGGGTGGCACAGGAGAGAGCGGAACAGGAGTAATGGTCTGAGGACTCAGAGCGACTTTTTCGTAAGTCCCCCGTACTAATGAAGTTAGGGTCGGTTCGACTTTACGTTTTTGTATCGAATGGAATGCCAATTCCAGCCGATCAAAATTTGTTTCGCTGTGATAAGTTTCCTGGGCATTATTAGAAGTACTAAAAATACGACTAATATAATTGGCACAAAATTTTAGCCGATATTGGTCTAGTGGAAGGATTCCCGTGAAAGCATAAACTGCTTTATTGGCTGCACCCATCGGAACTCCAATGATGCTCTTCAGGGATCTCATTTCTGCAGACTCAAGGGTTTTAAGGACTCGTTTGGGGGCTGAGAAAAAGCACTCGGCCCCGTAATTGAGGTTAGATCGTACCAAGGCGTGGTGAAGGTGCAACAGAAGTTTAGTATTTCTTCCCCACGCCTCGTGCCTAAGCACTCTAATCAGGTTTACTGCCCTATTAGCTTTACAAATAAGGTTATTGATATGAGGTTCCAGTTTAACGTGGACGTGAATAAAACACCCAGGAACTTAATTTGGGTTACTGGTGTTATCGGGTATTTGATATTGAAATTATTTATTGTAATGGGATTACAAAACTTTGCTTTGTGTGTACTAAAAAAATAACCGGTGGTGTTTTAGTGGGGGCTAACTCAAAGCCATTGGTTTCGAGATACCTCTGGACCATATCAGTAGCCTTCTGGAATTTACTAGTTTTTTCCCATCGGTATTTCCCTGCTCCGTAATTTAATTGGTTTCTATATGGCTATGTCATCGGCGAATTGTGAAAGCTCTAACGACGTACTAGTATATTTATCTAGTTTAGCTTTTAGATAGGCTGGAAGATCAGCCATCATGATATTGAAAAGTGTTGGGGCAAGGCAAGTGCCTTGTGGAACCCCACAGTTAGTTGTATGGTTTTTAGAGAGTGCCTGCCCAAGCCTGACCTGAAAAGTTCGCTGTAAGAAATTTTTGAGATACAAATAAATATTACCAGAGAGACCAAGTTTACTGATCTTTTGTAGTAATTTTCCATGCCAAACGACGTCAAACGCCTGTTTGACGTCGAAAAAGCAGGCCATGACCTTTTGGTTTTTCTTAAAGGCCTGTTTAATAGCAGAAGAAAGAGCGTACAGCTGGTCGGTTACCGATCTATTTTTCCGGAATCCTGCTTGTACAATAGGGATTACTTTATTCTTATCCAAGTAATATTCTAATCTATTTTTAATTAAACGTTCAAAAAAATTTGTTTACATGAGAAGTAAGAGTTATTGGGCGGTCGATGTAGCTAAATTCCTTGGTCTCTTAGGTTTATGTATTGGGATTACTATCCCATGTTGCCAGGCCCGGGGCAAAAGGCCCTCACTATAACACTGGTTATACAGAGTCAGCAACAAATTTCTTCCAGCAAGAGGAAGATTTTTTAGCATGACATAGGTTATCTCGTCCTGCCCCGGAGTAATTGTAGCTGTACTTATCTGGGACAGGACGGTGCCAAAATCTTCCATGGTTAGGGGGAGATTAATTGGTATAGAGTCCCCCAAAGTTGGGGGAAATAAATCTCTAAACTCGGGTTTATTTTCTTCTGTAATCTTTAGCTATCGGATTAAGATTATCTGTAGAGCTAATGGTAGCGAAAGTTTCCGCAAGAAGCTCCGCTCTTTCCTGCTCAGTGGAATAGGTAGCTCCGTTGTTAATCAATGGGCTTGATGAAGGGTTATATTTATTTTTAATTTTTTTTACAATTTTCCAAGCCTTAGTCATATCCGTAGGTGTTTGGGTCTCCTTACGGATTTGATGGTCTAAACATTGGAGCTTGGCTAGGGCAATAACTTTGTTGCATTGAATATTCGCCAACTTCATTGCCATATCGTTATCTGGTGTTTTGTACTTTTTCCATTTATTGTACTCCTTCTTTTTAACTTTAACAGCTCTGTCGCATTCCTCATTCCACCAGGGGTTGGATGGTTTACCAGGTGGGGCTCCCCTGGTACGTGGAATGGCTATCTCGGCAGCGCTGATTATTGCCCTCGTAAGGGTAGCATTGAAAATTTCAATTTCAGTTGTATCAATGTTTGCTGAATTTTGATTGAAAATTTTCTGGAACAATGGCCAATTTGCCTTATTGTATAGGAATTTACCTTTAACCTGGGAAGGACCATTAGCCATTGGGGGTTTACAATTAAGCTCCAAGGATATTGGGAGGTGATCACTCGCCATAGTGTCACCCCCCAGCGTCCAGGAAGCATCAAGGAAAAGATTAGGAGATATCAGTTAGATCGACCGCCGATGGATGCTGACCTTTTCTATCGGGGACTCTGGTAAAGTCTCCATTATTCAATACACATAGGTTTGAGGACATGATATCCTCGGCCTGCTTATGTGCTATGCTATGTGTGTCAGGAGTTTTTGCGAGCCACATCGGGTGATGGATGTTGAGGTCCCCCATAACCATCCAGCCATCCCCCGGTAGGGCCCGCAGCCACTCCAGACCGGTTGGGGAAACCGATATAGGAGCATATAAATTTAAAAGGTTAATTACTTTATTTGGAGAGATTTTAATTTGTATATAATTACTGTATATATGATGTATTTCATGTAGGGGAACAGGTGTTTTCAATACTTGATGTTCAATCCCTACCCTAATATAAGTAGCTGTATGTATTTTTTCGTTAGGTTTTTGGGAAGACTCAACAATGGGAGGATAATTGTGATGAAGCTCTATGCTCGTGCATAGTGCTCACACAGTAGGATTAGTACGGTACGGGTTTTGTTAACGGTTTGTTTGTGCCGATAGTCCGGGTGGCATTAGGCACCACGTGAAATTTGTAAGACATGGTTAGCACGGAGTTTTGGTGAGTTCTGCTTAGTGAGTTCTAGGCAAAAGCTGTGTCTGTCAGAGATCTAGATCGGGAGTACGGGGCTTTATCGTCAGTTTGGACGGATGTATGTGAGACACCTAGCCCGTATTCCAAGACTCTGAAGCCTAGATTTCAGGTATGTTTCTATATGTAGTATTGATAGTTGCTTAGTTAAAGACAGTATGCGTTGCTAAGAGTAATTTGCTTGTATAGTGTTGACCGGTTTGGTTTAGTTATGTTGGTTTAGAATTCAGTGAAGTAACCGGTGTTATTGTATACAGTTGTTTACCGCGATAGGTAACTAAAGGAATGTGACGTGTGTATGTCTAAGTCGCTATGAAGGTAGTACGTGGTTGGTTAAGCATAGTCTTTTCCAGTGTACAGAGTAGTGTATAGCAAGAGTGTTAGGCTATAGTCTGTTTTAAGATGGTGACAGAGATATGGGGGTGTTACGGAAGTAGACAGTTTATGAAGCACGTGTGTGTGTGTGTGTGTGTGTGTGTGTGTGTGTGTGTGTGTGTGTGTGTGTGTGTGTGTGTGTGTGTGTGTGTGTGTGTGAATGAACGTGTGAGTTATTTATATCAGCCAGGTTACGTGACGTTTCTCATTGATCCAATATGTTGTGTGTTTAGCAAGTGTTACGTTGGGACTTTTGTTGTCTATTCAGAGTGCTTGTAAAGAGTGGAACGACGGACGCCGAGACGTCAGTCACAGGTGGGACCTAACGTGAGGTCATCCCTCCAGCTCTTCACCGAGAGTGAGTCTGATCGGGACCAAGATACCCGGATCACAGCGAGAACTGCGCAACAGTACGAGAACGAGGACGTCCGTGCCAAAGAGACAGGACGGCAGGAAGAAGCGTACAACGAAGGACTTTCACGCCTAGACGTGAGAAGGACCAACGTAACCAGGCAATAACATCAGACAGGTTGGAGACAGTGTGAAACTAAAACCTAGCTTGGCAAGGATATTGTGATTTGTGTGTGTGTGATGTTCAGAAGTACAGAGAGAAGTGTATATAGTTTGATAGTCATTTAATTTAAGCCTTTCTTTTCTTGTATATTGTATAAAAGTCACTTTAGAAAGGGAGCCCGTGTGTTGTGTTTTACCGCATGAATGCGCCCATCTGAGTCAGTGGCGGTGTATGCGTCTGTTGCGTGAGAGTCTGTGCGTACGACTGAGGGCAAGTCTGCGTGCGTTACAATAATGATACCCACTGATAGTCGGTAGCTTAGCTTTAATCATTAGCAAAGACTGCAAACACACTATATGAGGACATTCCGCACTCAAATAATTATTTAAAAAGTGAATATTGCTATCGATAGCTCTGCAGTTCCACTGAAGGAACCTTAAACTTTCGTTGTTTAGTGTACCCATGTTGCCGGTCGAATCTTATCAGAATTACTTTGTTGGTTTTGGTGACTATCATCTAGTCATGATATCTCAGGGTTCGCCATCAGGGGAACCAGGATGGTCATGATCAGCCGATTTAGCTGCAGCATGGCCATCATGATCCCCTGCACGCTTCCCCCTGAAATTGCAGTAGTTAGTAGCTGGGTTACTTCTGTGGATGTCCCCGAGCATGAAGGTCCTCAGCCCAGGGCCATCCCCATTCTGCCGCGCCTCTCCAAAATGGAGAGCCCTGCGGGAAGGAGGTGATGCTTCCACCACCAATGGGGAGGGAGGCGGCGGAAGAGGATGGGATTTGTCACTAACAGCCGACACAGCGTTATCCCGCGAGAAACCCTGTGTCAGTGCATCCCTATAGGATAGATTTTTATTAGTGGGTTGAACTTTATTCTGGTTTAGGTTACTTCCAGTCACAGTTAGCAGAATTTGGATTTCTTTTTGGCTGCGTAGCAGGTCTAGATTGAACTGTACAGATCCGGGTCCACGCGGTGGGATCCAAGTCTCTCGGTAAGGGTGCTTGGGTAGGTAGTTCAGTTACTTTATTTTGTGTCTTAATCTGGGCCCTCCTCACGGCCTCCCTAAACGGGATGTAACTTTCGTTCCTAATCCGGTTGGCCTCCCGAGAGAGGATTATTTGAGGACATTTTTGGTAGGCGGCGCTATGAGCGCCGCCACAGTTAACACATTTAGGGTTTGTTGTTTCAAGACAGGCAGCGCGAACATGGTCGCGACTACCACATCGTACACACACTGTTTGTTTTGATCTGCAGGCTCGTGTCGTATGACCCAACCTGCAGCATTTGGTACAGCGCAGGGCAGGAGGGGCATACTGCTCGATCGGCAGATGATGAACACCGATTTTGACTCTTGAGGGAAGCTTTGTTAGGCCGTGGAAATCTATTTTAATTGCTCTCGAGCTGGTCCCATCTCTATTGGTGAGTCTGATTACTTCTGTTGAGTATTCCTGGCTTGAAAATGAATTTTTAAGCTGGTTTAGGTCCTCAGCGAAGGGGATGCCATGGGCCACCCCCACCACCCTAGGGGTGGGGATGGTACACTCGACATTCGCCCCGCCGAGGACCCTTTTTGATGCTAGAAGTTTTTGAGAACGCGAGTTTGGACAGGAGACTATCCACGCGTCCCTGCCTATTGCACGGAGAGTAATCTCAGAGTGGGCGACCCCGGCGCCCTCGCAGAGATGGGGCTGGTGGGTGCCATGATCCCGGAGGCGGGAAGTCCCCGTCCCTAGGTCATGCACTCTCACTGGGTAAGTGCACCACACCTCGGCGGTGGCGCCAGCGCCGCCCCCTCCAAGAACAGATACATTTGGATTATTACGCTGTTTACTTGGGTTTTTTTTGTGTTCCGTACTTGTTGAAAGGGAGTTTTAAGTAGAGTCTCCCCGTCCCCCATCTCCAGAACGACGACAGTTTCGTCAATGATGAAAGGGAACGGGCAGTCCGTAGTAGCTGGCATTGCGGGTGAATTTTGGTGGACAAGGGGAAACAGCTGGCGCGGGAGAGAGGTACTCTCCGCCACAGCAGACATCCCCTCCGGTCCAGATGCCAAAGTAGTTGGGGGAGGGGGGAAGCTAGCCTGTGCTCTCCCGGGACTGTGCCAGAGGCACGTGCAATGTCCGGGGAGTGGGGGGGGGGGGGGAAGTAAAACACCCTAAGCTCTCCCCGCGCGGGGCCCCCTAATGGGGCCTCGCTTGGGGAAACGGCAGACGGGCTAATTCCATCTGTGATAAGTGTTGTGTCTGCAAGTGATCGCGGTGAGTCTGAGGCGCCGCTGGCCCTAGCTCGCTTCTTTCCGTTCCTATTTTTCTTTTTCCTTTTCCTAGTAGGAGTGTCCCAGATACCGTCTGACGCCGCCGAGGAACCAGATCCGCGGTCGGAGTCAGAGGAGGACAAGGTCCCGATCAGGAAGTCCATGTAGGTGTACTTCCCTCGGGCCAGTGCTGGTTAATTTTCAAGTTTTTAAAAATTTGAGATAAGATCAGATAAGAAAAAATACCAAGTTTCTTGACCATAGAAACACCGAATGCCACCTAAGTCAGTTACTATCAAGGCGGTTCTGAAAAGGACTGAGAATTACTAGTAGTAAAGGCTCAGCTGTCTATGTGCAATGTAGAAGCAGTGTAGACAAGGCGGGCGTAGCGGTCGTTTTTCAGCAAAGTCAAGATGTCTGCCGGCTGTGGAAGGTGCGAGCGTAGCGTGGTGTAGATAGCACGAAGCACGAGGGCGGCGCAGTAGCAAGACGCGCGTGACTGAAGCGGCTGCGAGGTGGGCCCTTTCCTCCTCTGTCAACTGAACTAAATCCAGTCTCCAAAATCGCCTCTATCCCAAAACTCATCATCACTAAATTCATCACTGTCACGGTCACTTTTTCCTCTTCACCATTTTTGCAAGCACAACCAAAGTTCTGGAAGAAATTTTTTATATAAACTCCACATCCTGTTTCCTAGGCCCCGAGACGGCTATAACATAAACACTGCACCCCTCGCGGTACCATTCCAGGGCTGTCAAGGTTGCCACTAATCCGGTAGCCACTCACAGCAGGTAGCTCGGATTTCGAACGTGGCTAGCGCAAACCGCTTTAGCGGGCAGCCGTACACGGGGGAGTAAAAGCTGCGGCCCCGCTATACCGGGAAGCCATAAGCAGAGGAGGCGTTTCCCATGCCCGCTATGGCGGGCGTCAGTAATGAAAGGGTTAATAGCCAACTGCTCATATGGTGTCAGCTTTAATCCGTGGCACGCGCCCAGGCTCTAAAGGCATGTGGCCCCTTTGTAAGAGGCTCGAGTGTTTTTGAGAGGGTCAGGTGTCCCCTGTGTTAGAAGCTTAGACCTTTTGAAAACATCTTCAATGTGTCTGCTTTAACCAGGAAGGGAAAAGAGTGTCACGCGTTACAGCTTTTCAATATCAAAAAGGGGTTTTGCCTTCAGCAGAATCAAATCGCTACCTTAAATTACCCTTTGCTGTCTACTAGCAAGACTGACAAGAGCTGGCAAAAGTGACTTGTCAAATAAACTACAGGTTACAAGTTACCTTATAGGTTTTTAAAAGTCAGTTATCATAGAACTTATTATTTAATTGCCATAAGAACTTATCAATTTTTGTTGTAAGTTCTTACAAGTAATTAACAATTACTTGTTGTAAGTTCTTACAAGTAATTGACAAATTCTTATCGTAAGTTCTGAAAAGAACCTGATTCCAGTCACAACTTACTCGGAAAATTTTGACCAGTTACAAGGACAAAAAAATAACTTTTTTTCTCAGTAATACTCTGGAGGTGGAGCAGATGGGGCTAAATAATAATCAGGCACATATGGTATAAATGACGTGTCATCTCTCTGTAAAGCATATCACAAAAATATTGATTGATTACCAAATCTTATTTTATTTGTTTAAAAGATTGTGTAATTTTTCTGTGGTTTGTTGTACCCCTATCTTTTTTCCTTCCACTAAGAAACTGGCCTTCAGTTCTTCAACGTTCACGGGAGATTGACAACGCATTTTATTCTGTATTTCAGACTTCTGTTTCTTGTAATTGACCAAATCATCCTGCACTCTCTTAAATTCAATATCGTCAATAATAATTCAATTATCTTCCAAAGATTTACTTATAATCAGTTTTAGACTATTAAGTTTTGCACCCGCCAGCATACTCAATGCTTCATGCTTCTGTAACTTTGTATGAAATCTTTTTTTAAGGCCTTCCAAACCAAAGCAAGCCAGTCCTGTAGCAATGCTAGCTCCTTCAAGACCAATTCCAATTAAACTTCTGATGCCAGTTGATATCAAAACAATACCTGCTACAGACAATCCGGCTGAAACCATACCCACAGCCATTGATGTGTTTTGTACAGAATTAAAAACTGTCTTTTTCGTCTTTTACATCTGGAGTATCTCGCCTCTTCGCTTTCCAAATATTTAATTGCGTCTGTAATATTTATTAATCGGAATGCGTCTGCCTGTAATGTTTTATCAGGTGCAATTGGCACACGACGATCAGTCATCTCAGTCGTCACAATTGATTCAGTTGGCTCAAGCGTCAGTAGTATCGGATAGAATTTTACCATTTTCTATTGACAAATATTTTTTATTTAATCAGCGATTACATTTTGCAACTCGTCAAAAGTGTATAATTTGCTAGCATAATAAAATGAAACAAGATCATTGCGTTCTAGTTTTATGTAGTTTAGATTAACAAAAGTTGTTTTGTCAACCACCACCTAAAATAGCTAGAAGACTGCTCCAAACTTCAACAACATCAATACCCTTTTTAATAGCAATAAAGATCTTCGATGACTTGTCACTGCGTCATCCCATGTAAGCTTGATTCCCTGTGCAATTTCAGCCTCTTTCACAGAAACCACAGACCTCAAGATAATTTCAAATACTATTGTCGCTTCTCTAGATATGGTAAAGTTTGCTGGTACAAAAGCAATTTCTGTATCTGTTCTACCCTTTCTAGTTGTTATAAGATACCATTGTTTCTCATACTCTTGCACCTTTAGTTTTCTCTGCTATAATTGTCTGGGTCAAAACTTGGAACAAGGCTCACAATCAACGGCCCAGAGTTAACAACTTTTCTGAATACTAAAGCTCCTTCATCATCAGTATATACATAAGGACTAATAAATTCAAATTTTATGTCCCAGTCAGTTGTTGGTGGTGGTGCGGGCACAAGCGAAACTACCCACTTATTACTCACATGTTTTAAGTTGTAGAGCGCATTATTTATAGGAATAGGTGTAGCAGTTGTCTCCCTAAATTGATGAAAGGCAACGCTGGGGTGGGTTCTGCTTTCTCGGCTTTTTATTAGGACACGTAGGAAAAGTAACAATAACGATAATTCTTGTCCTGCAACAGAAACAATGCAATCAAAACTAACAGTTGCAGACTACCAGTCATGAGTAGAACAGATGTACATCATACTCACTAAAACATGTAACTCCATGAAAACAATGTTCACCATCTTCAACATGGCACAAGTGTAAAAGATTGGAAAGTAGTAACCAACTAATTTCAGCTACAATACATGGTTTGATCAATTACGGAAACTGACAATAACCAAAAACCACTACCCTAAAACTATACTGATACATCAAGCTCAGGTAAATTACAGGTAAGTCACATGCTTCCACAAAACCCCACAATGATCAGCAAAACCCAATCTTACAATAAAAAGAAGAGTGAAACCAACATAGCTTACTCACAAACCAGATAGGTGAGGCTAGCGCTGGCAGAATTGTCAGTACTCAAACCAAGGGGAATCACAGCGCTGGACAGACAACAGTTAGATCCCCTGCCCCCGCCTATCAGGCACCCAATCGCCAGCCCACAGAGAAATACGCAGGTATAGAATAAGACAATCATTTCCATTCCTAATAAGAATGGATCAGGTCTCATATATAACCCATGTCTTTCTCCGGAACATAGCTTAGTTTCAAATACACAAGTACAGCAAAATATCAAATAATTGTACTTACAGAAAATATGGTTCTCCAACATCAAGACTGATACAGAAAATGTAGACATACAGAGCAAGACAATAGATGTTGCTCCTTCAACAGCCAAGGTAAAAATGACACACGGTTAAATGGTAAATAGCTGAACCGGTTTGTGTGAACACTGCTCACGTGCAGCACACACACACCTGGAAGTTTCCAGCCTAAGCTAAAAGAGTTCAAAAAGGTTAAATTCAAAGGCCAAGGTTACAAGCTGACCAGCTGGTGAAACCAAGGGACATTACCTACTACAAGTTACTAAGGCAAACTCTCTCTCTCTCTCTCTCTCTGATACACAACTTGTACACATCAAAATCAGACTCTACCACACTGTCCCCCTCAGCAAGAAATGACGTCCTCGTCATTTGAAACGGACACAGCAAGGAATAACAAAAACTATTACTGTACAAAGACCAAAAATGACTTTGAAACATTGAAATTATTAATTTCTAACTCAAAATGTCAAGAGTTCAATGACACTATTCTCCAAAAAGAATTCACAATGTCAAACGTTCAATAACACATTCTCCACAAACAAGGCATTATTCACTCGGTGCCTGGCAAAAAACTCTGAAATCATACTTATACTTCATGATGGTCAAAATACACAAGAAAAAGTATGACCAAAAAACAACGACAATTACAGCACTATAAAGCTGTGAAACTGGAAATACCTAATTTGAAGCAAGTAAACCAATACCTCAATACTCCTGACTAGACTGATCAACTAAGTGCAGAAGTTCCTTGATCAGCTGATGTGTAAGAACATACTGATCCTGATTCATCCAAGTTGGAGGTCGTCTGATTCTAGCTGACCTGCGAGGTGGCTCGTCGTCTGACTCGTCACTTTTAGAGCTGTCTCTGTCTTCGTCTTTATCATCATCACCTTCCTCCTCATCATCATCCTCATTATCAATATCGGGTTCTCTTTCACTAGATGACCCCTGTGGCTCCTCATCACTCACATGCTCAGTCTCACCATCTCCATCCTGAGCTCCAGGCTCGACATCTAGATCCTCTTCATCTAGGATATGGGCGTCCCCACCAGATGCTGTCGCCTCACAATTCTCAAGCCACAGTACACAACTCGCTTCCTCATCCTCTTCCTCTACGGACATCTCTATTCTATCTCTGTCCTCTGGCTGGTGTCGAACCGTCTGCTGTTTAGGCTCCAACCTCACCTTAGGACCAACAACTGAACGTCTGGGTGCAGGTACAGGCCGCGGTGCAAGCTCTGGCCTCTCCTGCGCCAGCAGTGTCCCAATGGGTAACAGAAGATTTCTGTGTAGAGTTCTCTTCTTGCTACCTTTCTCTTTCTGTACAATAAAAACCGGAATGTCAGGGTTTGGCTTGCTGATAATCACGTAAGGGTCTTCTTCCCATCTGTCTGCGATCTTGTGACGACCATCGAAGGCTACAATCCTGACTAGAACACGATCACCTGGGTGAAGAGTTGCTGCTCTCGCCCTAACATCGTAGTTTTTCTTTTGTCTTTGTTGAGCGTCGCTGATGGCTTTCGACGCAGTCTCATAGGCTGTCTGCAGACGATTGCGAAGTCCGGTGACATAATCAGACAAAGATTGTCCTTGGTCATTACGAGAGATGCCGAAAACAATGTCAACAGGGAGAATAGGTTCCCGGCCGAACATAAGGAAGAAAGGACTGTGCCCTGTAGTCTCATGTCTGGTGCAGTTGTATGCATGTACTAAGGCGTCCACATGCTTCTTCCAGTCAGCCTTCTGTTGCGGCTGCAGAGTTCCTAGATGTCCAGAAGGGTGCGGTTCAGACGCTCACATTGACCGTTACCCATGGGGTGATACGGTGTAGTGTGGGATTTCTGAACACCGGCTTGTGTACAAAGCTCCTTCATAAGCTTGCTTTCAAAGTTTGCTCCCTGGTCAGTATGAACTCGTTGAGGAAAGCCATAGTGCAAGGTGACATGCTTGACGAAAGCATCAGCTGTAACTTTAGCGGTCATGGACTTGGTAGGTACAGCCCAGGCGTAGCGTGTAAAGTGGTCGCTAATGACCAAAATGTGCTGGAAGCCTCCTTTGCAGATCTCGAGGGTAAGAAAGTCCATGCACACGAGTTCCATAGGTTGCGTGGTGACGATGCTAACCAATGATGCCTTCTGATTGGTAGGTGTTTTACGTCTGAGGCACCTGTCGCACTTCTCTAGCCAGTCGACGACATTCTTATGCATGCTGGGCCAGTAGAAGCGGTCACGCAAGAGTGAAAGAGTCCTGTCTCTCCCTGGGTGTCCAAGATCATTGTGAACAGAACGAAGGGCTCGGGTAACATGATCTGAGGGCAAAACCAGTTGACGTCGCTTCGTACCGCTTACGTCCACTTCTCTTTAGAGAACACCATCAACCAGCTTCAAGCATTCAAAAGTTCTGGCAAGGGCACTGTTGACTGGCGTAGTCGGAAGTCTTCGAGGTTTCGTTCCTGACCTGACGCTGGCTATCCAAGGTTTAAGGACTTCATCTCTGCATTGCGCAATCCTCCAGTAGTCTGGCGTAGCGGTGCTGACACTCTGGCCTACTACAGTACAGTCTTGGAGAGGTTTGGCAGACATGCACAGCGCCTCGATGTATGGGACGTCTTGGATAGGGTTGCATATGGCGCGGACAGACTCTGCTGACACCGACTCCTGACGTTGACTATCTGCAGAAGAGTAAGGTAAGCGTGACAAAGCGTCTGCTGCAGCATTGCATTTCCCAGGGCGGTACACAATGTCAAAGTCATACACTGCCAAAGCTGCAAGCCACCTATGCCCTGTTGCATCCAACTTTGCAGACGTCAAGACGTAGGTCAGAGGGTTATTGTCAGTAGTAACTGTGAATTTGTGGCCATACAGGTAGTCATTGAATTTGTCACAGACGGCCCACTTCAGCGCAAGAAATTCTAGCTTGTGTGCTGGATAGTTGACCTCGGCCTTGGACAAAATGCGACTGGCGTATGCAATCACGCGTTTCTGTCCCTCTTGCTTCTGGAAGAGCACAGCCCCCAGTCCTCTAGTGCTGGCGTCGGTCTCCAGTTCAAATGGTAGCTGATAATCTGCATAGCCCAACACAGGCGGTGATGTCAGACTTGCCTTCAGCTGTCTAAAAGCATCGTCTTGTTCAGGGCCCCAACACCACTCTTTCTTGGGTGCTTCTCTCGACTTGGGTTTTCCTTTACGTTTGGTCGACGTGGAAGGGAGAAGATCATTCAAGGGCTTTGCTATCTTGGAAAAGTCCTTGACAAAACGTCTAAAAAATCGGCAGAAACCAAGAAACTGACGAACATCAGCCGGATTCCTGGGTATCGGCCAGTCTCTAACTTTCCGAGTCTTTTCTGGGTCAGCTTCAACACCGTGAGCAGACACAATGTGACCCACGAAACGTACGCGCTCCTGTAGAAAGAAGCATTTTCCTGGTGCTAACTTCAGTCCACATTCTCTCAATCTGGCAAAAACACGTTCCAGTCTCTCTAAGTGTTCAACATAGTTGGACGAAAACACAATCAAATCATCTAAATAAATGAGACAAATGTTTAAATGGAGATCCGCACCCAAATACTGTTCCATTAATCTCTGATAGGTTGCTGGTGCATTAGCTAGACCAAAGGGCAGTCTGTTATACTCAAAGAAGCCTAGCGGGCCCACAGTGAAAGCTGTTCGCTGCTTGTGTTCCTCCAATACTTCCACCTGATGGTATCCACTCTTCATGTCTAAAACAGTGAAGAAACAAGAGTCTTTGAGCGTGTCAAGCATCTCCTCTATCCGTGGAAGGGCGTAAGAATCCTTGATGGTGCGTTGGTTGAGTTGACGATAATCGACACAAAGGCGCAGCGAACCATCCTTTTTACGCACTAACACGACGTTGCTGGACCATGGAGAGTGCGACTCGCGAATCACCCCTGCTGCTAGAAGCTGACGAAGATGCTCGCGTATCTCCTCATACATGCCTGGCGGGATACGTCTGTGTCGCTGCTTGAAGGGAATCTCGTCAGTGACGTTGATCTCGTGCTGAACAGCAGTGGTGTGTCCAAGGTCTAAGTCATGGTGGGAAAACACATCGTCGTACTTGTGGAGAAGCGCCTCTATAGCACGAGCTCGATCAGCATCCAGACACTGAGTGTTGATGTTGACCGGAACTGAATCATGGCTGAAAGTCATGGTAGGATCGGCCAATGCTACAGGTTGAAGTTCACACAAAATAGCTTTTGGATTCACGACAACAGTCCTAGTAGTAACATTGGAAATGGTAACAGGTACAATGCTACTGCTACTGGAAGAGCACACACATTTCACTAGTGCAGGTTCAATATCAAGATCACTAGGTAACTGTGAAACACTAGATGCTTGTAACATAGCGCAAGTGTCAGGATGATCACCAGTCTTGGTAATAAAACCATTAACAGTAACAACACTATTTGGTTTGATTACCACTCTGTCACGTTCCGCACATTTCACAAGTCCAATGCGATTCTTGTTACGTAACAACTGTTTCTCTCTCAGCTTGAGACAGCGAAATGCTAAAAACCATTGAGTGTTCAAAGACTTACGTTTAGATGGCTCATTGCACCTGTTCATGTATGAAGTAAGAATGTTCGTACCCAACAGCACTGGAACGGCAGCGTTGTACTGGCTTTCCGGGACCACGAGTAGTAGACAATGCTGAGTGCCAAGGTCAGGCACCCTCACCTCTACCTCGATGTAACCGTCATAAGGCAGCATCTGTCCATCAGCACACTCCACGTGCAGCACAGAGTCCAGGCTGTGCACGGGGACGTGAGGAAGATGCTGAGAGTGGAAACTGCGGCTGATGGTGGAGATGGTGGCTCCAGTGTCCAGTAAGGCGGCGGTGCGCCACCCGTCCACGATGACGTCGACCTCATTACTCGAACCAACCAGTTCACCACGCTCCGGACGTTGAGAGGGACGACTGGTGAAGGTGAAGTCCACAGCGCGCCCCTGGTGTCTGTAGACCTCGTCTCGTTTCCCTGCGGCTGGCGGCGGCAGTGATCGAGGCGTACGCGGCATGCAAACTTTAAGTGACCAGACTGGCCACAGCGCCAACAAGTAGGTCCATCACGCCTGTCCTCGATCACCTGCAGCCGTTTACGACAGGCGAAACTGAGATGGCCGACTTCACCACAGCACCAACACACTGGCTCGGGCCTATCATCTGGTAACTGATAGCCTATGTCCCCTTTATGCTCTTCAACGGTGGCAAAAAGGTCATCAATTTTGGCCTGAATTCTGCTGAGTACATCATTTTCATTGTCAGACGCCATCATGAAAGTCACGTGAGATCAAAATAGATTCGCTGGAACAACAGTACATTTGTTGCTAAAAGCATATTGATGCAAACAGCATTTCACTGGCAAAGTTCACAATGAGTGTAAAGTCCTCCCAACAGCTCATTCAGTGTCATTCACCACTATCACTGAAGAAAACAAAGTTCAGGATACATAGCAGGTAAGGTGTCAGGAAAAGTCCTTTCAGGAAAAGTCCATTTGCAGAAAGCCATTTGGAGAAAGGTAGCCCCACGTTGGGCGCCATTTTGTAGCAGTTGTCTCCCTAAATTGATGAAAGGCAACGCTGGGGTGGGTTCTGCTTTCTCGGCTTTTTATTAGGACACGTAGGAAAAGTAACAATAACGATAATTCTTGTCCTGCAACAGAAACAATGCAATCAAAACTAACAGTTGTAGACTACCAGTCATGAGTAGAACAGATGTACATCATACTCACTAAAACATGTAACTCCATGAAAACAATGTTCACCATCTTCAACATGGCACAAGTGTAAAAGATTGGAAAGTAGTAACCAACTAATTTCAGCTACAATACATGGTTTGATCAATTACGGAAACTGACAATAACCAAAAACCACTACCCTAAAACTATACTGATACATCATCATCATCATCATCATCAGTCCCTTGCCCGAACTGGGCGTTGGGAGGACTGAAAGGCAGCAGCAACAGACAGTGCTCTCCACTGAGTTCTATTTTGGGCGGTGGCAAGCAAGTCTGACATCTCGAGTTCGGTCCATTCTTTTATGTTTGCGACCCAACTCTTTCTCTGACGACCTCGCCGACGACTTCCTTCGAGAGTGCCTTGGAGGATAGTCTTGGACATGGTGTTGTGTCGGGTCACGTGGCCAAACCAAGCAAGCTTGCGCCGTTTCACGGTTGCCAGAAGGGGTTCATGTGGGCCCACCAGGGAAGTGACGATGCTCCGTACATATTCGTTGGTCTTGTGCTCGCGGTACGAGATGCGGAGCAACTTCCTCAGGCACTTGTTCTCAAAGGTCTGGATTTTCTTTTCTGAGTCTGCAAGCAGTGTCCAAGTCTCACAGCCGTAGAGTAGAATAGACACTATGAGGGACTTGTAAAGCCTGTACTTGATGGTGAAGCTGATGGAGTTACTTCGCCATATCCTGTCCAGCCTGGCCATTGCGGATGTTGCTGTACCTATCCTGATACGGATCTCTGCTATGCAACTACCGTCTTTGGACAGGGTGGCTCCCAAGTACTTGAAGCTATTGACCTCTTCTAGCTTTTGGCCATTCATGTGAATGTTGCTGCTGCTGTCGCTTGTGGTGTTGATCATCACTTTGCTTTTATCCGTACTGATCTCCATGCCATAAGACCCTGCGCTACTTGAAAGTTTGTCTGTCAGGTTTTGGAGCTCACTATTGCTGCCTGCCATGAGTTCAATGTCGTCTGCGAATCGAAGATTGCACAGGGATCTGCCACCAATAGAGATTGAAGTATGGTGGTCGTGGAGGGTTTCCTGCATGATCTTCTCCAGGAATATGTTGAAAAGGACAGGAGAGAGCAGGCATCCTTGACGGACACCGATCGTCGTCCTGAAGAACTCGCCTGACTGATTGTTAAGTAGAACTGCGCTGCAGGCGTTCTTGTAAAGCGCTTCTATCATTTGGATCAGTCCCTCCTCTATGTTGAACGATCTCATGACTTGCCAGAGTCCGTCGTGCCAGACGCGATCAAATGCTTTCCTGAAATCAATGAAGTTGTGGTAGAGTTCGCGCTGATGCTGCAGATGTTTCTCGATCAGGACGCGGCAGTTGAAAATCTGCTCTACAGTGCTTCTTCCAACTCTGAAGCCAGCCTGTTCTTCTGCCAGCAGTTCCTCGGCGAAAGTTTTGAGGCGGTTGAGAATGATTCTAAGCATTACTTTGCTAGGGTGACTTATCAGACTGATAGTTCTGTAGTTCTGGCACTGTTTCAGGTTTCCTTTCTTGGGGAGCGGGATCACTAGAGACTGTGTCCATTCTACTGGCCATTTCCTTTGCTCCCAGATCTTTTGACAGAGTGTAGTGAGGACCTTCGTTGTTACTTCTCCTCCATGTTTCAACAGTTCAGCAGGTACGTTGTCTACACCTGGAGACTTTCCTCCCTTCAGGCCACGTACGGCTGCTTCCACCTCTTCAGCTAACACTGGCAGGTCTTCAGCCTTCCTGGCCCCAGCCTGGTTGTTTTGGAGGATGCTGGTGTCTGGCTCAGCCTTGTAGTTATACAAGTCTCGGCAGTACTCAGTCCATCTGTTTAGTACAGCAGTGTTTTCCGTAAGGAGTTGGCCGCTGCTGTCTTCGATGACTGTGGCTGTTCGCTGTTGAGTCTTGGTGAGGGTCCTTAGCGTTTCATAAGCCTTCTTGCTGTTGCCATTTGCCATGCCCTCTTCCACGCTACAACACTGGTCTTCAACACTGATACATCAAGCTCAGGTAAATTACAGGTAAGTCACATGCTTCCACAAAACCCCAAAATGATCAGCAAAACCCAATCTTACAATAAAAAGAAGAGTGAAACCAACATAGCTTAGTTTCAAATACACAAGTACAGCAAAATATCAAACAATTGTACTTACAGAAAATATGGTTCTCCAACATCAAGACTGATACAGAAAATGTAGACATACAGAGCAAGACAATAGATGTTGCTCCTTCAACAGCCAAGGTAAAAATGACACACGGTTAAATGGTAAATAGCTGAACCGGTTTGTGTGAACACTGCTCACGTGCAGCACACAAACACACCTGGAAGTTTCCAGCCTAAGCTAAAAGAGTTCAAAAAGGTTAAATTCAAAGGTCAAGGTTACAAGCTGACCAGCTGGTGAAACCAAGGGACATTACCTACTACAAGTTACTAAGGCAAACTCTCTCTCTCTCTCTATCTCTCTGATACACAACTTGTACACATCAAAATCAGACTCTACCACATAGGTACAGTAACATCATGCAGCTGACCAAGTTTAGGAATCTGTCTTTCGCCATCTTTCATGTCAACGATTACTTTCCACTTGTACTTGCCAAAAGATTCAAGTTCACAACCATACACTTATCCAATTTCCCCCTCTTTCTCAAAATCTTTTAATCAGCCAAATCTTTCAACTCTGTTACTGGACACACAACTGGTTTGATTCTTGGCTTTGGACCAAGACCACTCATTTTATTTAACAAAAATAAAATTATTTAACTTCTAACACAACACTAAAATCATGCATCAGAACTGGCTTGTCATCCTGATTAGTTACAGATAAAAACAGTGACTCAAAGAAACAAGAACCTAATTTCTTAAACTGCAAATTAGGAAATCTAACAACTACACTTCACAATAGGGTGCGGCTCCAGTCGGCAAGCATCTCAACAAAGATGAAGGTTTTCTATTTTTTACATTTTCAGTTGTGTTTAGTTCTTTCAAATAAACATTTAACACTGTGTGTACTGACAAATGGACAGGATATCTTCCAGTTATTTTATCCTTTTTTGGTGTTAGTAGATGACCGAATGGTGTTGATGATGATGCCCAATCTTCATCTGGAAATGTAGCAACAACAACAACAAAAAAAAAACAAGTAACTTTCCAAGACTAATTGATAATGAATACTCACTATCTTTTGGAAATTCCAATGTAACAAGTAAGTTAGCCGGATTTAAAGTTGCTTTAATTTTAAATTTATTTTGTAGCCATTCAGATAAAGTACAAAAGTCATAATACCCAGATCATAAAATATCACCCACACTCATGTCATCAACTACAAAATAACTTTTATCATCCATTACATTAAACCACTTTACAGTGTACAAATGTTCATGGATAGCTAAAGCCTTCTTACCATCACGATTATCGATCCCATTAGTTAACCACACTGGTTTGTTTGTGTCAAGATTTGTTGAGGTAATAAACATTTTTATTATCTCATAAACAAGAACATGATGGTATTTAAATCGTCAACCATTACCACTACAAACGCATTTCAATTTAATGTGGATGCCAAGTACAATGTTGCACCTACTTATGATCAGAAAATAATTCAACTAAATCAGCTTGATACAGCTGTGTCTGAACAAGATCTATTCCAAGTTAAAGTACCCAACCCCTTTGACCAATATTTAACCCTCCAATATCAGACGATTCAACTGCAAGAAAGTGGTCCTCAAATCCACTAAAGATGTTTCAAAACCAACTTAAATTTGCTATACTGTGTTCAACTACTGGCTGTAGTGTTTCTTTTACAGACCATTTGAATCACTCAAACAAACTTATTAGATCTGTATATCATGTCCACCACCGTGAGATGACCTTAGTCGCCTGCTCGGCGTTAAACCCAAATAACTAACTAACTGTATATCGTTTTCACACATACTTAGCTTAGAAGAATACTGTCAGCACTCCATACTCCACTACCAACTGAATCCAGTTTCAACAGGTATAACAACCCCATGGATATGAAAGCATTTGAATGGATTTGTAATGAATTTAACATCAGCCCCCGTACTGGGTATGACTTTACACAAAAACTTGATGATCACAGCGGCATGGGTACATTGAATTATGCTACGAGTCACAGACAATACCCTCAAGATTACTACCCTGGTTACACTTCATTCTCATCAAAATATGAAGTCTGGTTGGGCGCAATAGAACAGAAACAGTCTAATGTGTGGACCACATTTGTCTTAGACATAAGTCACGGGTTTACTCAAGCAGGAGTCAAGCGCCAGGCAATAGTAGGTTGTTTTTTCCAGGGCGGGGATAAAAAAGCCGCAACCGACATTTCCATTGAGATCAACGGAGCCGTCGGTGTAGGCGATTAAGGCGTTTTGGTATGTGGCATCTAGAAATTCTAGTGTTAAAGCTTTTTGCAGATGAGAGTTTAATTGTTTATTTACATTTGGTATTTCCGTAGTAATAGAGGCCGTCAGGAGGGTCCATGGCGGAAGAATGGGGGTAGGAAACGCGATTACAGTGTGGGGAGTGACATTAGTCTGGCTACATATAGGTTGTATGACAGAAGTAAGGGTCGAGGGGGCTCTAGTATTTGGATTATGAAATTTAGTGGCTTCAAATTTATCTGATTTTAATTCTTTATGGTACGTGTTTTGTGCGTTATTTTCAACTGTGAATATGCGGGTAGCGTAGGTTGCACAGAATTTTAGTAAGTAATGGTGTAATGGAAGTATGTTTATTTGAGCATAAGTTGCTTGGTTGGAGGCATGCATTGGTATTCCTAGTATGTGTTTTAGTGATCGCATCTCCGCCGCTACCAGAGTTTTTAAAACAGTTTTGGAGGCAGAGAAAAAACATTCTGCCCCATATATTAAATTAGATCGTACTAGTGCTTGGTGTAAGTGTATGAGAATTTTGGTATTTTGGCCTCGAATTTCATGTTTAAGAATTTTAATAAGATTGGTCGCTTTGTTGGCTTTAGTGATTAGGCTGTTTATGTGGGGCATCCAATTTAGGGTTTGAGTGAATGTGACACCTATGAATTTTATATGATTTTATTGATTTATGATGGTTTTATTGGATACGTAATTCTTTGATTTGTAAGGGTAACTTGAAAGTCGTTTTTGACCCTGGTGGGGCTAAAAAAGATGAGCTGCGTCTTATCCGGTGATATTTCAAATCCGTTCATGATTAAATACTTTTGTACAGCAGTTATAGCCGTTTGGAAGAGTTTATTATTCTTAAGTTGAATTTCACCGGTTTTGGAAGTTACAGTTTTAGCTTTGACGACCTGCCAGATGGTAATGTCGTCTGCATATTGAGATAGATGAAGGGGGGAGGCTACTATTTTCTTTACATTTAATTTCAAGTACTGAGGGAGATCTGCCAGCATTACATTAAAAAGAAGTGGGGCGAGGCAGGTGCCCTGCGGGACTCCGCAGTCCGTCTTGTGGACTTTGGAGTAGGTTTGTTTAATTTTTACCTGCTGTGTTCTTTGAAGGAAATGTTTTAGATAAGTATAAAAATATTTCCTGATAGACCTATATTCTTAATTTGGTGTAGTAACTTGCGGTGCCAGACTACGTCGAACGCACGTCTGACATCAAAGAAGCAGGCTATAGTTTTGCGTTTTTTAAGGAAAGAGTTTTTGATGGAGGCAGAAAGAGAGTAGAGCTGGTCAGCACACGAACGGTGTTTTCGGAATCCAGCTTGGTCCATTGGAATAACATTATTTTTGTCTAAGTGGGCAGTGGGCAGATGTTCACATCTGCACGGGACATAGACGACCCCGCCCTCCACGAGTCCCCTGCTGCCTTGCAGGACTGGCCGCTTGGCTGCAGAAAGGCTAAGGGAGGAAAACCCTGACATTAAAGCCCCCGTGTCTCTGGGGAAGGCTTTTGAGCCAGAGACTAGGACAAGGACAGTCTGATATAAAACCTACGACCCGAGGACCTCGATGCCACCGTCCTAGCGTGCTATGCCATGGCAGACGAACCAAGGGTTTAAAGGGTGGGGCCAGTACTGCGCACACTGCACTCCACCAAAAAGCTCCACCGCGCAGGCTTTAGGAAACGCCCACGGACCATGACGTGGGCAAGCCCTATAGAATCTTCGTTCGCGAAGTCAAGCCAAGAGAGATTTTTGTCTAAGTAATATTGTAGGCGATTTTAAAGTAATTTTTCTAGTATTTTACTTAAATGAGAAGTGAGGGTAAATGGGCGATATGAAGTTGGTAAATTTCGGGGCTTTTTTTGGTTTTGGGATGGGGATAATAATTCCGTGCTGCCAAGCCTGTGGGAGTGATCCCTCAGTGTAGCAGCGATTCATTAGGTGCAGAAGTAGGGTTCTTCCCTCGGGAGGGGGGGGGGAGGAGGTTTTTTAACATTATGTATGTTATTTCATCTTGCCCTGGGGTAGTTTTGGTGGCTCTTATTTGGGCAAGTACGGTATTAAGTTCATCACAAGAAAAGGGGAGATTGATGGGTAGTTGATTATATGGGGGAGGGTCGCTATATTCGGGTTTAGTTTCTTCAGTTGTCCTATAAGTTTTAAACAATCCAGACCAAAAAGGTGACTGCCAAGCGTGTAATATGCAAAGAAGTACCCAACGGAGAAAGAAACACGCTTAGAAAAGACGGGTACAACACAATTTATTAATATTTCTGGTAAATACCCTTTGTCAAAATAGACAAACAAACAAACAGAGAGATTAGCCGCTACTTATCTTCATTGGCAGAAGGAATGTGGCAACTGAAGGAGGTGACGTAAAATAAAAGAAGGAAGAACAAAAGTGCGGAAAAAGTAAAAATGACGTCAACGAAAATTCGTGAGAGAGACTCGGAAAGAACCTGAACACGAGAGACAAGAGTATGTGCAAGCACGTGCAGGAGCGAGCGAAATAAAAGGCGTGTAGATGAGGCCAGAGAAAGAGAAAGAGAGAGAGAGAGAGAGAGAGAGAGAGAGAGAGAGAGAGAGAGAGAGAGAGAGAGAGAGAGATGAACAATGAACAATGAACAATGAACCTTTATTTTCCAACGGTAGAAGTTATTGGTAACAGGACCAGTTTTCAAACTTGCCGTTGCTACATCTACTACATAAATGACATAGACGTGTAAACATACACATACCACACACTGACGCATGTATGCACTCACGCACGCACGCCCGCACATACGCACGCTGTTACACTATAAGTGTATACGACCAATATCACGGTCGGGTAATTTTATAATTTCCCTTGATATGAAAATAACGAGGGTATAATTAGTACCACGGGCTCACGAGGAGTTGACAAGTGGCCGGCCCTACTAAGCTGGGACTAATGAATAAATAATGAGCCCTCGTTAGTAGTGAGGAACACAGACTCCTGCTGACAAAGAATAATTATGAGAGTCAGTAATAGGTTACTGGTCAGCTAAGATCAGAGGACGCTGGCCACCATAATAGATGTGGAATAATTAGGAGAGACAGTAATGGGTCCCTGGTCAGCTAAGATCAGAGGACGCTGGCCACCATAATAGATGTGAAATAATTAGGAGAGACAGTAATGGGTCCCTGGTCAGCTAAGATCAGAGGACGCTGGCCACCATAATAGATGTGGAATAATTATGAGAGACAGTAATGGGTTCCTTTGATAGCTAGGATCAGAGGACGCTGGCCACCATAATAGATGTGGAATAATTAGGAGAGACAGTAATGAGTTCCTTTGATAGCTAGGATCAGAGGAAGCTGACCAGCATAATAGATGTGGAATAATTATGAGAGACAGTAATGGGTCCCTGGTCAGCTAGGATCAGAGGGCGCTATCCACCAGAGCAGATGGGGGATAGATTATGGGCGACAGTAATAGCTCCTTTGACAGATAGGGTCAGGGGACGCTGGCCACCATGATAGATGTGGAATAATATGGGTGACAGTAATAGCCCCTTTGACCGGTTGAGACAAAGGGGCGATGCCCTCGGCCAGAACGGGTATATATATTGGGGGTAAACACCAGAACGGGAGAGCTCACAACGAAGAAAACGAGATAGAGAGAGAGCTCGCACAATGACCAGAACGAGAGAGCTCACAACGAAGGGAACGAGATAGATAGAGAGTACACAACGAAGAGAGTGAGATAGATAGATAGAGGGAGCTGAGAAGCGAGAGACCGAGCTCCGGTATTTTCGCCATTTGAGTATGCCATGCTAGTAGGTTGGTTGTGCCCAACCTATTAGACCCACGATGACCAAGAAATAAAAGACTCTTCTGGAAACACTCTTGTCTGGCTGCGTCTTCCATCTACAACACCTTGCGTGTGGCTGCGGTAGTATAACACTACCTTATCTTCTTATTTGGTGCCGTGACCAGGATCTCGGAACGGGAAGAAACAGAGGAACGAAGAAACAGAAAAACTAGACTATCAGCACCAAATCGACAGCCAACGACGCAAGGGTGGAAGAGCAGACCAGAAAGAGAAGAGAAGAGTGCAAGCCAACAACCCGAAGAGAAGAGAAGAGTTCGAGCCCACTTCAAGAAAAGCAGAGTTCGAGCCCACGTCAAGGAAAAGCAGAGTTCGAGCCCACTTCAAGAAAAGCAGAGTTCGAGCCCACGTCAAGGAAAAAACAGAGTTCGAGCCCACGAGACGTCTGCGACTCATTCAAGACCAACAGCCGAAAGGATCACGGGGTAAGTGACTTTTTTCGTTTAACCCTTGTTGAGTCTTATATAGGAGCCAGACCAGTTAGCTAGAGTTGTGTTGTTGTTACAGTTAAAAAGAAACAAAAATGGCAGAGGAAGTGTTTAGGATTTTAGGCGAAAAAGTAGAGGAAATGAGTCAGGCGATTAACGCCCAGAGTATAGGGCAGATGGTAGGAACGTTTGACGGAAAGCCTACCAAATTTAGGGAGTGGATAAAAGAAATTGACAAATATGCAGTGCTAATAAAAGCCCTCAACAGGCGCCCGGTCATTGCTTATCAAGCAAGCTCGGGGGTGGTGAGTGATTTTATCCATCGATTCTTACAAACGGAAGCGGCAGGGGATTGGGATGAACTGAAAAGGCAGCTAACCGTAAGGTTCGGCGAAATCGCCGATGAAAATCATGCTCTTGCGTTGCTACAGCGGGTGAAACAAAACCCAAGGGAAAGTGTGCCTCTGTACGCAGAGCGACTAATGACTCTGGCCGGCGAAGCCTTCCCGAGTCAGATGGGCGCTGCTGTGGTACAACGGCAACTAATAAATTTTTTTGTTGACGGATTGGCGCACGACTTTCTTAAGATGAAAGTCCTGAGGGACAACTCAAATACGTTAGATAGGGCCGTGCAGGTGGCCATGCAGGAGGAAAACCTTCGCCATAGGTTTGAGCTACGCACGATAAACAATCGGCCAGTTAGTCAGCCGAGAGCGACAGCTAGGGGTGGAGAAGAGGCTATGGAAGTAGACCATGCTCGTCACCGTAATTGTTTTAAATGCGGGAGAGTAGGGCACCAGGCACGAAATTGCCGAGTGATAGGGACGGTTGGTCAGCAAACAATGCGTCCCCCGATTCAATGCTGGAAGTGTGGGGAACGAGGTCACATTCAGCGGAAATGTAGAAAGGCCGGAAACAGGCGGCCACAAGGTCAAAGAAGGTGTCCGCCGAGGCAGGAAAACTAGAAGGTTCTGCGGCACACGAAGCCGTTACGCAGGACCGGAAAAGTAGAAAGAGTCAGTTGTTTAGCATTAATGTAGCGGGTAGCCCTAAGTGCATAGTGTTCAAAATTGGGAAGCAACGATTTCGTAGCTTGATCGATACGGGAGCAGAGGTGTCTTTGATTAGCAAGGGGGCTTACGATAAACTCAGTCATAAGCTAAAGTTAGGAAAGGGAGATGTGTCGTTACAGTCAGTTAGTGGAGAAGCTTTACGAGTATTGGGGAGTTCAGAATTAGAATTTACGGTAGCGGGGCAAAAGTTTAAACATAAGTTCTACGTGGTATCAGGGCTCAACAGGAACTTTATTTTGGGAAATGACTGGTTAGACAAAAACGGGGTGAGGATTTATTTTGACTTGAAGAAACTCAGAGTCGGAAGTGTTTATGTGCCCTATGAACAGGACATCCACATTTCGTCTTTGGTCAGAGTGACTAAGACGAAAGTGATAAAACCTCAGACGGCAGAAGTATTCCAGGTACGGATGAAGAATGCTCCGTATTTTGCAAGAGAGACACTCTTAGAGATTTCGGAAACAGACAAGGGATTTATAGCACAAGAACCGGGACTGTTAGTGACAAGCACGGTAGTCAGGCAAAATAAGCACCAGACGTACCCCATACTGATAGTAAACAACACAAACAAGACGTATAGAGTTAGAAGGGGTTGTGTTGTAGGGAAGGTAACAGCAGTTCAGAAAGTACATGAAGTACAGATAGGGTCGGTTGGTCGGCAGGTATCGGCAGTCGACTTGACGGAAGTCACTGCGCCGGAGAATATGAAAGGTGTAGTGTCAGAGCTCATTACGAACAATCAAGACTTGTTCGCGAATAGCGACCTTGATTTAGGGGCTACTGACACTGTCACGATGAAACTAGATACCGGCGATCATCCTCCCATTAGGATAAAACCGTATAGAATCCCGCTTCAAGATAGAGAGATTGTTGACAAGGCACTAGAAGAGATGTTACAGGCAGGTGTGATAAGACGTTCTCAGTCCCCATGGTCTTTTAGTTTAGTGATTGTATCCAAGAAGGATGGGTCGAAACGTTTATGTGTTGACTTTAGAAAACTGAATGAGGTTACAAAGAAAACATCGTACCCACTACCGCTGATAGATGACATTTTGTCACTGCTTGGAAGGGCCAAGTATTTTACCAGTCTGGACCTTAAGTCGGGATACTGGCAGGTCAAGATGGCGGATCAGGAGAGTAGGGATAGAGTAGCATTTGCATGCCACAAGGGATTATTCGAATTCACGAAAATGCCTTTTGGTTTGGTGGGGGCACCGGGATTGTTCATGATGCTTATGAATATCGTGCTAGCCGGTTTAGAAAGCTTTGCCTGTGCCTATCTCGATGACATTTTGATCTTCTCAGAAACAATAGAAGACCATCTGTGTCACCTTCAGACAGTCTTTGATCGATTGAGACAGCATGACCTGAAGCTGAAACTCAAGAAGTGTCAGTTCTTTGCGGAAGAAACCAAATACTTAGGGTTTGTCATTAGTAGCCAGGGGATAAAACCGGATGAGGAAAAGGTAAAAGTCATTAGGGCTATGGCGGCTCCGACCTGTGTCAGAGAGTGCCGTTCGTTCATTGGTATGATTGGGTTTTACAGGAAAATGATTCCTAATTTCTCTCAGATGGCTGAGCCAATCATAGCACTGACACGAAAGTATGCGAGATTCAGTTGGACAGAGGAATGCCAGAAAGCATTTGATTTGATGAAGGAAACGTTAGCTGTAGCACCAGTGTTAGCCTATCCAGATACACGGCGTCCGTACATCCTTTACACGGATGCCAGCGACACATGCGTGGGGGCATGTCTCGCGCAAAAATGTGATGAGGATTCAGACATTTCCCCAGGCTCAAAGGTAGAAAGACCTATTTACTTTCTATCCCATAAACTTAGTACCAGTCAGAGGAAATGGTCGACAATAGAGAAAGAGGCTTTTGCGATCCATTATGCGCTTCAAAAGCTAAATCACTACTTGCATAATGCGGAGTTTGTAATCCGCACGGATCACATGCCTCTTAAGTATTTGCTTAATTCACCAATGCAGAATAAGAAGGTGCAGATGTGGGCCCTTGGCATTTCAGGATATAACTGTACTATTGAATATATCCCAGGTCCCCAAAATGTTTTGGCAGACTTACTATCCAGAATGCCGAGTGGTACTCACATGCCAGAGCATGAGGAAGAAGAAGAGTTAACCAGAGAGGTCAATGACAATGCTTTTGTCATTGGAGTCATAAACTCCAACCATTTCACACCCAAGCAGTTTGCTAGTTGTACAATAAGGGCAGGGTGTGACGAGAAGCTGGAAAAAGTTGATCTTCCAGGGTTTGATATTATTGAGGAACAGGAGAAGGATTCTGAAATAGTGCGCTTAAAGGACTTATTGATTAGTGAACAAGGAACCATGACAGTCAATAGGAGATACATGCTGATAGAGGATGTTCTATATTTCTTGTCTCATCCTGATGATGAACCAGTAGCCAGATTGTATGTTCCGTCTCACTTGGTAGAGTACGTAGTCAGACAGTACCATGACGAAAATGGTCACTTAGGAATAGACAAGACTCATGACACAGTCAGTAGAAAGTATTACTGGCCTAACATGTACAAACAACTGTATGAATATGTTAGTGGGTGTGTCATCTGTCAGTCTAGAGTGTTACAAAAGAAAAGGGCCCCCGTACAGGAAATGGACATTCCTCCATACCCATTCGCTAAGTTGTCATTGGACTTGGCAGGTCCGTTTGACCGCTCCCTTAGCGGGAATCGCTATGTCATAGCATTCATCTGTCATCTGACAGGTTGGGTAGAGGCGTTCCCTGTACCAGATAAAACGCCGCAGTCAGTGGTACAGCTGCTCGTAGAAGAAATTCTACCCAGACATGGCTGTCCATTGCAGATAGTATCAGACAATGGATCTGAGAATGTGAATAGGGTTATGGCAGAAACGCTGGCAGAACTGAACATAGACCATGTCACGACCAGTCTTTATCATCCACAGTCCAATGCTAAGGTCGAACGTTTTCACAGAACTTTTAACGACATTCTGTCCAAAAAGATACAAGAGGATTTTTCGACATGGGACGTGCATATTGACCAGGTACTAGCAGCTTATAGGGTTTGTGTTTCGGAAACTACGCAGGAATCTCCTTTCTTCTTACTGTATGGTCGCGATCCAGTGCTACCGTTAGATAACATCCTTAGACCCCGAAGAAAATACGCTGGTGAAGATTTTCACAAGATAGCGCTTGAGCAGCAACACAAGGCCTTCACCCAGGTGTATCGGCGAATTAAGAAAGCACAGAAGAAGGGGGCTAAGTATGCTAATAGAGGTGTACAGCCTGTCGAGATTAAGGTCGGTGATCCAGTGTACCTTCGTAATCACCGTAGACACAATAAGTTAGACAGTAAGTGGAGGTCGCACTATAGAGTGGTGGAACAATTGTCGCCTGTCACATTCAGGGTACGACATCAACTAGATGGCACCGAGGTCAGTTCACATGCTGAACACTTGCGGATAGCCAAGATTAGCGAATGGCCTATTCCAAAAGCCAGGGGGAGAACATTACGTAAAGCCACACAGGTTGTAGCTCCAGAATCATCTGATAGCGACAGTGACGATGCAGTAGGGCAAGAGAACGCACGAGACAGACTGACTAGGGGGGTGCGAAAAGAGCGTGAGAATTCTTCATCCGAGGAGGACGTTCCGTTAATGGAGTTAAGAAAGCGCCTAAAGACAAGAGAGAAAAGATCTCTCTCCGCAGTAAACGTTAGTTGTAACAAGGGCACATCAGACAGTTCTGATGATGGGGAGATCGACGACAATCGTTCGATTCAGCCTAGTTTACAGACTAATGGGGTTAGGGAAATTCTTGAAGCGATACTGACTCTTCTGCCAAAGAAGGCTTCAAATTAAAAATGCGACTCTCAGACGGTATCTGGGAGAGGACTATTGTAATGTGTAAATCATGAAGCATGATTTGAGTTTTGTCAGAGACAGTGGTATAAGTCTCTGGTGATATCTCGTATGTTGCAGACAACAACAAGATGGAGTTTGTTTTTTTTAGTCTGATAGTATTGGGGCTAGCGCAGGGTTTAAATATTAATCACAATGTCGTATTTCAAAAACTTGATGAAGTTACCATTAGTAACTGGAGATTCAGGTCGGCCTGCGCCAGAATCAATGACGGCTCAGTATGACTTAGAATCCACAACAATAGCAGTAGACGCGCAACGTACGCGGTTCGCGTTCCTTACGGAAGCTGAACTTGAAGCTCGTTCCAAACCCTTGATAGGATTCTGTGCGATTCGATGTGCAATATATCCTATGAACATTAATCAGTTTTGTGTTACGGCGCTGTCTTTAAACAATTCAGACGTAATTGCAACACACTGCCAAACAAAGGTCAAGTTGGGTACAGTGTTACCTATGGCACGGTATATAATGGATGGGCTATGGGTCATTAGTAATCATAGTCCACTAAAGATGAGTATTAGTTGTCACGGTAAAGGGGTCACGTACTAACAAATCAACCCACCATTATCGCTAATCCGCCTCAATGAATCATGTACGGCTATTAGTGATAGATTGATGTTAACCCCCTACTACCAACAAGAGAGCCAGTATCAGGTGGAAGACAAATTGATAGGATGGCTGGAAAACTATGCATTTTCCAATATAACGTTATAAAAACCATTTCATATGCATAGCGCTTTACCAGACTACGATCCCATCTCTTTGTCCAAAGAGTTAGGTGAAATTAAGGAAATGCCAATGGATCATCTAATTGCTCGACTTCAGAGCATGCGATTCGTTAAGCCAAAACAAGAATGGGCGATATGGAAACAGATCATCATTGGTTCTATCGTAGGGACAGTTGTAGTGATCATAATTCGGGTAGAGTGTATACGATATAAAAAGAAAACTAGCGCATGGTTTGGCTCCATATTATCACGACTCAGGAAGGGTGAACGTGAGGTCACTGTGCCTACGTTGATTTCGGCGGCTGTGCAATCAGCAGACGTGAATGACGTCGCAAGAGCGAAGGACTCTACGCCGATGATGGAGGGAGGAGTGCAGTTACTCCCCGCCTCGAACGTTGTCAAGTTTACCCGTCGTTGGGGTAACCAAGGATCAACGTGTTGCGATCCAGGAAGAATCGTGAAGAATAACGAACACATGTGCAAAGACATAACCGAGTCGACGATTTTGATGTGAACATTTATGGGCGTGATTACGCCGGACAATAATAATTTTTAATAAGGAGTGATCGATTTAAATAAGCGGTCATTCCGAAAAATGATATATTTTGTGGATAACATGTTTAATTGTTTGAAATGATGTTGTTGTCTGAATATTGTGTAATGAAAAAAAAAACGAATCTTGTGAATTAAGATTCCTTTTTTTTTTCGGGTAGGTTTGGGAGGAGTTGTTACACTATAAGTGTATACGACCAATATCACGGTCGGGTAATTTTATAATTTCCCTTGATATGAAAATAACGAGGGTATAATTAGTACCACGGGCTCACGAGGAGTTGACAAGTGGCCGGCCCTACTAAGCTGGGACTAATGAATAAATAATGAGCCCTCGTTAGTAGTGAGGAACACAGACTCCTGCTGACAAAGAATAATTATGAGAGTCAGTAATAGGTTACTGGTCAGCTAAGATCAGAGGACGCTGGCCACCATAATAGATGTGGAATAATTAGGAGAGACAGTAATGGGTCCCTGGTCAGCTAAGATCAGAGGACGCTGGCCACCATAATAGATGTGAAATAATTAGGAGAGACAGTAATGGGTCCCTGGTCAGCTAAGATCAGAGGACGCTGGCCACCATAATAGATGTGGAATAATTATGAGAGACAGTAATGGGTTCCTTTGATAGCTAGGATCAGAGGACGCTGGCCACCATAATAGATGTGGAATAATTAGGAGAGACAGTAATGAGTTCCTTTGATAGCTAGGATCAGAGGAAGCTGACCAGCATAATAGATGTGGAATAATTATGAGAGACAGTAATGGGTCCCTGGTCAGCTAGGATCAGAGGGCGCTATCCACCAGAGCAGATGGGGGATAGATTATGGGCGACAGTAATAGCTCCTTTGACAGATAGGGTCAGGGGACGCTGGCCACCATGATAGATGTGGAATAATATGGGTGACAGTAATAGCCCCTTTGACCGGTTGAGACAAAGGGGCGATGCCCTCGGCCAGAACGGGTATATATATTGGGGGTAAACACCAGAACGGGAGAGCTCACAACGAAGAAAACGAGATAGAGAGAGAGCTCGCACAATGACCAGAACGAGAGAGCTCACAACGAAGGGAACGAGATAGATAGAGAGTACACAACGAAGAGAGTGAGATAGATAGATAGAGGGAGCTGAGAAGCGAGAGACCGAGCTCCGGTATTTTCGCCATTTGAGTATGCCATGCTAGTAGGTTGGTTGTGCCCAACCTATTAGACCCACGATGACCAAGAAATAAAAGACTCTTCTGGAAACACTCTTGTCTGGCTGCGTCTTCCATCTACAACACCTTGCGTGTGGCTGCGGTAGTATAACACTACCTTATCTTCTTATTTGGTGCCGTGACCAGGATCTCGGAACGGGAAGAAACAGAGGAACGAAGAAACAGAAAAACTAGACTATCAGCACCAAATCGACAGCCAACGACGCAAGGGTGGAAGAGCAGACCAGAAAGAGAAGAGAAGAGTGCAAGCCAACAACCCGAAGAGAAGAGAAGAGTTCGAGCCCACTTCAAGAAAAGCAGAGTTCGAGCCCACGTCAAGGAAAAGCAGAGTTCGAGCCCACTTCAAGAAAAGCAGAGTTCGAGCCCACGTCAAGGAAAAAACAGAGTTCGAGCCCACGAGACGTCTGCGACTCATTCAAGACCAACAGCCGAAAGGATCACGGGGTAAGTGACTTTTTTCGTTTAACCCTTGTTGAGTCTTATATAGGAGCCAGACCAGTTAGCTAGAGTTGTGTTGTTGTTACAGTTAAAAAGAAACAAAAATGGCAGAGGAAGTGTTTAGGATTTTAGGCGAAAAAGTAGAGGAAATGAGTCAGGCGATTAACGCCCAGAGTATAGGGCAGATGGTAGGAACGTTTGACGGAAAGCCTACCAAATTTAGGGAGTGGATAAAAGAAATTGACAAATATGCAGTGCTAATAAAAGCCCTCAACAGGCGCCCGGTCATTGCTTATCAAGCAAGCTCGGGGGTGGTGAGTGATTTTATCCATCGATTCTTACAAACGGAAGCGGCAGGGGATTGGGATGAACTGAAAAGGCAGCTAACCGTAAGGTTCGGCGAAATCGCCGATGAAAATCATGCTCTTGCGTTGCTACAGCGGGTGAAACAAAACCCAAGGGAAAGTGTGCCTCTGTACGCAGAGCGACTAATGACTCTGGCCGGCGAAGCCTTCCCGAGTCAGATGGGCGCTGCTGTGGTACAACGGCAACTAATAAATTTTTTTGTTGACGGATTGGCGCACGACTTTCTTAAGATGAAAGTCCTGAGGGACAACTCAAATACGTTAGATAGGGCCGTGCAGGTGGCCATGCAGGAGGAAAACCTTCGCCATAGGTTTGAGCTACGCACGATAAACAATCGGCCAGTTAGTCAGCCGAGAGCGACAGCTAGGGGTGGAGAAGAGGCTATGGAAGTAGACCATGCTCGTCACCGTAATTGTTTTAAATGCGGGAGAGTAGGGCACCAGGCACGAAATTGCCGAGTGATAGGGACGGTTGGTCAGCAAACAATGCGTCCCCCGATTCAATGCTGGAAGTGTGGGGAACGAGGTCACATTCAGCGGAAATGTAGAAAGGCCGGAAACAGGCGGCCACAAGGTCAAAGAAGGTGTCCGCCGAGGCAGGAAAACTAGAAGGTTCTGCGGCACACGAAGCCGTTACGCAGGACCGGAAAAGTAGAAAGAGTCAGTTGTTTAGCATTAATGTAGCGGGTAGCCCTAAGTGCATAGTGTTCAAAATTGGGAAGCAACGATTTCGTAGCTTGATCGATACGGGAGCAGAGGTGTCTTTGATTAGCAAGGGGGCTTACGATAAACTCAGTCATAAGCTAAAGTTAGGAAAGGGAGATGTGTCGTTACAGTCAGTTAGTGGAGAAGCTTTACGAGTATTGGGGAGTTCAGAATTAGAATTTACGGTAGCGGGGCAAAAGTTTAAACATAAGTTCTACGTGGTATCAGGGCTCAACAGGAACTTTATTTTGGGAAATGACTGGTTAGACAAAAACGGGGTGAGGATTTATTTTGACTTGAAGAAACTCAGAGTCGGAAGTGTTTATGTGCCCTATGAACAGGACATCCACATTTCGTCTTTGGTCAGAGTGACTAAGACGAAAGTGATAAAACCTCAGACGGCAGAAGTATTCCAGGTACGGATGAAGAATGCTCCGTATTTTGCAAGAGAGACACTCTTAGAGATTTCGGAAACAGACAAGGGATTTATAGCACAAGAACCGGGACTGTTAGTGACAAGCACGGTAGTCAGGCAAAATAAGCACCAGACGTACCCCATACTGATAGTAAACAACACAAACAAGACGTATAGAGTTAGAAGGGGTTGTGTTGTAGGGAAGGTAACAGCAGTTCAGAAAGTACATGAAGTACAGATAGGGTCGGTTGGTCGGCAGGTATCGGCAGTCGACTTGACGGAAGTCACTGCGCCGGAGAATATGAAAGGTGTAGTGTCAGAGCTCATTACGAACAATCAAGACTTGTTCGCGAATAGCGACCTTGATTTAGGGGCTACTGACACTGTCACGATGAAACTAGATACCGGCGATCATCCTCCCATTAGGATAAAACCGTATAGAATCCCGCTTCAAGATAGAGAGATTGTTGACAAGGCACTAGAAGAGATGTTACAGGCAGGTGTGATAAGACGTTCTCAGTCCCCATGGTCTTTTAGTTTAGTGATTGTATCCAAGAAGGATGGGTCGAAACGTTTATGTGTTGACTTTAGAAAACTGAATGAGGTTACAAAGAAAACATCGTACCCACTACCGCTGATAGATGACATTTTGTCACTGCTTGGAAGGGCCAAGTATTTTACCAGTCTGGACCTTAAGTCGGGATACTGGCAGGTCAAGATGGCGGATCAGGAGAGTAGGGATAGAGTAGCATTTGCATGCCACAAGGGATTATTCGAATTCACGAAAATGCCTTTTGGTTTGGTGGGGGCACCGGGATTGTTCATGATGCTTATGAATATCGTGCTAGCCGGTTTAGAAAGCTTTGCCTGTGCCTATCTCGATGACATTTTGATCTTCTCAGAAACAATAGAAGACCATCTGTGTCACCTTCAGACAGTCTTTGATCGATTGAGACAGCATGACCTGAAGCTGAAACTCAAGAAGTGTCAGTTCTTTGCGGAAGAAACCAAATACTTAGGGTTTGTCATTAGTAGCCAGGGGATAAAACCGGATGAGGAAAAGGTAAAAGTCATTAGGGCTATGGCGGCTCCGACCTGTGTCAGAGAGTGCCGTTCGTTCATTGGTATGATTGGGTTTTACAGGAAAATGATTCCTAATTTCTCTCAGATGGCTGAGCCAATCATAGCACTGACACGAAAGTATGCGAGATTCAGTTGGACAGAGGAATGCCAGAAAGCATTTGATTTGATGAAGGAAACGTTAGCTGTAGCACCAGTGTTAGCCTATCCAGATACACGGCGTCCGTACATCCTTTACACGGATGCCAGCGACACATGCGTGGGGGCATGTCTCGCGCAAAAATGTGATGAGGATTCAGACATTTCCCCAGGCTCAAAGGTAGAAAGACCTATTTACTTTCTATCCCATAAACTTAGTACCAGTCAGAGGAAATGGTCGACAATAGAGAAAGAGGCTTTTGCGATCCATTATGCGCTTCAAAAGCTAAATCACTACTTGCATAATGCGGAGTTTGTAATCCGCACGGATCACATGCCTCTTAAGTATTTGCTTAATTCACCAATGCAGAATAAGAAGGTGCAGATGTGGGCCCTTGGCATTTCAGGATATAACTGTACTATTGAATATATCCCAGGTCCCCAAAATGTTTTGGCAGACTTACTATCCAGAATGCCGAGTGGTACTCACATGCCAGAGCATGAGGAAGAAGAAGAGTTAACCAGAGAGGTCAATGACAATGCTTTTGTCATTGGAGTCATAAACTCCAACCATTTCACACCCAAGCAGTTTGCTAGTTGTACAATAAGGGCAGGGTGTGACGAGAAGCTGGAAAAAGTTGATCTTCCAGGGTTTGATATTATTGAGGAACAGGAGAAGGATTCTGAAATAGTGCGCTTAAAGGACTTATTGATTAGTGAACAAGGAACCATGACAGTCAATAGGAGATACATGCTGATAGAGGATGTTCTATATTTCTTGTCTCATCCTGATGATGAACCAGTAGCCAGATTGTATGTTCCGTCTCACTTGGTAGAGTACGTAGTCAGACAGTACCATGACGAAAATGGTCACTTAGGAATAGACAAGACTCATGACACAGTCAGTAGAAAGTATTACTGGCCTAACATGTACAAACAACTGTATGAATATGTTAGTGGGTGTGTCATCTGTCAGTCTAGAGTGTTACAAAAGAAAAGGGCCCCCGTACAGGAAATGGACATTCCTCCATACCCATTCGCTAAGTTGTCATTGGACTTGGCAGGTCCGTTTGACCGCTCCCTTAGCGGGAATCGCTATGTCATAGCATTCATCTGTCATCTGACAGGTTGGGTAGAGGCGTTCCCTGTACCAGATAAAACGCCGCAGTCAGTGGTACAGCTGCTCGTAGAAGAAATTCTACCCAGACATGGCTGTCCATTGCAGATAGTATCAGACAATGGATCTGAGAATGTGAATAGGGTTATGGCAGAAACGCTGGCAGAACTGAACATAGACCATGTCACGACCAGTCTTTATCATCCACAGTCCAATGCTAAGGTCGAACGTTTTCACAGAACTTTTAACGACATTCTGTCCAAAAAGATACAAGAGGATTTTTCGACATGGGACGTGCATATTGACCAGGTACTAGCAGCTTATAGGGTTTGTGTTTCGGAAACTACGCAGGAATCTCCTTTCTTCTTACTGTATGGTCGCGATCCAGTGCTACCGTTAGATAACATCCTTAGACCCCGAAGAAAATACGCTGGTGAAGATTTTCACAAGATAGCGCTTGAGCAGCAACACAAGGCCTTCACCCAGGTGTATCGGCGAATTAAGAAAGCACAGAAGAAGGGGGCTAAGTATGCTAATAGAGGTGTACAGCCTGTCGAGATTAAGGTCGGTGATCCAGTGTACCTTCGTAATCACCGTAGACACAATAAGTTAGACAGTAAGTGGAGGTCGCACTATAGAGTGGTGGAACAATTGTCGCCTGTCACATTCAGGGTACGACATCAACTAGATGGCACCGAGGTCAGTTCACATGCTGAACACTTGCGGATAGCCAAGATTAGCGAATGGCCTATTCCAAAAGCCAGGGGGAGAACATTACGTAAAGCCACACAGGTTGTAGCTCCAGAATCATCTGATAGCGACAGTGACGATGCAGTAGGGCAAGAGAACGCACGAGACAGACTGACTAGGGGGGTGCGAAAAGAGCGTGAGAATTCTTCATCCGAGGAGGACGTTCCGTTAATGGAGTTAAGAAAGCGCCTAAAGACAAGAGAGAAAAGATCTCTCTCCGCAGTAAACGTTAGTTGTAACAAGGGCACATCAGACAGTTCTGATGATGGGGAGATCGACGACAATCGTTCGATTCAGCCTAGTTTACAGACTAATGGGGTTAGGGAAATTCTTGAAGCGATACTGACTCTTCTGCCAAAGAAGGCTTCAAATTAAAAATGCGACTCTCAGACGGTATCTGGGAGAGGACTATTGTAATGTGTAAATCATGAAGCATGATTTGAGTTTTGTCAGAGACAGTGGTATAAGTCTCTGGTGATATCTCGTATGTTGCAGACAACAACAAGATGGAGTTTGTTTTTTTTAGTCTGATAGTATTGGGGCTAGCGCAGGGTTTAAATATTAATCACAATGTCGTATTTCAAAAACTTGATGAAGTTACCATTAGTAACTGGAGATTCAGGTCGGCCTGCGCCAGAATCAATGACGGCTCAGTATGACTTAGAATCCACAACAATAGCAGTAGACGCGCAACGTACGCGGTTCGCGTTCCTTTCGGAAGCTGAACTTGAAGCTCGTTCCAAACCCTTGATAGGATTCTGTGCGATTCGATGTGCAATATATCCTATGAACATTAATCAGTTTTGTGTTACGGCGCTGTCTTTAAACAATTCAGACGTAATTGCAACACACTGCCAAACAAAGGTCAAGTTGGGTACAGTGTTACCTATGGCACGGTATATAATGGATGGGCTATGGGTCATTAGTAATCATAGTCCACTAAAGATGAGTATTAGTTGTCACGGTAAAGGGGTCACGTACTAACAAATCAACCCACCATTATCGCTAATCCGCCTCAATGAATCATGTACGGCTATTAGTGATAGATTGATGTTAACCCCCTACTACCAACAAGAGAGCCAGTATCAGGTGGAAGACAAATTGATAGGATGGCTGGAAAACTATGCATTTTCCAATATAACGTTATAAAAACCATTTCATATGCATAGCGCTTTACCAGACTACGATCCCATCTCTTTGTCCAAAGAGTTAGGTGAAATTAAGGAAATGCCAATGGATCATCTAATTGCTCGACTTCAGAGCATGCGATTCGTTAAGCCAAAACAAGAATGGGCGATATGGAAACAGATCATCATTGGTTCTATCGTAGGGACAGTTGTAGTGATCATAATTCGGGTAGAGTGTATACGATATAAAAAGAAAACTAGCGCATGGTTTGGCTCCATATTATCACGACTCAGGAAGGGTGAACGTGAGGTCACTGTGCCTACGTTGATTTCGGCGGCTGTGCAATCAGCAGACGTGAATGACGTCGCAAGAGCGAAGGACTCTACGCCGATGATGGAGGGAGGAGTGCAGTTACTCCCCGCCTCGAACGTTGTCAAGTTTACCCGTCGTTGGGGTAACCAAGGATCAACGTGTTGCGATCCAGGAAGAATCGTGAAGAATAACGAACACATGTGCAAAGACATAACCGAGTCGACGATTTTGATGTGAACATTTATGGGCGTGATTACGCCGGACAATAATAATTTTTAATAAGGAGTGATCGATTTAAATAAGCGGTCATTCCGAAAAATGATATATTTTGTGGATAACATGTTTAATTGTTTGAAATGATGTTGTTGTCTGAATATTGTGTAATGAAAAAAAAAACGAATCTTGTGAATTAAGATTCCTTTTTTTTTTCGGGTAGGTTTGGGAGGAGTTGTTACACTATAAGTGTATACGACCAATATCACGGTCGGGTAATTTTATAATTTCCCTTGATATGAAAATAACGAGGGTATAATTAGTACCACGGGCTCACGAGGAGTTGACAAGTGGCCGGCCCTACTAAGCTGGGACTAATGAATAAATAATGAGCCCTCGTTAGTAGTGAGGAACACAGACTCCTGCTGACAAAGAATAATTATGAGAGTCAGTAATAGGTTACTGGTCAGCTAAGATCAGAGGACGCTGGCCACCATAATAGATGTGGAATAATTAGGAGAGACAGTAATGGGTCCCTGGTCAGCTAAGATCAGAGGACGCTGGCCACCATAATAGATGTGAAATAATTAGGAGAGACAGTAATGGGTCCCTGGTCAGCTAAGATCAGAGGACGCTGGCCACCATAATAGATGTGGAATAATTATGAGAGACAGTAATGGGTTCCTTTGATAGCTAGGATCAGAGGACGCTGGCCACCATAATAGATGTGGAATAATTAGGAGAGACAGTAATGAGTTCCTTTGATAGCTAGGATCAGAGGACGCTGACCAGCATAATAGATGTGGAATAATTATGAGAGACAGTAATGGGTCCCTGGTCAGCTAGGATCAGAGGGCGCTATCCACCAGAGCAGATGGGGGATAGATTATGGGCGACAGTAATAGCTCCTTTGACAGATAGGGTCAGGGGACGCTGGCCACCATGATAGATGTGGAATAATATGGGTGACAGTAATAGCCCCTTTGACCGGTTGAGACAAAGGGGCGATGCCCTCGGCCAGAACGGGTATATATATTGGGGGTAAACACCAGAACGGGAGAGCTCACAACGAAGAAAACGAGATAGAGAGAGAGCTCGCACAATGACCAGAACGAGAGAGCTCACAACGAAGGGAACGAGATAGATAGAGAGTACACAACGAAGAGAGTGAGATAGATAGATAGAGGGAGCTGAGAAGCGAGAGACCGAGCTCCGGTATTTTCGCCATTTGAGTATGCCATGCTAGTAGGTTGGTTGTGCCCAACCTATTAGACCCACGATGACCAAGAAATAAAAGACTCTTCTGGAAACACTCTTGTCTGGCTGCGTCTTCCATCTACAACACCTTGCGTGTGGCTGCGGTAGTATAACAACGCACACGCACGCTCACACACACACACACACACACACAAACACAAACTTGCACACGCACGCACTTAGACACACACGCACACATACACACACATGCTCTCGGACACGCACTCCAGACATACGTACGCGCATACCGCGTACGCACAAAAATATAAAATGAGTAAAAATGCAAAGTAAAACAATACACAGAATATCATTAAGTACATTAGAATTCATACAGCAAAGGCAAATATGTATATATGTGCTCTCTCTCTCTCTCTCTCTCTCTCTCTCTCTCTCTCTCTCTCTCTCTCTCTCTCTCTCTCTCTCTCTCTCTCTCTCTCTGTGTCTCACACACCCAGACACACACAGCATGCACACACACACAGCATGCACACACACACACACACACACACACACACGTGAACGCGCGCGCGCGCGCGCGCGCGCGAGAGAGAGAGAGAGAGAGAGAGAGAGAGAGAGAGAACGAACGGGGATTACCCTTGGGCACGAAGTAGGCTGAGTGTCTAATACACAAAGCCTGCTAAACACCAACCCGAAGGCAAACTTTATATCACCTTCAAGTTGAGGACTACCTCGGGGAAAAACGGGAGGACCCCGGGGAAAAAACCCCAGCATTTAGCACGGTACACAACAAGGAATAAGTCATGAAAACAAAGCAAAAAATCAAATTCAGTAAGAGAATAATTAGGTATAAGTGGAGAGTAGGTAGTTGTGAAACCGTCTTCAAGGGTAACTAAAAAAATAATAATAAAAAATAATAAGGGGGGGGGGAGAGAGAGAGAGAAAGAGAGAGAGAGAGACGGGGGCGGGGGGAAGAGGAAGGGGAAGAAAGGAAAAGGAAAAAGCGTAAAGAGAGAAAGAGGGCTAGAGAGAAGTGTTAAGTGGGGGAAGAAAGAGGGAGAGAGGTAGAGAGAGAGAGGGGGGAAAAATAGGGGTAGGGTGGGGGCGGAAGACAACCAGCCAGAGCCACCAGCCCCACCCAACAAGCACCCACCAGCTCACAGAAAAACACACAGGCACGCAACAAGACGACCACATACATCCCCAAGGGATGCACACGATCGCCCCCCCAAAAACCGCGTATAACTCCGTGAGCCGGAGACCGGGCGCCCGACAGGGAAGGGCAAGGGATCCAACTAAACGTTCGGCCAGCGCTGAGAAAGTCCCTAAGGGAAATGTACAAATCAACCAGCGCCAACCTCACCTAACTGGTTAGTGAGTAGTAAAACAGTGAGGTAAAGGTACAGTTAGCAGACACAAGCGGGTGAGCAAGGTAAAAAATGTTAATCTTTCATATTCATCCCGAGTGGCGCCACAGTGTCCAGTTTATTAATCAGAAATTTTTCACGGTCTTTCCTGGCCCAGACAGTACTGGCTTGCATAAGCCAGAGGCCTTTAACCCGAATGTCCGAGACGGAGTGGTCGGCCTGATTGAAATGTCGTCCGACCGGTCTGTTGTATTGGTACTTGACAGACTGAAGATGTTCTTTGAAACGGTCGTTGATGGTTCTTTCCGTCTCTCCAACATAGAGTTGGCCACATTTCACACAGGAGATGACATAAATCACGTTGGTGGTTTGACACGTGAAGTATCTGTCTATTTTGAATTTGTAACGTGGACCAATCACCACGGTGGAAGGGCAAATAAAAGGACACGTCTTGCAATTAGGAACATTGCACGGAGTGGAGCCGGAGGGTCTGGTGGTATGACGAGGCTTGAGAGTAGAGCGAACAAGCATGTCCCGCAAATTAATATCCCTCTTGAAAGCTACCAACGGAGGTTCAGAAAAGATAGCAGCAGATTCTTGACTGGATGACAAAAGACCCCAGTTAGAAAGAAGTATTTTACGAACCGGATTGGTGTGGGGATGGTAGATCATGGTTACGATAGGCCTGTCACTATCAGCGGTAGGTTTAGTCTGCAGTGTACTCGCGCGACTAAGTTTTTGAACCGTTTGGAGAGATATAAATTTTATAAATTCTATAAGTTCTATAAATAAGTTTTTGAACCGTTTGGAGAGATATAAATTTTATAAATGTCCCGCAAATTAATATCCCTCTTGAAAGCTACCAACGGAGGTTCAGAAAAGATAGCAGCAGATTCTTGACTGGATGACAAAAGACCCCAGTTAGAAAGAAGGATTTTACGAACCGGATTGGTGTGGGGATGGTAGATCATGGTTACGATAGGCCTGTCACTATCAGCGGTAGGTTTAGTCTGCAGTGTACTCGCGCGACTAAGTTTTTGAACCGTTTGGAGAGATATAAATTTTATAAATTCTATAAATTCTATAAATAAGTTTTTGAACCGTTTGGAGAGATATGAATTTATTTTAGCTTCATCGGGTAAGTTATTTGTGGAGCTGACAGCTGCAAATGTGTCTGCTAGTAGGTCAGCTTTTTCTTGACCTGTTGAGTATTTCTGTCCATCCGATACTAATGGTACCGGGGAAGGATTATAATTATTTTTTAGTTTTTTGACTAATTTCCAGGCCTTAGCAGCATCGGTGGGTGATTGAATTTCATTTTGTATTTGAAGGGTGAGATGGGCTAGTTTGGCTTGGGCTATAAATTGATTACATTTTATATTAGTTAATTTCATAGCTTGATAATTAGAAATAATTCTGTGTTTTTTCCATATATTATAGGCGTGTTTTTTTATTTTTGACAGCTACAGCGCATGCGTCGTCCCACCAGGGATTTGCAGGTTTTCCGGGTGGGGTGCCTTTGCTGCGGGGAATTGAGTTTTCTGCAGAATTTATTATTAGTTTAGTGAGGGTAACGCAGTGGGTATTTATATCTTGAGGATCTACTTTTTTTACATTATTTTTAATTAAATTTTGATAAAGTGGCCAGTCTGCTTTCTCGTATAAGAATCTTCCTTTACTTTGCGTATTTATAATTAGAGGTTGATTTTGTAGATCTATTTGAATAGTGATAGGGAGGTGGTCACTACCCAAGGAGTCATCTCCCACGGTCCAGTTGGACTCGGAAAAGAGATTAGGGGAAATTAATGTAAGATCTATAGCTGTGGGATTATGGGTTGGTTGATCAGGAACTCTGGTAAAGTGTCCTGTATCAGCTATCAGAAGATTAGATTTCAGGATGTCTTCAGCCTGCTGCTGCGACTTTTTAAAATGTGATGGGAGGTTTGAGTGCCATAGAGGGTGGTGGATGTTTGGATCACCCAGGACTATCCATCCACCACCGTCCAGGGCACTCAGCCATTCCAGCCCCGTGGGAGATACTGATTTGGGGGCATAAGTATTAATTATTTTAACTTCTTTGGTAGAGTGGGGAAATTTTATTTTTATATAATTGCTATAAATCGGGTTTGTTGGATGGAGGGGGACAGGGGATGGTAAGTATTCATGTGCTATTCCTAGCTGGATGTGTGTGGCAGTAAATATTTTGTCTTTCAATTTTTTTTTTGGTCTCTGTAATGGGGGGGGGGGGGGGGGGGTAATAGTAGCCATTTATGTGTGGGAGTTTGGATTTTATAGTGGCTGGTGATTGCAGACAGATAATTTCAGGTATTGTTATATTTAGAAAGTTGGTGAATTGCGAACAGTTGGTAATAATTGACCTACAATTCCATTGAAGTATTCTAAGGCTTGGTGTGGGTTTTTGTGCGTTTCTATCGTGGGGAAGGCCGTAAGGGGATCAGTTTTAGAGGGGAAAGAAGGGCACCTTACTGGGGACCTAATGTCTGACTTACTCCCGTGGGAGAAGTGGGAGTTTGTTGATGTAGGGATATCATGATGGTGACCACTAATTGGTTTAATTGAAGGATTGCTTGAAGTATGGCTTGGAAGTTACCTGAAGACACGGCGGAGATAAACGTTTGCATATTATTTTGTATATCTGCTAACATGTAGGTTTTAAGGTCTTCTTTGGTACTTTTTGGAGACAAGTTGGTATTCATTTCATGTGTGGAAAAGTCTAGTTGCCTGCGAAACGTTGGTGAATGTTCGGTAAGGGAAATGGGTGTTTGTGGTGGTCTTGCTCTGTTGGTGACTTTGGGAGTACTTTGAGTTGCTGCAGAGGCTACAGCATCACATGTGCCCTTAGAGTGTTTTTGGAGCTAATGCAGTGTTTGTTTGTTTAATTTTGTCTTTAGTGGGTTGGTTTTGGAGCCTACCACTTTGTTTGTAGGAGCGGGGGGGAGGGGGCGGGACGGGGGGGTGGGGGGTGGGGGGGGGGGGTAATTTACGGGCTGATTTTGGTTGAATCCATGCGGATTTGTCTAATTCAGGGGGAGGGGTGGTTTTTTGAGGTGGCTTGTTTTTCATTTGAATTTGAAGTTGGGCCCTCCTGACGGCCTCTTGGTAGGGGATGTAATCTTTGTTACGTATCGGTTGGCTTCTCGGTAGAGAACTATTTTATGACATTTTTGATAGGCGGCGCTGTGAGCGCCGCCGCAGTTGACACATTTAGATGGGGCATTGTCTGGGCAGGCAGTCCTGAGATGTTTTTGACTGCCGCACCTGACACAGATTTGGTGCTTTGACCTGCACAGGCGAGCCGTGTGACCCAATCTGCAACACTTAGTGCAGTGCATGGCAGATGGTGCGAACGGCTCGACTGGCAGCATCAGCACACCAATCTTTATCTTAGGGGGGAGTTTAGTCAGATTAAGGAATTCTATTTTAATGGCTCTAGAGAGGGTGTTATCCTTATTTGTCAGTCTAGAGATGTTTGTAGCGAATCCCTGGGAGGATAGCGAGGTTTTAATCTGTTCTAGTTTGTCGGGGAGGGGGATCCCGTGCACCACCCCCACCACCTTGGAGGTGGGGATGGTGCACTCGACCACCGCACCTCCGACGTTGGTTCTACTAGCCAGAAGTTTTTGCGATCTTTGGTTTGGGCACGCGACTATCCACACGTCTCGGCCTATGTTTCTGAGCGTGAGCTCCGAGGGAGCCACTCCCGCGCACTCACAAAGATGAGGCTGCAGGATACCATGATTGCGCAGGCGAGTAGTGCCAGTTCCTAGGTCACGAACACGGACCGGGAAGGCACACCACATCTCCGCAATTGGTTCTTGACTGGGTCGCTCGGGGCTCTTTCCATGTTTAACTTGAAATTTGGGTTTCTTTCTTTTAACGGTCTGGTAGAGTTCTACGTTTTCGTTGTCGCTCTCACTGACGGGTATAAAAGACTCGTCTATGACCAGCGACGGTGGGTCTTTCTGAGAAGTGGGAGTAAGGTGGTCACGGCACAGGGGAGGCGACTGTGGAAGAGGTGACAGAAGCCCAGCTGGGTTATCCCCTGTACTGAGTACTATTGGGCTAAGAAATTTCTCCGGTGACGTTTTATTTAGGGGGGAGGGGGGGGGGATATCCTAAGCGCTCCCGTGACATCTTTATGTGCAATGATGTCAGGGGAGTTAGACATATCAGCCGGCACGTTCGTGAGGGTGGCTGATGGCAAGAGATCGTCACGGTGAGGAGAGGCCCTCACGCGCTTGCTCTTGGCTCTGCGATTTTTCTTCCTTTTCAGAGGGAGTGCTGGTCTCATCCCGGGCTGAGGCCGAGGAGGAAGAAGTTTCCCCCACGGTCTCGTTACCCGAGGAGTCCGAAGATATAGACCCAATTATGGAGGCCATACGGTTGGCCCCCGTGTAGGTCAGTCACTAAAATTTAGGTTTTTGCTGGTCTCTAAAAAAAAGTTGCTCAATAAAATTTCGTCTAGACAGACTCTAGTTTCTTTAAAAATTATTTAATTTCGTCGCGAGTGACTATCGGTATAGGTACCAAGGGAATGTCCACCCGAAGAGAGGGCGTGGAGGCGGAGTGTGTCCGTGGAGGCTGGGTAGTAGTGGCGAAGGCGGCGGCAGCTTTAGGGCGGTGGAGGCAAGGTGAAAGGCGCAGGGGCGACGAAGGCCTCTGGCACCGTAGTTTGAAGAAGCGAGGAGTAGTCGTAGAATAGTAGTGGTGTAAGGCAGGAAGAGAAGACCGCAGCGTGCGTAGTAGTAGCTGGAGTAAGCTCAAAATGGCAGCCGGCTGTGGATGGTGGGAGGCAGTGCTAGTAGGAGCGGCGCATACAGAGACTGGAACAAGTATTGCAGGTGGGTGGGTAAACAATGGATCGACTATAAGTTGTGTGTCTTATTTATACCCTGGGTATTACAGTAGTAGAACATTCTATGCAGTGAGAATTAGTAAGCATACACTACGTGTCATGGGTGCTGTAGATTATACGTTGTGTGGAACATTCTACACTGTGGAAATGACGTGGCAGAAATGACATAACACATTTCAGACTACGTGGCAGAAATGACAGCTGATTTTAGTAAGGGGGAGAAACTCCTGCTGGCTTCAAAACGGTCACATGTAAACATTCGTGACCGTTTCATACCTCTGTGAAAAACTTTGTTTACATGTGACGAGAAATTCTTGATGTGAGTTGATTGCACTGGAAATTTTTACGTGAGGCCAATGACACAGATATTCCAAGCCATTACGTGCAGGGCTATTGAAATTTAAGTGAATGGGCTTGTCTAGGCTAGTGCGTTATGTGTTGTCAACAGCTGTGTTGAGTAAAGTGTGTGTGAGAGAGAGTATTTTGAAAATGGTTAAGCAACAAATGGCGGCTAATTCATCATTCCTGATAAAGCTGATCGTTAATTTGGGATATTTGGAAATATAAAGGCTTACAGCATTGTTATTTTAATTATCTTAATTGCTTAATGGGTTAATGTGGCATTTATTGATACAGGTGGGGTTGAAATTTCTTTAAGTTTTTTAACTGCGCCTCAGAAATTGTCTCTGTTGGTGTGGGGGTAAATGGACAGTGATGTCTTAAAAAGTAATATTTAACGGGTTAACTCTGTCATTGTTTTAAGGGTGTCGCAGTTCTGTCATTATCTCCATCTCTTTCCTGTAAAAATAATTTGTTGCACAAGTCACATGTGTGCTGCTTAACACATGAGTGTTGAACCACGTTCAGTTAGTAGTTCCAATGATATAAGTAATTGTGATAAAAAAAAAAACGAGACGCGAAGCGTCGAGCATTTTATCATACACATACCAAGAGGAATTACTCAGCGCTGGACAAACAGTTAGATCACCTGCCCCCGCCTATCGGGCACCCAATCGCCAGCCCACAGAGAAATACGCAGGTATAGAACAAGACGATCATCTACATCCTTAGAGGATGTAGATGATCGTCTTGTTCTATACCTGCGCATTTCTTTGTGGGCTGGCGACTGGCGATCCTTAGAGGATGTAGATGATCGTCTTGTTTTATGCCTGCGCATTTCTCTGCAGGCTGGCGATTGGGTGCCTGATAGGTGGGGGCAGAGGATCTAACTGTTTGTCTATCCAGCGCTGAGTAATTCCTCTTGGTATGTGTATGATGAAATGCTCGACGCTTCGCGTCTCGTTTTTTTTTTATTTTTTTTTATCACAATTACTAGCCCCACCTATCCGGTTTATAAGGATTTTATCAGCCACCGAAACATTAACGCATATAACGTTTATAAATATGTATTGCTCTAAAAGCGAATATATACAGCGTGAGTAAGCTTCATCAAATCCCCAATCAGTGGACAACTCCAAATGTGGGTATTTCGTACCTGGGACACAATGGGTTAATAATTGCCGTCGGAAACTCACGGTAGGCCGTTTGTTAGAGCAAAACTAAATCCATGTGTATTTCTTATTACTGATAAACAATTTCATCATATTAGTTTAACCCTCCGACTGTCGAGAAAACGTGAACATGATTCAACTGCAACTGTGAGTTCCCGCAGTTGCGGGGGCACTGGAAGATCTATGTCTCTTGCTGACACCATTTTGAATCCATGTGCTTGGGAGCGGCTGGGGCTCCTCAGAGTTTAATTAACAGATTTCAGAAAGACCGCCTGCGACAACTGGCAGTAAAGGGGTTACACTCTATCTGATTTCATTGTCTTGGAATTCAACGTGCTACAAGACCCAGGGCACGTCCACTTAATCGCCCGCATTGTTTCACTCAGTGGCTTTGATGCTCTGGTTGTTAATATTAATAAAGTTCGGACGAAGAAAGAGGGTTTGGCACATCTGTATCGGTTTTTGTGGCAGTGGAAAGGGAGAGTACCCAGAGTTATCTATAGTGCAAAGATCGCAAGACGCCAGGAATTGACGCTACAGTGTGCTGTTCTACGTGTCTCTCCATACCCTCATCTTCAGGTCAGTCTTTCGCGGCAAATTGGTTGCCTCAATCGATCCGCTACCGCTGGTTTGCGGTAGCGGATCGATGGAGGCAACCGGTGTGTGTTACACAGTAGTGCAATTAGTCGTGTTGGTAATATGTCTGAAAATAATGCGGTATATAATAATAATAATAATAATAATAATAATAATAATAATAATAATAATAATAATAATAATAATAATCATCATCATCATCATCATCATCATCATCATCATAATTACGGTATTTACATAATCCGCTTATCTTATAATAATTATAACTCTAGGCCTGCATATAATAACGCATTTAATAAATAAATATAAATAAAAATAAAATTAACCAACGGGGAAAAAAACAAGAGAGTAAGCGAAAAAAGGAACGAACGAATGATTGAAAGAGTGAAGGAAAGAACGAATGAGTAGTATTCGAAGGAACGAATGAAGGAACGAACGTACGAATGGATAAATGAGTGAGTGAGTGTGTAAATGAATGAATGACTAGACGTAAAACTTAAACACTGACTGAATGAATGAATGTGTTACGTTTGTGGTTGTGTTATTCTTTTTTGGGCATGTGTCTGTTGATCATAGGAAAGATCCCATGTTCAGTTGACATTTTGGCTAAAAACCACATACCTATTTAGTATGATTTATTTTCTTTTGCTTGTAGAATTGCGATCGATTTTTGTTGTGTAGCTAGAATGTTGCATATTTCGCTACATTGTTGCAAAGTTCGAACTAGATTAGTCTGGAATGTTCGGGAAAGGTCGCGTTCGTTTTAGTGACCTCAAATATGACGTCAAAGATTTGTAGTGCACATGTTGGCTACATTTGGCAACATTTACGGAATGCGCTTAGATGTAAGTGAAAGATTTTAGATAGGTCTAGAGTGTGTGCTTTTTTAAAAAAATGAATATTAATGAGTTTTGGTTACGTTTTCGTTCTGATTGGTTTAGTTGTAATTTGCTGGATTGTTCCGGAAATCTGTAATAGTATAAAAGAGCGTGTTAGGAAATATGTGTGTGCATTGTACGAGACACAGTGTATCAAAACTGCCGAAGCAATGTACAAGACAGTGCATCAACGTGTGGATGCATTTGTGGACGCATTGTGCTGAGAGTGCATCGTGAGGATAAAATACTGTTGGAACTGTTACTCCAGCGGGTGGATCGCGCCGGCTTGATCCTAGCGGGGCCACGTGCGAGCGTACCCTGCGCGGGGTCAAGGCTGGTGACCTGGGAGCTCTGGAAAAGTGTGACCCTCGTGAGAACATCGGCCGTGTTGTGGTCCTCGTGGGTACTAACGACTGCGCCTCAGGCCACGACACAGTGATTCCGCACAGCTTCCAGCGTCTCACTAAGCAGGTCCGCCGTGCATACCCGTCTGTTGCAGTTGCTTACACAGCAATACTCCCCGAAGGTCTACAGACAACTGAAACTGTCAATCAGCGCCTGGCCGAGCTATGTGTCAGTGAGAACGCGCTCTTCCTCCACTAACAGGCCTTCTACACGCCGCAAGGACAGGTTGCTGCTGCTCTCTTTAGCAGTGACAAACTCCATCTGAGTGAAATAGGCGCTGGTGTCCTGTTTCGTCAGGTGAAACGGTTCTTGTATCACGCCGAAGATTAAGGATTGCCTAACACTCGCCTGAAGCGTGAAAAAGGCTGTTCTAAAAACATACTCTCTGTTCCTGTTAATAAAAAGGGAGGCAACCGACGTGTTCAACAGATCGTGCAGTATGAGCAATGCTGTCAGTGCCTGACTTCAATTCTCGGGAATTAACTGAAAGTTCCACAAAAGGTGCCGACCAGCAGTCAAAGCCTGCAAATGCCCGTCGTTGGGAGAATGCAGTTTTGACGAGTGAAAATAACGGTGACCGGGCTGCTTTCTTTCACCAAGCTATCCCCGTCCCCAAAAACCCTGACAGTCAGCCTCTCGTTGACAAGACATCTCGTGCCCCCGAGATCACAGAGACCTCACATGTAGATGTCACTTGTGCCAGCGTTCCTTCCCTGCAGCCATTGTACCAACGACCTGACGCCGCAGCCGTGGATCCCCAAGCCTTTTCGTCCTACTATGGGAATTATCGCCACCTCATCCTTTCCTGGCCCCAGGCCACATCCCTCGGACTGCCTCCGTATCTAGTCTTCCAGCCGCCTTTCCACCCGTACTCGCCACCTTCCCTCATTGGCAGTTACCGTACTCGATGGGTTGTCTGAGGCCCCAAGCTGTGATGTAACTGAATTAGTCCGTGTCTGTGTACCAAAATGGCTGTTGTGCTTCATCTAGTGTGGAAGGGCAGTGGGCAGATGTTCACATCTGCACGGGACATAGACGACCCCGCCCTCCACGAGTCCCCTGCTGCCATGCAGGACTGGCCGCTTGGCTGCGGAAAGGCTAAGGGAGGAAAACCCTGACATCAAAGCCCCCGTGTCTCCGAGGAAGGTTTTTGAGCCAGAGACTAGGACAAGGACAGTCTGATATAAAACCTACGATCCGAGGACCTCGATGCCACCGTCCTAGCGTGCTAGGCCATGGCAGACGAACCAAGGGTTTAAAGGGTGGGGCCAGTACTGCGCACACTGCACTCCACCAAAAAGCTCCACCGCGCAGGCTTTAGGAAACGCCCACGGACCATGACAACCACCTTTCCAAGTCCTGTAGCGATGGGCAAGGGGCGAAACGGCAGGTGAAAGATGTCACGGGAAGCCGCAGTCTCAAACCTGCATGCAGGCGGTTCAGGATATTGGTCGCCTGATGTTGACCTGGGGATGACAACGTCACTCGGCACACCCTGAACGACCAAGCAGCCTTCTCTAGGGACAGCACTGCTTGCTCCACACGGAGATGGGCCTAGAAAAGGTGGCCTAACCAAAGCTCATCCCCTCGTAACCCCAGGTGGCTAGCCGCGGTCAACGGGCATCTTCTCCTGCGGTCAGAAAACAAGAAAAAACAATGGATCCACTTTCATGACGACCACGACCGGACTCAACGTAGCATGCTGGAACATCCGAACCATGCTCGTCACAGCAGACAGCGGACGCCCTGAACGTCGCTCCGCCCTTATTGCCCATGAATTGCGGAGGTTAAACATCGACATCGCCGCGCTCAGAGAAGTACGCCTCCCGGAGAAAGGCAGCCTCCAAGAACTTGGCGCTGGCTACACCCTCTACTGGTCAGGCAGGCCTGCATCAGAAAGACGGCTCTCAGGCGTGGGCTTCATGGTGAAGACCCCCATTGCGACTAAGTGGGTCCAATGGGTCACTCTGACCGCATCATGTCCATGCACCTCCCACTGAGACACCAGCAATACGTCACCCTTCTCAGTGTGTACTCCCCAACCCTCCTGGCAGAGCCTGCAGAAAAAGACAAGTTCTAATCTGACCTGCGCAGCCTCCTGCAGAGCACCCCCGCAGACGACAAAGTCATCATCCTTGGCGACTTCAACGCCAGAGTGGGCCAAGACTCTGAAGCCTGGAAAGGAGTCCTCGGCAAGCATGGCGTTGGGAACTGCAACGACAATGGCCGCCTGCTGTTGGAGTTCTGTGCAGAACAGCAACTTGTCATCACCAACCCTACTTTCCAGCAAAAGGACAGTCGAAAGACCACCTGGATGCATCCTCGCTCCAAGCACTGGCACCTTATCGACTATGTCCTTGTGCGTCAGAGGGACCGCAGTGACGTCCTCCTCACCAGAGTGATGCCCAGCGCAGAGTGCCACACTGACCACCGCCTTGTCCGCTGCAAACTCAGGCTCCACCTCAAGCTGAAACCCAAGAAAAGGGGCCCCCTCAAGAAAAAGCTTGATGTCGCCAGCCTTCAGCGTGATGACAAGAAAGCTGCCCTTCAGACAGATTTAGAGCGCATGCTCAAAGACACAGTTGATCCAGCAGACTCCTCCCCTGAAACACTCTGGGAGCAACTGAAAACTGCTATTGTAAAATCTTCTGTGGAAGTCTTGGGCTTTGTTAGAAAGAGCAACAAAGACTGGTTTGACAAAAACGATGTGGAGATCCAGGAACTTCTAGCAAAAAAAAAAAAGAGCCGCCCACCAGGCCCACCTAGCCCAGCCTTCCTGACCTGTGAAGAAATCTGCCTTTCGCCTCATCTGCAGCAGTCTCCAGCTCAAGCTTAGAGAGCTCCAGAACGAGTGGTGGTCGAGACTGGCACAGAGGACCCAGCTTTGCGCTGACAACGGTGACTACAGGGGCTTCTATAAAGCACTGAAAGCAGTGTATGGCCCTAGACACCTGGTACAAAGACCCCTGCGAAGCACCGATGGACAGGCACTCCTCACAGATAATACCTCCATCTTGAACCGCTGGTCAGAATACTTTCAGGACCTCTTCGGCGCTGAGCGCACTGTTCAAGAAACAGTCATCCTCCAAATCCCACAGCTCCCACTAAAGGTTGAATTGGACGAACCGCCTACCGCCGAAGAGACCCTCACAGCCATCCACCAGATCAAGAGTGGCAAAGCAGCAGGCATTGACGGAATCCCGCCAGAAATCTGGAAACATGGAGGCCCAGCACTGCACAACAAGCTCCATGACCTCTTTCTCTGCTGCTGGGAGAAAGGAACACTACCAAAGGATCTCCGTGATGCAGTCATCATCACCCTATACAAGAACAAAGGAGAGAAATCTGCCTGCTCTAATTATCGTGGAATTACCCTGCTGTCCATTGCCGGGAAAATTCTCGCAAGGCTGCTCCTGAATCGGCTGGTACCTGGCTGAAGACCACCTCCCAGAGGGCCAGTGTGGCTTCAGAGCCAACAGGAGTTAGTTATTCGGGTTTAACGCCGAGCAGGCAACTAAGGCCATCTCACGGCGGGATGGGTACAAATCTGGTCAGCCAGACTAAAAGCAAGGTCTTAAGACAAGATGTAAATTAATATAGATTAAAAATCTCAGGTTAAAATGTCGCACATGTCTTTAAAAGAAACGTCTACAGACTCTCAAAAAGGGCAAATAAAAATGATTCACACAGTCTATGAATGCTCAGATCTTGTTAAAAATATTGCATGCTCGCAAGAAATTGAAGATTTTGTCCGGGGAAACATCCCGGAACAAAACTTTCAAGGAGTCTGCTGTGAAGTGTTTATATCTGGTGTCAATTAGGTCAGCACAATACAGCAAAAAGTGTCGAACAGAAAACTGCTCATCACAGGCAAAACACCATGGACGCTCATCCTGTTTAAGTAAGTAAGAGTGCGTAACATAAGTGTGCCTGATGTGGAGCCGAGCAAGGACAGTCTCCTCACGGCGGCTGCCGCAGCGAAAAGGTAGACTGTCGGACAACGTAGGAAGAGCTTCATGAATCTTGTTCCCTTCCTCTTTGTCCCACTCGGACTGCCACTCGCGGTCTATATACGCACTAATCACAGGTTCAAAATCACTAAAAACAGTCTGTGTGTCAGGGACAGGGTCACTGCGGGCACTGTTGGCAGCAGAATCTGCGATTCTGTTGCCTTCGATGCCCACATGGCCTGGGACCCAAATAAAAATGATGTCATAATATTCCTTCATCAAGTCTGCGAAGAGCTCTCTAATCTGCACCAGCAGTGGGTGGTCTGTTTCCGCGCCCTGAAGGGCCTGCAGGGCAGAAAGAAAGTCAGACAGAATCAGGAAGTTCCGTTCCCGAGACTGATAGGCATGCTTGAGTGCCAGCAGAATTGCCTGCAGTTCTGCACTAAATACAGAGGAATGGTCAGGTAGGCGGAGCTTAAATGGGCGTCTAGGATGGCGAGAGGACACTGCAGCCGCAGCCACTCTCCCATCCTCAGACTTGGACCCATCAGTATAAAGACGACAATAGCCAGGAAAAGTTGAAAGGAGTTCATTGAGGCTCTGTTGGTATATGGCTGGTGGAGTACAATCCTTCTTGTGGGCGGTCAAGTCCAGCAAGATGTCAGGAACTGGTAGTAGCCAGGGTGGAGTGACGTGCTGCAGAGATTCCGAAAATTTGTCCAGGTCCACTCCGGCCGCCTGCAGATGAGGTCGGACACAGAAGGAAAGTGGACGGACAGCTCCCGGATGGGCATCGTAAATCTCTGCAAACGACGGGTTAAAAACACAATCATAGGCAGGATTGTCTGGATGGGCCTTCAGCTTCAGAACGTAGCTGAGCATGAGGCGGATGCGGCGGAGCCTGAGAGAAGGCTCCCCTGCCTCGGCATACAGACTAGGAACTGGAGATGTCCTGAAGGCCCCTAGACATATGCGCAGACCTTGATGGTGAATTGTGTTCAGACGCTGTAGAACAGACTTGGAAGCCGAGCCATAGACCACAGAGCCGTAATCCAGTTTGGACCGAACAAGGTCCCGGTACAGTCGAAGTAAGACAATGCGGTCTGCACCCCAGTCAGTACGACCAACGACACGAAGAATGTCGAGGGCCTTCTGACAAGAGGTTCTAAGGTAGTTAACATGGTTGCAGAAGGTCAATCTTTTGTCAAAGATGACCCAAAAAAACTTTGCCTCTTCGGCCACCTGAATTGGCACTCCAGCAATGCTCAGGCTAGGTTTTGGAAAAAAAATCGTCTGGTTAGTAAAATGCACACAGACTGTCTTGGAGGGCGAGAACCTGAATCCGTTGAGAGACACCCACCCCTGGATGCGATCAACGCACAGCTGCAAGCGCCTCTCAAGGGACGCAAGTCCTCGACCTCGTGTACACAAAGCAAAGTCGTCCACAAACAAAGAGCATTCAGAATCATCCTTGACGGCCTTTACAATGTTATTTATTTTAATGCTAAATAAAACAGGAGAGAGAATGCTGCCCTGCGGGACACCCATCTCCTGTTCAAAGGAGTCGGAGAGGGTGGAGCCCACACGGACATGGAACGACCTGTTAGACAAAACATTGTGAATAAAAACAGGCAGGTGCCCTTTAAAACCCATGTCCGACAAATCAGACATTAGACCATACTTCCAGGTAGTGTCAAATGCCTTTTCAAGATCAAAGAAAATTGCATAGACATGCTGCTTGTTGACAAAAGCATCTCGGATAAAAGACTCAAAGCGGACTAGATGGTCAGTTGTACTACGGAAGCACCGGAAACCGCACTGGAGGTCTGTGATGAGACCACGTGACTCAAGATGCCACACCAGTCGGGCGTTGACCAAGCGTTCCATAGTCTTACATAAACAGGATGTCAAAGCTATTGGCCGGTAGTTGCCCGGGTCGGAAGGATCCTTACCTGGCTTGGGGATTGGCACAACCACAGCCTGGCGCCAAGAAAACGACCGGTTATCCAGATATGGTTAAAGGCCTTGAGAAGTACAAGGAGTGAATCCTCAGGAAGATGAGTTAGGAGCTGATAATGGATGGTATCTAATCCAGCAGCAGAGTCAGTACATTTCTGCATGGCTTGCTGCAATTCTGAAAACGTAAAGGGGGCATTATAGTCTTCCGAGTTATCTGATATAAAATCACAAGCACAAGATTCTCGCTTCTCCTTCTCTCTCTGGAAGAAAGGTGAATAATGCTCTGTTGAAGAATTATGGGCAATAGTGGAGGCAAGCAAATTGGCCACAGCCTTTTTATCTGTGACCAAACTGGCACCATCTCTAAGATGGCCGACAGAAGCCGAGCCACCCCTGCCCCTAATTCTTCGAACAGCCTTCCAGACTTTTTGGGACGGAATCCTAGAAGATAAAGATGAGACGAAGCGTCTCCAGGAAGCACGGCGTTCGCGTTTAAAAATGTAACGGGCTTTCGCCCGCTGTCTTTTAAATGTTAAAATATTTGCTTGCGACGGATTACGAAAAGCACGTCGCTGAGCAGATTTGCGTATTTTTTGGGCCTTGCGGCACTCTTCATTGAACCATGATACTCTCGGCTTCCGAGGGACTGATGTGGAAGTTCTAGGGATGGTTTCACCTGCTACGTCCAACAAAATCAAAGTAAAACAAGAAACAGGTTCTTCAGCTGACATGACCACCTCCTCTGTAAGACGAGACTGACAGAGGGAGGCGAACAGAGGCCAGTTAGCTTTCTTGAGATTCCAGCGCCCCACCGGCGAATCCTCCTCACAGCTGACCGATGACAGGACTAATGGGAAGTGGTCACTACCACACAGGTCATCGTGAACCTTCCAGTCAAAGTCCAGCATGAGAGAAGGATCACACACAGTGAGGTCTAGAACAGAACTAGATCCTGAACCTGAGTTAGAGTATGTAGGTGAGCCATCGTTAAAGACACATAGGTTAAGTTGAGAAAAAACATCTTCTAACATCTGACCTCTGCCATCATAGTGGTCACTGCCCCAAAGGTGAGCGTGACCGTTAAAATCCCCCATGAGAATAAAGGGAGGGGGCAGTTGATCTACTAAGTTAAAAATATCATTGCTACTGACCCGCAGTGATGGTGGCAGGTAAACACTGCATACGGTTATGGTCTTCTTCAAAATAACCCGAGCTGCGACAGCCTGAAGACAGATGTCGATGCTAACGGGGCTACATAAAATTTGGCTACTAATGAGAAGAGCCGCTCCACCCGAGCGCCTCTCCGAATCAGAGCCTTTGTGTATAACGTTAAAACCATTAAAGGATATATGGTCAGAAGTCTTCAGTTAAGTCTCCTGAAGAGATATTACTGAGGGGTTATAGAACTTGACTAAAAGACGTAATTCCTCAAAGTTAGCTTGAAAACCACGACAATTCCACTGAAGCATAGAGTACATGATTATGTCTTATCTGGGAGTGAAGATTTTTTTCCCCTTTTTCCTTTGCCTTGGAAGGAGTTGAAGAAACAGAGGGGGGCCGGCTCCCGGGCCTCCTCTGGTTCTTCGGAGATGAAGGGGGTGGAGCTGCCGCAAAATCAGCAACGACAACTTCCACTCCCTCCATCCGCTCCTCCAGTGCAGCATATTTGTTTTGTTCCCCTTCTGGGCCCGTGCGCACAGCGGTCCCATAGATTTCTTAGACGCCTGATCCTGGGCAGCGTTCCTGCCGCTAGAGTTAGCGGCCTTAGAAGGCTGACCAGAGCCAGAAGCCTTTGGAGTTGACTGACTAACAGGTTTGGGTGGGGGCTGAGGCTTAGGGGCAACAGAAGGCGGCACAACCGGACCGGCAGCGTCCGCCTTCTGCGTTCCCTGGCTCCTCTTCACCACCGGAGGAGGGTTACTCTCCAGGGGCGAGATGAGCCGAGGCTCCGCCCCCAACCAAGAAGTTGGGGTCTGACAAGAAAAGTCTTTGGTGGGGCGCTTGCCTGCCACCGCTGCACTGAAAGTATATACTGAGGTGTTAGAGGTTGGGGCAGCCGCAGCCGCACCAGAGCCTTCAACCAGTTTTTTGGCATCCAGAAAGGACAGCCCCTTCTCCACACGCACCTGCTGAATCTTGCACTCGGATATCCAAAGAGGGCATTTCTTATCCGAAGCCATATGCGCCCACCTGGCAATTCACACACAGGGGGGTGGCTGTGCAGGACTCAGCAGAGTGTCCAGGCTTAGCGCAACGGGCGCATGAAGCCTCTGCCTGACGGCAGGTCTTCTGCCCATGGCCATACTTTTGGCACTTAAAGCACCGGAGGGGGAGAGGGACGTACTTTTTCACTCTCAAGGAGTAGTAACCTCCCCAGATGGTAGTAGGAGGGGTGGGGGTGCCAAACGTCAGGATGATGGTAGGGAGACGGATCTCCCCACCACCTCGCTTGGAAGCGAAGCGCCTGACGTAAGTCACCCCCTGAGACTTAAGGTTCCGTACAAGTTCATCTTCTGAAAGTTCTGCCAAAGCTTGATCTTTGATTACGCCTCTTGACGAATTCATAGTCTTGTGGGGTGTGACCTCCACCGGAGTGTCTCCGATGGAAGAGAGTCCCAGCAGCCCGCTGGAGTGTGCCCGGGTACAGCACTCCACCAGCAAGTCACCAGACCTGAGGCGCTGGGCGTCAGGCCTGCCAATACGGCTCCTGAGGGTCTCCCCCACCAGAAAAGGATGCATCTTGGTAACAGGTTTCTCCTTCACCTTGCTATGGACAATGAGGAAGCGAGGCCATACGGCTGACGCCTGAGGCGTCGCTTCCTCACAGTCCGAGTCACTGTCATGTTCAATGTTGGTGGCTATGTGCCGCTTTTGTGCAAGTTTGGGTTTTTTGGTTTGAGCCATATTATAATAGTAGAGATATTCATCCCCCGGGGGTCCCCGCCCGCCACCGAGCCCAACAAGGGAAAGTGCAAATGTCGGCGGGTCTCCAGCCGACGCACAATGGAGACTGCCCGAAAGATATACTCAAGGGGGTAAGCCCGATTGAACCGTTTGAGCCACCGCCTTCTATCACACCGTTGAATGCAGGGTAATACTGGCGTAAAGCACCTAATCAGCAGCAAAGGCTATAGCATAGTGCTCCGTATATCAGCCCGCATGTCAACAATGGGATAGGGCTCAAAGTGACAAGAGCCGATTGACTAGGCCGGTACGACTAGCCTCCCTTTTAGGTAGAAGTCAAGGCCGAAGTGGAGTGTTGGCACCAGTGAGCCGCAGCCCAAAGGGAACCTCAGCCACCAGGATCCTCTTCTCCTCCGACACGGGTCTCCAAGCACGGCAAACACTTGGGATCCAAAGGACCAAAAAGTCACGAGTATTTTTAAGGACCAATCCAACATGGTACAACCTAGGTTAGCACAGCTCCTTAAAAACCGGACCAGTGAAAAGGCTGAACAACATATCTGCTGACATCAAGTCCTAATCCTGGACAAAGATGGCACCCGTCTGCTAGCCCACTCAGTCAGGGACTGAGCGGACTACCCACCTACGCCACGTGGAGGCCGGTGCCGGGTAGGCAGAGCCAACAGGAGTACCACCGACATGGTCTTTGTGCTGAGACACCTTCAAGAGATGTGCCGCTAGCAGAACAAAGGTCTGTACGTAACGTTTGTCGACCTAACAAAAGCGTTCGACACTGTGAGCAGGCAAGGCATGTGGCAGATCCTGGAGCGACTTGGCTGTCCCCCAAAGTTCCTAAGCATGATCGTCCAGCTCCACGAGGACCAGCAAGGCCAGGTTAGACTCAACAGTAACCTATCAGAACCATTCCCCATTATCAACGGCGTGAAACAGGGCTGCGTGCTGGCACCAACCCTCTTCACCATCTTCTTTAGCATGATGTTGAAGCAGGCCACAGTAGACCTCGACGATGACGATGCAGTGTACATCAGGTATCGACTCGATGGCAGCCTGTTCAACCTCAGGCGACTGCAGGCCCACACCAAAACCCTAGACCAACTGATTCGTGAGCTGCTCTTTGCTGATGACGCTGCCGTCGTTGCACACACAGAGAGAGCCTTGCAGCGCATCACGTCCTGCTTTGCAGATGCTGCCCAGCTCTTTGGACTCGAGGTCAGTCTGAAAAAGACAGAGGTCCTTCATCAGCCGCACCCTCCCCACATCACCATCGGCGAGTCTGAACTGAAGTCAATACACCAGTTTACCTACCTTGGCTGCATCATCACGTCAGACGCCAAGCTGGACAAGGAGCTTGTCAACAGGCTGGCAAAAGCGAACAGCGCTTTTGGGCGACTTTTCAAGCGGGTGTGGCACAATCAACAGCTGAAAAAAGGCACCAAGATCAGTGTGTACAGAGCTGTTGTCCTCACCACCCTGCTGTACGGTTCCGAGTCCTGGGCCCTCTACCGCAACCAACTACGACTCCTCGAACGCTTTCACCAGCGCTGCCTGCGTACCATCCTGGGCATTCACTGGAGTGACTATGTCACCAACGTCGAGGTCCATGAACAGGTAGAAACTATGAGCATCGAGGCTTTGTTGCTGCGGACACAGCTTCGCTGGGCGGGGCACGTCTCCAGGATGGAGGATCATCGCCTACCAAAGATCACTCTGTTCGGTGAGCTTGCTACTGAACATCGTGACAGAGGGGCACCAAAGAAGAGATACAAAGACTGTCTCAAGAAGTCACTTAGTGCCTGCCAAATCGACCACCGCCAGTGGTCTTCGCTTGCTGCGGACTGTGACACCTGGCGCTCCACCATCTACAAGGCAGCCGTCTCCTTTGAGGACTCTCGCAGAGCTAACCTTAAGGACAAACGGCTCAGGAGAAAAAACAGAGTTGCCGTAACTCATAACCCTGACCAGACCTTCCCCTGCAGCCACTGCGGTCGAACCTGCCTGTCCCGGATTGGCCACCGCAGCCACGAAAATGCCTGCAGACGACGTGGGCAAGCCCTATAGAATCTTCGTTCGCGAAGTCAAGCCAAGATCAGTGTGGAAGAGCAGTGGTAGTGCCTGTTACTTCTCGCTTTCAGCTTCCACCGCTGGCTAGCAGAATTGCAAAAAGGAGGGCAGAATGCGTCAGTCTCTCTCTGCCATTACATAGCCTCTCCAACAACAAGCCTCATGTAGTGCCTCCTCGCGGCGACACACGGTAACTGATCACCTCGCAGACTCAGGCTGAACTACAGGGGACTCGGTGGAGGTCTGGCCCCCAGACACGCGGCATGCAGGCCAACCGGTGTGTGCATATGCCCTGATGCCCTTGAACCTGACTCCCAACTATGGGTAAATAGCTTCACTGCCTTGTGGGTGCCTCGGGAGAGGCAAATGCAAGCGGAGGAACTCCCGACAGAAAACCAAACAATGACCATCTAAGTGTGAGTGTCGCTGACTATTTCATCTGGTATAGTGTGGAAATCTGTCAGGGAAACGAGCACACACGCAAACCCTCATGGAGTATGCTTCAGGTGGATATTAATCTTGACATCTGAGGCAGAAACTCGGGAACGCCGAAGAAGAAGAAAAGCTCCGTGGCTGCTCGGTAGAAATAAGACATGCTGAACCTTGCTGTGTACACAGCGTAATTCAATGACTCAGTTTTCATTCAGACCACTTGGTTTAGCTCTCCGCATTTTAAAAAATGTGTATTTTATAGTCTATTAATCTCGACTACGATTTAACCCGCAATGCGCGAACCGCGGACAATATAGCGTGTTTCAGTGGGCGCAGGTGAGTGAGCCCTTGTATAGGTTGTGTGGACTTTTAAACTTTTTTTAAACTTTCTGTGGATGTGTTTTAACAGTGTTGTGGCACTCAGACGTCTTCACTTAGTTTTATAACCGCTTTACGTAGATAGTGATTAACGCGTTTTGCAATCGAAACTGTTAAATATTACAAACTGTTCTGACATTGGTTTTGTATTTGCCTTTGGGCAGCACACTGAGAACTGTTTGACTTCCGAAGTCATAGTGACCTTTTGGTCTTTAGACAGTGAATTTCTTTTCCTGTTTTCTTCTTTGCATAAGTTATCTTGGCACGGAAGACCTGACCGTTTTGTTTGTGTGTGTGTGATCTCATTTGAGATCAAACCTGCGTGGCATTCAACGATAACTTTTTTTCGGCCTAAAGCAGATGATCAAATATCCAACCCGAGTATCACGATCTGCTGCCACCATCATCGACTTCATTTACACAAATATCCTAAAAGCAGGAGCGGGAACTAATGGTATTTCATTAGCCGTCAGTGACCACTTACAGATCACCTGTAGATGGTCGTGCCAACTGCCCGCAAAACAAAGTCTAGATCAGCACTAGTACATAAAGTTCATATCATGTCGTTTAAAAAGCTTAACACTGATGCTTTCGTCCACGATCTAAGCTACGTAGCATTTGATCAAGTACATAACTGCACTGACCCTGATAATGCGCTCTAAATGACTTGATCTGTTCCTCTGGGTGCTGAATAAACAAGCGCAGCGCGTCCGACGCCGCGAGCCTCCCTCCTGGATAACGGAGGAAATCAAACAAACTATGGAGACTCGAAACGCCGCTAAACAATAATATGAATAATAATAATAAATAGTTCTTGTATAGTGCTGTTCTCCAGGGAAACACAGGACTCACTGCGCATGCACAACAGCACTCTCTCTCTCTCTCTCTCTCTCTCTCTCTCTCTCTCTCTCTCTCTCTCTCTCTCTCTCTCTCTCTCTCTCTCTCTCTCACGCATAATTATACACTACTTTAACCCACCCCATCCCTTCCCAAAACCTTACATCTACTTCCCTAGACAATCAGAATAATGGCAGTCAACAGTTAGCTAAAGGTGAGCTAAATGATAAATGCCCGACCTAAAAGAAAAGTCTTTAAGTGAGCTAGTAGCTGTCACAATGTGGACAGATTCCGCATTTCAATTTTTTTTAAAAATACGGTATTTATAATGCGCATATCCTATAATAATTATAACTCTAAGCGTGCACTCACAACTCGCGCACGCATGCGCACGCTTTAGATAGCAACTCACGTACTACAAATAGTGAAATACATTACGACAGTCAGCTTGGGGTGGGGAGTGTGGTAATATGGTGCTAGAACTGTTGAAAGAGGGGAATATTGAGGGCGGACTGGAAGGAAGAGAGAGAGAGAGAGAGAGAGAGTGTTTCTGACGAAGAGAGAGTGCCAGAGTGTTCCAGGTGGATGGACCGTATACTGAGAAGGAGCGTGGGCCGAAAGAGCCGAGTTTGGTGCAGGGGATGTGGAGGCGGAGAGGGACGGAGGCAGAGCGGAGGGAGCGGGAAGGAGTGTAAGGGTGAAGTAAGTTTGAGAGATAGGCAGGAGCGCAGTTGTTCAGGGATTTGTAGCAGAGAGTGAGTGAGTATAGATTGCTTTACGTCCCGCAAGCGACAAAGGTCTTCTCAGGACGTGTCTGCGCAAAATGAAGAAAAGAACTGCAAGAAGCGCAGACAAAAGGGAGAATTTCAAAAGAAAAATACAGATGAATGGACCAGAGAAACAGAAATACAAACCCCCAAAAGAGTAGAACCCACCTTGCAGGGGTTAGACAAGGCGACTCTAGGAACTAAAAAGTAGACAACCCCACCAAGGTCCCTAGGGCAGACCGGGTGGGGGTTGTAGCAGAGAGACAGAATCTTGTATTGGATGCGTTGGGGGATGGGAAGCCAGTGAAGGAGTTTGAAAAGGGGAATGATGTGGTCGGATTTTTTCTTTCTGAGGACCAGGCGGGCATCATTGTACTGGACGCGCTGGAGAAAGAAAAGTGGTGGAGTGAGGGAGACCGGAAAGGGGAGAGTTGCAGTAGTCGATGCGAGATAGGATGAGAGAGACAGCAAGTTAGGTGGCAGCTTCGGTAGTGAGGTATTTTCTGATCTGCCTAATGTGGCGGAGGTGGACGTATCATGCTTGGGCCCTGGCGGAGACGAAGCTGGTCATGGAAAGAGAGGAATCGAGGATAACGCCGAGGTTTTTGGCCGAGTCAGAGACGGAGATGGGTGTGTTGTCGAGTTGAAGGTGGAGAGAGGGAGGGAAAGTTTCTGGCGAGTGCCTACCAGCATCGCTTCTGTTTTGTCGTCATTCAGTTTAAGCTTGTTTGCTGTCATCCAGTTTTTCACGTCTTCGTAGCAGTCAGCCGTGCGAGTCAGTAGTGACTGAGTGTTGTCGAGTTTGTCCTGGTCTAGTAGTTGTGAGTCGTCAGCGTAGAGGTGGTGGTGTATGTGGTGAGACTGGATGATGTTAGACAAGGGAGAGGTATAGAGAGTTAAAAGGACGGGGCCCAGGACGGACCCCTGTGGAACTCCGCAGGAGAGCGTGACTGGCTTGGAGGAGACGCCGTTGATGGTGACGGACTGCTGTCTGTCGGAGAGGTAGGAGAGAAACCAGGAGTGTGCAGAGTCAGTGATGCCAAAGGAGTGATGAAGGCGGTGTAGGAGGATAGAGTGGTCTATAGTGTCGAAGGTGGCGGAGAGGTCGAGTAGCGTAAGAAGGAAGATGTTGTCCAAGTCGGTGGAGAAAAGCAGGTCGTTTAAGATATGTAGAAGGGCTGTTTCAGTGCTGTGATGTTTGCGATAGGCAGACTTGAAGGGACTGATGAGTTTGTTGTCGGCTAGGTGGAGGTTTAGCTGGTTGAGAACGACCTTCTCAAGACGCTTGGACAGGAAAGAGAGATTGGAGACTGGGCGATAGTTTTTGAGTTCATTTGGGTCGGGGTTGTGTTTTTTGAGGAGAGGACGGACGATGGCGGATTTGAAGATATCAGGGACGGAGCCGTTCTCTAGAGATGTGTTGATGATGTCGGTAATGAATGACAGATGTTTTGGAAGGCCGTCCCGATAGAGAGAAGCTGGGAGATGGTCTAGTTCGCAGGTTTTGAGAGGCATGGACTTTATTGTCTTGAGGACTTCGTCCTGAAAGACGGGCTGGAAGGACGAGAGGGGGGTGCCGGAAAAGGGGGTGTCGGGAGGGCAAGGCGGAGAAGGCAGAGTGTCGAGTGTGTTGCGCAGAGTTCGGATTTTGTCGGAAAAATAGGTGGAGAAAGCGGACGGGAGTTCTTCTTTGCTGTGTGTGTTGGGGAGAGGAGGGTCTTTAGAAATGCCTTGGAGTGTATTCATGGTAGCGTAGAGGGTTTTGAAAGAAGTGGATTCCATGATTTTGTTTTGAAGGTGTTTACGTTTGGAGTCGGAGATCATATCTGCAGACTTTGGATCTAGTTGTTTGGAAATCTGTCTGTGAACGGTGAAGTCAGATGAGCGCCAGCCGCGTTCCGCTTGTCGGCGCTCACGCTTGGCCTCAGCTATGTCGTCAGTGAGCCAGGGGGGAGGGGAGTCGGTTGGGTATGGAGCAGGTGGTGAGAGGTGCATTGGTGTCTAGAAGTTTTCGAAGGGAGGAGTCGAAATGAGATGCAAGATCAGGAGAAGAGGCCGGGTCCAGGAGAAGGTCGACAGCTTTGTCGAAGAAGCTCTCTCGGTTGACAGATTTTAGTTTGCGACGAGAGACAAGGAGCTTGGTTTTTTTCGGGGGAGGTAGGTTCAGGGAGACGAGAATAGCGCGGTGGTCAGAGGGAAGCACAGAGGAAGTGTCGGAGTCGAGAAAGAGTTAATCGGAGGTGCGGGTGATGATCCAGTTGAGGGTGTGGCCGAGTCTGTGGGTGGGTGTGGTGATGTGTTGTGTACGATTGTGGTTTGAAAGTGATGTGCAAAGGCGTTTTGTGTCAGGGTGGTCGGGTTTGTCGAAGTGGAAGTTAAAGTCGCCAAGAAGGATTTGTTTTCCGGGTCGTGTGCTGTAGTGGTCAAGGAGGAGGTCAAACTCGGTGAGGAACATGGAGTTTGTGAGATTGTTTTGAGAGCTTGGAGGGGGTGATAGATACATGAGAAGATGAGGGACTGGCCAGGGAGTGTTGCTACGGCCTCGACAGATTCAAAGGAGGAATGAGCAAAAGGTAGAGACTGAGAAAAGGAGAGGTGAGCGGAAAGACAGTCCCTGTAGATGATGGCAATACCACCCCCCTCTGGAAGCGAGCGGGAAGGAAGCCAGGCGGTAGCCACTCGGAGTAACGCTGGCGATGATGGGCTCATCCCTAGCTGAGCGGAGCCACGTTTCAGTGATCACGACAACATCTAGATCGTTGTCTAGAATGAAATCTGAAATCACGTCGGCTTTGCCATCTTTGCAGACAGACTGTGCATTGAACACACACAGTCTTAGGTTGGGTGAGACAGAAGCGGAAGAAGAAGAAGAAACGGACGAAGAAGAGGACAAAGGAGGAGGAGGGTGGGGAAGGGGAAAAAGTGGATGGAGCAAGGAAAGATGAGGAGGAGGGGGGAGGGTGAGGAGCAAAAGACGAGGAAGGAGAACCGGGCGAGAAAGAGGATGCGAGAGGGGGTGAGGGTGGGGAGAGAAAAGGGGGAGGAAGGAAAGTAGGAAAAGATGAAGAAGAGCGAAGGGGAGGGTGAAGGGGAGGAGAAAGGGGGAGGAGGGGACGCTGAGGAAAAAGCAGGCGAAGGAGGAGGGGGTGAGGGGAGGGAGAGGGAGGAAAGTGGGGGAGGAGGTGACCGAGGAGAGCAGGGAGCGGTAGGTGAGGAAGACAGGAGAAGAAATGGGAGAAGAAAGAAGGGATGGGGAGAAGACGGGGAGGCGGGGGGAGGCGGAAGGGGTGGAAGGACATAGGAAAAGGGGAAGAAGTGTGTGGGTGTAGTGGTGAGTCGTGCCTTCTGCTAATTCCACCCCTGCGGCCTCTCTTTCCCGACCGGATGCCACGTAAGGCATTTGAAACACTGTCGGCGGCACCGGCCGCGAAGTAGGTGGCGTGGCGACGTAGAGATAGCAGTTGTTGGCGTGTGTATCTGATAAGCATGATTGTTTGTGAGGACAGGAAAGAGAAGGACGGGACGAGGGTGCAGTAGGGTATGTGTGTGTGTGTGAGAGAGAGACAGAGTGTGTGTGTGTGTGTGTGTGTGTGTGTGTGTGAGAGTGTGTGTGTGTGTGTGTGTGTGTGTGTGTGTGTGTGTGTGTGTGTGTGTGTGTGTGTGTGTGTGTGTGTGTGATCGGTGTGGTAGGGGAGCGACCTGATAATACGCAAGGGAGAAAAAGTACAGTAGGTGTGTGTGTGTGTGTCTGTGTGTGTGTCGGTCTGTGTGTGTGTGTTTGTGTGTGTGTGTGTGTGTGTGTGTGTGTGTGTGTGTGTGTGTGTGTGTGCCGGTGTGTGTGTGAGTGTGGTAGGGGAGCGACGCTGATAATATGCAAAAACCAACGCTGAAAGGGCGGAAGGGATACAGGGGGAACAAATATTACAAGAGGACAATCCCGATCGGTCAGCAGCGAGATCACAAGTGGGGAGGGCGAGATGTCGACGGGAAATAACAAATTTAGGGCAGCACACGTAAAAACCTATAGGACGGTAGGAACACGAACAACAACCAGCAACAGATGTGGGTAGCGAACAGACTCGCACAGTAAACGCTTCGCACACTACGCATAGCACGTAAAAACAGGGCAGCAACCGGCCACGCTGCGGGGGAGGCAAGATGGCGACGTAAACAAAGATTTAATTGGCAGAGAGTTCCACGTACTTGGGGCTAAAAAGGTGAAAGAACGCTCCCTGACAGTCTTCATGTTAAGCTTCGGGATTTTAAAAAGTTTTTCACTGGAGGAACGGAGGGTACGTGATGGCTGATAAACAGACAGCTTGGCAGAAAGGTACGGATGGAGAGATCCGTCAAAAAGCCGATAGACGAAAATTACAATCTTGTACAGGCAGCGAAATTTCACGGGCAGCCAGTTCAGCTGCTTTAGCAGAGGCGTAACGTGGTCTCTCTTTAGTTTCTTGAAGATGAGACGCGCTGCATTGTTTTGAATTATCTGCAAGCGTGAAAATATGGTCTGCCGGTAAACTTGCCAATACAGAATTGCAATAATCGAGCCTGGACGTAATGAATGCACGTGATGAAACTCTATGCTCACGCATAAGGTTCACACAGAGGGTTTAGTGCGGTACAGTTTTGTTAGCGGTTTGTTTCGTGATAATATTCCGTGAGGCACGTGGTCCACGTGAAATCGTAGAGAAACGTTTGGCACGGGGTTTTAGTGAGTTTAGGCAAACAGAGATGTAAGAACGTCAGTACGGGGCTTTACTATCAGTGTGGGCAGAAGTGTCTGAAACACCTTAGTCCGTATTCCAAGCTTCAGAAACCTAAATATCAGGTATGTTTTTATATGTATTATTGATAGTTGCTTAGTTAAAAACAGTATGCGTTGGTAAGAGTAATTTGGTTGTGTAGCATTGACCGGCTTGGTTCGGTTATGTTGGTTGGGAATTCTTTGAGGTAACCGGTGATTTGCCTATGTGGTTATTTACCGAGATGGATAACTAAGAAATGTAAGGTGTGTACGCCTAAGTCGTTATGAAGGTAGTACGTGGTTAAGTAGTCTTTTCCAATGTATGAAAGAACGTATAACGTGACTGTCAGGTTATTGTCTGTTTGAAAGTAGTGACGGAGATATGGGGTGTTACGAAAGTAGTTCGGGTTATGAAGCACGTGTGTGTGTGTGAATGAACGTGTTAGTTATTTGTATCAGCCAGGATACGTAATGTATCTCATGTCATCCAATGTGTGCGTGTTTAGCAAGTGTTATAATTTAGGACTTTCTTACTCAGAGGGCTTGTCGGGGAGAGCGGAGTGACGGACGCCGAAACGTCAGTCACCAGGGACCTTTTGTGAGGTCATCTCCTCATCTCTTCACTTAGGGAGTGAGCGACCGGTGCCGAGACACCCGGGTCAGCAAGGACTGGCAACAGAGAGAGTTAGAGGACGTCCACGGTACGAGAAATGGGACGACTCGGTAGCGTGCGAAGAAAGATTTACACGCCTAGACGTGAAAGGACAGAACGTAACCAAGAGGGAACACCAGCAAACAGGTTGGATTGTGAGAGACAATTACCTAACCTGACGGTCACTCTGTGTATGTGGTATTGAGATGCTGGTAGTGGGGAAGGTGTGGTGTACATAGTTATGATAATCTTTTGAGTGTTTTTATTGTTTATCTTTTATAAAGGTTTATTTTAGAGAAAAAGAACTAGTGAGTTGTGTTTACCGCGTGAATGGGCCCGTCTGAGTCAGTGGTGTTGTATGCGTCCGTTATGCGAGAGTCTGTCCGTTCAACTGGTGGGAAAGTCTGCGTGCGTTACAGTGGTGACCCTGCTTTAGCGGTACGTTAGAGTAACTGCGGGTGGTAGTGGAGTAGCGGATTTAGAGTAAGAGTTGATTGCTATGTGGGTGTTTGTTTGTGCTAGTTCCTTTCTCCGATTTGAGGGGTAAGATCCTTTGTTTCTATAGTTTTCTGGATCTTACGAGGAGCTAGTTCTTGTATCTTCCTTTTGTGTAGCTTGTAGTATTCCTTTTCTTTGCACTTCTTTCTATCGTTTTAATTTTTCGTTCCATCTGGACGTCAAAGTAGGTCACTGTTTCTTGTGCGTAGGTCGTTGATATTTCTGTGGGCCTTTCTTTTAAGTTCTTGCCGTTGATTTGTTTTGTGTTTTTGTATTTTTACGTTTTTCAAATTTTCGAAATTGTTGTTGTAAATATGGAGTTAGACCAGGTAGACGATTATATTAAGCAAGGTGAGAGGCTAGGGCTTAAGGAGGGCAAGCCTTTTGATTATGTGGAGAAATGTAAGAATAGGGAGGATAGAGAGAGAAGTGGTACATAAGAAGGAAGAATTAGAAGCTCAGAGAGAGAGAGAGAGAGAGAGAGAGAGAGAGAGAGAGAGAGAGAGAGAGAGAGAGAGAGAGAGAGAGAGAGAGAGAGAGAGAGAGAGAGAGAGAGAGAGTCCTTAGGAAGGAAGAACTAGCGTTTCAGAGAGAGAAAGACGAGAAGTCACTAGTGTTTCAGAGAGAGAAAGACGAAAAGGGACGGGCTTTAAGAGAGAAGGAATTAGAGTGAGAAATCAGAGAGAGAGAGAGAGAGGATTGGGAGTTGAAAGAGATAGGTACGTGCAGCTGCAGTTAGCTCGAAATGCAGTGTCTAGAACAGCTTCAGAGGGTGATTCAGTAGGTCGGGGATTACGTAATTTCCTAGATTACCGATGTTTTAGGAGTCTGTTGACTCCATTAACGCTTTTCTGGGTCGGTTAGAGGCTCATGCGCAGGCACTGAGTTGGCCACCTGCCAACGAGCCCGTTTTGCTTTCGTCAGTGCTAGAAGGTCAGGCCTTGAGTCTTTTCCATAGCTTGAACGTTTCGGGGAACTTAAATTATGATACTTTGAAGGAGTGTCTATTGCAGAAGTTCCAGTGTAGTGCAGAGGGGTTCAGGGAACGCTTGAGAGCTTGTCGGCCAGAGACAGGGGAATCGTTTTTGTCGTTTGGCAAACGGTCGTACTTGCTCGTACATTGGGTCGAACTGTCCAAGATCTACCACATGTACGAGGCATTATTTGATCTCGTGTTGGCGTAACAGTTCTTTGGTAGCGTTTCCAAGGATCTTGCGGTGATATTGAGGGAGCGTAAACTCAAGAGTACAGACGAGTTAGTTCAGAACGTGGAGGCGTTTCGGCTAGCGCATCCGACGAAAATCCTAGCGCGTAGGACCGAGTCGCTGCCAGTCAGGTTGGTCGCCGCTGACACGACTGGGGGATATCTGGGTGTCAATACCTTGCGTGGGGCCAAACTGGTTAACGGTAGAGGTACTTTCCGTTTTCGACGCGGGGATAGAGGTAACAGCAATGGCGGTCGCGATCCTTACGCAGAAATCTGGGCGTGAGTACGGACGTGGTCATAATGGCTAATTCGGACACTCAGTGTTTTGCGTGTCATGAGTACGGGCATTTCAGTCGTATCTGTCCTAACAGTAGTTCAGGCGCTCAGTGTTTTACCTGTCAGGGGTACGGCCATTTGGCTCATCAATTTCCTAGCGATACTGGTATGGTGGAGGGAGCGGAGCAGCCCACTCACATGGCCAGTTTTGCAGTGCCAGTCGGAGAGGAACCACAGCTGGGCGGAGTGTTCAGCTGACAGAGGTGGTTGCCTACCGCGGGTGGACTGTGTTGTAAACGGATGTCTCGTTTCTGTTCTCCGTGACTCAGGTACAACGACCGCAGGGGTCAGACGTAGCCTCATTAGGAAGGATCAGTTCACGGGGGAGACGCAGAAAGTGATTTCTTTCGGAGGAAAGATAGAATCTTTTCCTTTGGCTTATATAGAGGTTGACACGGAGTTTTTCTCAGGGGATCTGATTTCTTGTGTCATCGACGAGCCAGTAGTTGACTTAGTTCTCGGTAATATGAAGGGTGTGCGGTCAGTCATCGGTAGGCTCGGGGCGATTAAAGCTGAGAAACAGTCAAAAAACTCCGCCCCGCACGTGTTTTAAAAAAACTTTGCAGGACCCAGTGAGGGCCCTGTCTTCGTGAACGTTCGGCTAACTTCGGCAAACCGGTTTGCAACTCAGTTGACTGAGTTTTCAACTGCGTTTGTCGTGCTGGCAAAACTCCCGTGAAAAAGACAGGCCACTTCCTGTATGCAGCGAGTGGGCACCGCGACCACTGATCTAAACCAGCGATATTTTTACTGATATCAACAGTAGCAGACGACACTCGACCACCCGACGGACAGAGCAGGCCATTTGTGTATTGCCTGGACGCACACTGGATATGGACCAGGCCGAGCTATCCGTAAGTTACACAGCACAGCCTGAAGCTTTATTTGATATCGGAAGGGTGAGGAAGGAGGGGTTATTTGTCGTTGTGTGTTTGTTGTTATATCTTTTCATCTGGAGTGGCCTACAGCAAATCTTTTTCTCCATACGAAGGACAGCTACTAAAAATCAGCTTGACCCATGGCGACCTTGTATCTTTTGGCATCTATGTAAACAGTCGATTCTCTCTCTCTCTCTCTCTCTCTCTCTCTCTCTCTCTCTCTCTCTCTCTCTCTCTCTCTCTCTCTCTCTCTCTCTCTCTCTCTCTCTCTCTCTCTCTCTCTCTCTCTCTCATCCAATTTACTGTGTTGGTTGTACATCACAATGCTTCTTTATTTATATTAGCCTATATTGGACTGGAGGTACGTGTTGAAAAAATTCGTTCACAACTACAAAGTGTCAGGAGTCATACTTACAGCATGTACAGCCGTACATTCTGCCATCATAGTCCCCAGCGCGTAAAATCCGTGGCTGTCGGTCAGTTTCAAAGTGTCACAGAATCGTCTGCTGTTGTCCGATCTGCTAATCGCGATGATTTCCGTGCAACAGGAAGTGGTCTGTCGTTTTCCGAGAGTTTTGCAAGCTCGGGATACGCAGTTGCCAACTCCGTCAACTGAGTTCGAACCGATTTGACCCACTTAGGGGCAGGGCCCAAGCTGGGTCCTGTAGTCTTTTTAAAACACGCGCTAGGCAGGTTTTTCTCATTGCACCTCAGCTTTAAGCCTCACGCTCCTCGCGGTGCACTTGCATCAGTCGCGACGAGAGCACGGAGCAAGCGTGATCGTGACCATAAGGGCCGTGTTATTGCCGTCCAGAGTAAAGGGACCGGTCCGCGGGTTTGGCCCACCAGTCGGGTTGGCCAGAGACGGCATAGTTCTGTTGCGAACAAAAATCCGCTCACCACCCCGTCTTTAGGTAGGTCGGAGACTATTGAGTCTCGCGATTGTGTGGCCGTCGTTGGAACGTTTTCATTTCTGGAAGTATTAACTCGTTAGTTCTGTTTTCGCGTTTGTTGTGCGATCCGAGTGTGTGCGTTGAGGTTTAAGACTGTGTTTAGCTCTTTTGGTTATGATAGGGTAGTGTGTTGCGTCCAGAAGTCTTAAAAATAAACTCGGTCGTTTCTTTTTTTCCGAGGAAGGGGGAAATTGTGATGAAACTCTATGCTCACGCATAGGGTTCACACAGAGGGTTTAGTACGGTACAGTTTTGTTAGCGGTTTGTTTTGTGACGATATTCCGTGAGGCACATGGTCCACGTGAAATCGTAGAGTAACGTTTGGCACGGGGGTTTTAGTGAGTTCAGGCGAACAAAGCTGCAGGAACGTCAGTGCGGGCTTTACTGTCAGTGTTAGCAGACGTGTGTGAGATACCTTAGCCCGTATTCCAAGACTCTGAAACCTAGAATTCAGGTATGTTTTTATATGTATTATTGATACTTGCTTTGTTAAAAACAGTATGCGTTGGTAACAGTATTTCGGTTGTGTAGCATTGATTGGCTTGGTTCGGTTATGTTGGTTTGGAATTCGTTGAGGTAACTGGTATTTTGCCAATATGGTTGTTTACCTAGATAGATAACTAAGAAATGTGAGGTGTGTATGCCTAGTCGTTATGAAGGCAGTACGTGGTTAAGTATAGTCTTTTCCAATGTATGAAAGAACATATAACGAGAGTGTCAGGTTATAGTTTGTTTCAATGTAGTGACAGAGATATGGGGTGTTACGAAAAGTAGTTCGGGTTTTGAAGCACGTAGTCTAGCAGCTTACGCAATTTCTGCAGAGGTAAGTAGTTCGTCAGAGTAACAATAGTTTGCAGGTACGAAACGAAAGTACTACAGCCATAAGGTTTATGCATGGCAACAATATTTGTCCTATGGGTGGAGATATTTTCGTAGAAGTGTTTTTTCCGAGAGCTATTTTTCGATGTGAGGGAACCAGTCCTCGTACATGGCCCGGATAACGTGCAAGACATTTTTGTGTGCATAACATTGAAAATTTCAAGCATACAAGTTACAAGTTTATTCCCGTGAGTAAATTAAAATCATGAGCAAGTAAACAACGTTTATATATTTACGATAAATCAAGTTTAAAAGTAATATATTTAAAGCAGTAAGCATACTCGCGTCACTAGTTTCAAAATGGCGGTCAGCGAGATGCCTTCGAAAGAAGTCAATCAGACACGCACGGTTGATGCAGCATTACTTTGCTCCTGAAGTGAAACGGAGGTTATTTTCGATTTTAACTTTGAAGTACATCTTATCAACGTCAAATACGTTATTTTTCCTGGTCTTGAAAACAGCCTTTCTCATAGAACTCGGTCTTTTGTGGGAGGAAAGCATATCTAAAGTAAACTCCCTTTGTGTATGTTGTGCATTGTGATTGCCGACCATCTTCAACATTCTGAAGACTTTTTGTCCGGATACAACATGTATGTTGTTCGTCTGTTTTCCAGCCTAACAGCCCTAAGTGTAGGTCTGCTCGTCTTTTTTTATTAGTAGAGATGGGATTTTTAACTGGTCAAGCACACTCTTATCCGACTGATCTCAAGCACAAGCCAGGCAGAGTGAAATCCATATCCGAACCGTTTCCATCTAAATCACCATGTTCAGCTAAACACCTAAATATACAAATTTTAGTTTTTGCAACCCATTCAACCAATCCGCACTCAAGTACTCACAAGAACTCTTATGATCAAGCTGTATCGGGACTGCATGAGACACAATACAGATAGTAGTAGCCCTCCCCATTATATTACATGTTTTATTTATTTATTTATTTTTGATTCATTTATGTATTCACTTATGTATTTATTTATTATTTATCCTTTTAATTATGGATGGAAGGAATTCCTTGATGCACATGATCACGTGGTATGGTAGTGGCCACCAAGGAGAGGAAATTTGTTTTCAATATGCATACATCTGTGCATGTTCATAATCAATCCTTTACTTTGCATGCTTATTCATAGGTCCCAGGTATCTCCGACTTATTTTATTTTTTAATTTATTATTTTATTTCTTTTTTTTTTTTGTTATGTATGTTTGCACATACACATCAGCATACAATAATTGATTGTACATTGCTTAACGTCCCGACAGCAACAAGACGTTCTCATGACGTGCCTGCACTGCTTGTGAAAAAAAAAACTAAACAGAATATTGAATTATGTCACCAGCCGGTCTAATACGCTAAATAAAACTAACCAGACCATTTAGAAACAGACCTCCAATATCAAGAGCTACAGGCAGTTCAGACAGTGGGGCGAGTTTAAAAAAGGAAAATACAGGTGAATGTATCAAGGGTAGACAGAAACACATGCCCCAGAATAGAGGGGAAAACCCACCCTGTGGGGCTGACCAGGGTGACCCTGGAACTAAAAAGTAGTTAACCCCACCCAAGCCTCCCAGGGCTGACCCGGGTGGGGGACATCAGCATACAAGATGAGAACATGCATGTACACATATATGGTAATATATGATGTGAACATAACATGTACACATTATAATATGGTAATAGGTGCATACCACCAGCTCCCCACCCCACATACAAAACCACAGAACACCCATTAAAAGACATGCACGTCTGTGCATGTTCATAATATATCTTTTACTTGGCATTCATATGTCCTAGTTATTTAAATTTATTATTTATTTGTATTTGTTTGAATAGTAGATTTTGTACATATGCTGATGTTCTCATACACATACATGGTAATACTGCCTACTCCCAACCCCACTCCACAACCAAAGAACACCCACCAAAAGACACGTACATCTGTGCATGTTCATTGTCTATCCTTTACTTAGCATTCATATGTCCCAGGTATCTTGACTTACTTTATCTTTTTATTTAACCGCCTTGAGATGGCATTAGTCGCCTGTTCGGCATTAAACCCAAATAACTATTTATTTAAATTATTTATTTTGTTTGTAATGCAGGTTTTGTATATACACATCAGCATGCAAGAAGAAAATACACATATATAGATGCCATATGGCCTGCTCCCAACCCCTACCTAAATACACACATAAAACCGCAGAACACCTACCAAAGGACATGCACATCAGTGTGTTGATAATTGTAATCTATCCTTTACCTAGCATGCATATGTCCCAGGTACCTTAGACTTACTTATTTATTTATTTAAATTATTTATTTATTTTGTTTGTAAGGTAGGTTTTGTACAAGTACATCAGCTTACAGCTTAAGAACATACACCATGGTGCCTCTGTGCATGTGGCCACCAGTACTGTTCTGTCAGATCTGTCACGCCCAGCCAATCATCTCTTCGAGCGTCTGCCCTCTGGCCAGCGGTTCCGCGCTTTTAAAGCCAGAACCTCTCGATTCAGATGCAGTTTCTTTCAAGAGGTTGTGGTCAGTACATCACCATCCATGAAACAACGCACATATTCAATATACATGGGGACGTAGCTTCATGTATAAGACACTGCGCTGGCAGTCGTAAGATCCCGGGTTCGAATCTCCTGGTGGGCAGGAATGGAATGTGAACTTTTCCTCATTCCCATCGAGTCAAATTTACGTACAGACTCGGTTTACGGTTGTCTGTCTCGCTTTCGTGACCACAGCACGCATAATCATCAAGTGCGCATGTTAAAAATCCCATTACCACTACTCGAAAAGAGAAGACCCGCTAGGACTGGTTAAATGGAAACAGAAATATTTCACATGCACCGACGTTAATAGCCGGGTGGAGGTTTGCACATCACGTAGTGCTTAGTAGCAGCAGGCTTTTAGAGCGCCAGCTTCCATCCCTACGGCGGCGTCTTGAACATCTTTAATTAGATAGATATGTGCGCCTTGGAGACACCATGTCACCATACCATACCATTCCATGATTTGAGACATATGACTGATTTGTGTTTAATATTGTGTTTGTCTATCTTTTAGTGTTGTATATAGGATGGTCGCCAACTGATGAATGCCCTACAAGTGAGGATGCATTTTACTGTCGCCATGCCACACAAATCCTTGTAACGTTTTACTTGGTGAACAAATGTCTTATACACGTACATGGTAATAGGTGCCGTACAGCTCGCTCGCAACCCCAATCCAGACACACACACACACACACACACACACACACACACACACACACACACACACACACACACACACACACACACACACATACACACACAAAACCACAGAACACCCACCAAAAGAATGTACATCTGTGCATGTTTATATCTATACTTTACTTAGCATTCATATGCCCCATGTATCTTTGGCTTACTTTATGTTATTTATGTAACTGCCATGCGATGGCCGTAGTCGCCTGCGCGGCGTTAAACCCAAATGGCTATTTATTTAAATTATTAATGTATGTTTGTTTGTAATGTAGGTTTTGTACTTACACATACGCGGTAATAGGTGCCATACAGCCCCACTTTCAACCCCACCCCACATACACACACAAAACTGCAGAACACCCACAAAAGACATGCACAATTGTATACTGATGGGCATTAGTGGACTCTAAAACCTAAATACAGAAACTTGAGGTTAAGAAAGTGGCTTGTATTGACTGCCTGTATATTAGCTGCCCACCTACAAATCTCATGTGCACAGTTAATCACACTTCACATGCAGCCATCAGTTCTGTGAAAAGAACTGTTGGCCTCATGCACAGGGGCACCAAAACTTAGAATTAAGACCACACCTGATAACGATAACAGTACTAATAATATATGCATACTCAGCCACTATTTCTGTAAACAGCAGCTTAATAAACAATCTCTCTTGGCTTGACTTCGCGAACGAAGATTTTATAGGAGTTGCCCACGACGTCTGCAGGCTTGTTCGTGGCTGCGGAGGCCAATCCGGGACAGGCAGGTTCGACCGCAGTGGCTGCAGGGGGAGGTATGGCCAGGGTTCTGAGTTGCGGCATCTCTGTTTTTTCTCCTGAGCCGCTTGTCCTTAAGGCTAGCTCTGCGAGAGTCCTCAAAGGAGACAGCTGCCTTGTAAATGGTGGAGCGCCAGGTGTCACGGTCCACAGCAAGCGAAGACCACTGGTGGTGGTCGATTTGGCAGGCACTAAGTGACTTCTTGAGACAGTCTTTGTATCTCTTCTTTGGTGCCCCTTTGTCACGGTGTCCAGTAGCAAGCTCGCCGAACAGGGTGATCTTTGGTAGGCGATGATCCTCCATCCTGGAGACATGCCCCGCCCAGCGGAGCTGTGTCCACAGCAGCAAAGCCTCGATGCTCACAGTTTCAGCCTGTTCAAGGACCTCGACGTTGGTGACATAGTCACTCCAGTGAATGCCCAGGATGGTGCGCAGGCAGCGCTGGTGGAAGCGTTCGAGGAGTCGTAGTTGGCTGCGGTACGGAGGGCCCAGGACTCGGAACCATACAGCAGGGTGGTGAGGACCACAGCTCTGTACACGCTGATCTTGGTGCCTGTTTTCAGCTGTTGATTGTGCCACACCCGCTTGAAACGTCGCCCGAAAGCGCTGTTTGCTTTTGCCAGCCTGCTGTCAAGCTCCTTGTCCAGCTTGGCGTCCGACGTGATAATGCAGCCAAGATAAGTAAACTGGTGCACTGACTTTAGTTCAGACTCGCCACTGGTGATGTGAGGAGGGCGATACACTGTATAAACAATACTAGTGGCCAAATGCACACATACATCATGGATGATGCCACCAATGATCACTTCAAACAATAGGATGCCCAGTTCAGATAAGTGATACCGTGAACTAGCCTGCACATGCAGCCATCAGTTCCGTAAATAGTACTGGTGGCCACATGCACAGGGGCACCAACTTAAAGGTGAGGCCAAAACTGCCACTTCAAACAAAACGCTACCTAAACACATATCAATGATACAGTCAACCTCCATATGCGTTAGGCGGGACAGGTTTAAAGTATGGGACTGTAACTCTTGCAGCGAAATGTCAAAACCAATAAGAAGATAATGTAATTGTGTAACGTATGAAGACTTGCCTCCAGTCGTACGCACAGACTCTCGCTCAACACTGAGACGCATACACCGCCACTGACTCAGACGGGTGCATTCATGCGGTAAAACGCAACTCACGAGCTTCCTTTCTAACGGAACTTTTAAACATAATAAATGAAGAAACGCTCAGAAACGATCAAACTATTTACATGACACCTTCCCCACTACCATCATCCAAACATCACATACACATACACAATATCAATGCAAGGCTAGGTAGTAGAATCATTCTCAACCGCCTCAAAACTTTCGCCGAGGAACTGCTGGCAGAAGAACAGGCTGGCTTCAGAGTTGGAAGAAGCACTGTAGAGCAGATTTTCAACTGCCGCGTCCTGATCGAGAAACATCTGCAGCATCAGCGCGAACTCTACCACAACTTTATTGATTTCAGGAAAGCATTTGATCGCGTCTGGCACGACGGACTCTGGCAAGTCATGAGATCGTTCAACATAGAGGAGGGACTGATCCAAATGATAGAAGCGCTTTCAAGAACGCCTGCAGCGCGGTTCTACTTAACAATCAGTCAGGCGAGTTCTTCAGGACGACGATCGGTGTCCGTCAAGGATGCCTGCTCTCTCCTGTCCTTTTCAACATATTCCTGGAGAAGATCATGCAGGAAACCCTCCACGACCACCATACTTCAATCTCTATTGGTGGCAGATCCCTGTGCAATCTTCGATTCGCAGACGACATTGACCTCATGGCAGGCAGCAATAGTGAGCTCCAAAACCTGACAGACAAACTTTCAAGTAGCGCAGGGTCTTATGGCCTGGAGATCAGTACGGATAAAAGCAAAGTGATGATCAACACCACAAGCGACAGCAGCAGCAACATTCACATGAACGGCCAGAAGCTAGAAGAGGTCAATAGCTTCAAGTACTTGGGAGCCACCCTGTCCAAAGACGGTAGTTGCATAGCAGAGATCCGTATCAGGATAGGTACAGCAACATCCGCAATGGCCAGGCTGGACAGGATATGGCGAAGTAACTCCATCAGCTTCACCATCAAGTACAGGCTTTACAAGTCCCTCGTAGTGTCTATTCTACTCTACGGCTGTGAGACTTGGACACTGCTTGCAGACTCAGAAAAGAAAATCCAGGCCTTTGAGAACAAGTGCCTGAGGAAGTTGCTCCGCATCTCGTACCGCGAGCACAAGACCAACGAATATGTACGGAGCATCGTCACTTCCCTGGTGGGCCCACATGAACCCCTTCTGGCAACCGTGAAACGGCGCAAGCTTGCTTGGTTTGGCCACGTGACCCGACACAACACCTTGCCCAAGACTATCCTCCAAGGCACTCTCGAAGGAAGTCGTCGGCGAGGTCGTCAGAGAAAGAGTTGGGTCGCAAACATAAAAGAATGGACCGAACTCGAGATGCCAGACTTGCTTGCCACCGCCCAAAATAGAACTCAGTGGAGAGCACTGTCTGCTGCTGCTGCCTTTCAGTCCCCCCAACGCCCAGTTCGGGCAAGGGACTGATGATGATGATGATGAGGTAGTAGTCTCTCACACTCCAACCTGTTTGGTGTTCTCGCCTGGTTACGTTTAGTCCTTTCACGTCTAGGCGTGCAAGTCCTTTCTCATACGCTCCCGAGTCGTCCTGTCTCTCGTACCGTGGAACCCCCACCGGGTCTGCACTAGGGGACCTTGGTGGGGTTGTCTATTTTTTAGTTCCTAGGGTCACCTTGTCTAACCCCTGCAAGGTGGGTTCTACACTTTTGGGGGTTTGTATTTCTGTCTTTCTGGTCCATTCATCTGTATTTTTCTTTTGAAATTCTCCCACCTGTCTGCGCTTCTTGCAGTTCTTTTCTTCATTTAGCGCAGGCACGTCCTGAGAAGGCCTTTGTCGCTTGCGGGACGTAAAGCAATCTAACTCACTCACTCGTACCGTGGACATCCTCGTTACTCGTACCGTATCTTCGCTGTGACCCAAGTGTCTCGGCACCGGTCGCTCACTCCCCGAGTGAAGAGATAGAGAGATGCCCTGGCATTAGGTCTCTGGTGACTGACGTCTCGGCGTCCGTCGCTCCAGCTCCGACAAGCACTCTGAACAGTAATAAAGTTCTAATCGTAACACTTGCACATATTGGATAATATGAGAAACATTATGTAACCTGGCTGATACAAATAACTCACACGTTCATTCACACACAAACACGTACTTCCTAACCCAAACTACTTTCGTAACACCCCCATAACTCTGTCACCATCTTGGAACAGACTATAACCTAACACTCTCGCCATACATTATTCTTTACACTGGAAAAGACTATGCCTAACCAACCACGTACTACCTTCATAGCGACTTGGACATACACCCCTCATTTCTTAGTTATCCAGCTCGGTAAATAACTATATCCGAAACACCGGTTGCCTCCATGACTTCCAAACCCACATAACGAAACCAAACCAAACAACGCTATACAACCGAATTACTCTTACCAACGCATACTGTCTTTAACTAAGCAACCATCAATAATACATATATATAAACATACCTGAATTCTAGGTTTCAGAGTCTTGGAATACGGGCTAGGTATCTCACACACATCTGTCCAAGCTGACAGTATAGCCTGCACTAATGTATTTACTGCTCTACCAGACTGAGCTCACTAAAATTCCCTGTGTTTTTTAAGATTCCACGTGGGTCTCGGCCTCACGGACTATGGGCACAAAACAAACCGTTGACAACTACTGTACCGTATTTACCCTACTGTGTGAACACTATGCTTGAGCATAGAGTTTCATCACAATTCCCCCTTCCTCGGGAAAAAAAAAACGACCGAGTTTCTTAAGAGTACTCGATGCAATTATACTAACCTCACAGAACAAAAAAAGAAAAGAAAACAACAAAACAGCCTTAAACCTTAACGTACAACCTCGGATCGCACAGCGAAAAACAAAAACAGAACTAACGCGCTAACACCTCCAGAAATGAAAACGATCCAATGACTGCCCACGCAATCGCGAGACCCCAGTCTCTGACCTACCTACATATTGGGTGGTGAGCGACATTTCTGTCCGCAACAGAACTATGCCGTCTCAGACCAACCCGACTGGTGGGCCAAACCCGTTGACCGATCCCCTGATTCCTGACGGCAATAACACGGCCCTCCTGTTTACGAGCACGTTTGCTCTGCGCTCCAGTCGCTACTGATGCGACGCACTGCAAGGTTCGTGAGCTCGCTTTATCGCTCCAACTCTACCGATGACAGGCTGCACACCCTTCATGTTATCCAGAACTAAATCAATCACTGGTTCGTCAATGACACACATCAGATTACCCGAGAAAAATTCCGTATCAACCTCTATCTTAGCCAAAGGAAAAATTTCTATCTTCCCTCCAAAAGAAATCACTTTCTGTGTCTCCCCTGTGAACTATCTTCCCTAACTAAGCTACGTCTGACCCCTGCGGTCGTTGTATCCGAGTCACGGAAAACAGAAGCGAGACATCCGTTAACAACACAGTCCACCAGCGGTAGGCAACCACCTCCCTCAGCTGAACACACTCCGCCCAGCTGTAGTTCCTCCCCGACTGGGACTGCAAAACTATGTGATCATACCAGGACTGTTAGGAAATTGATGAGCCAGATGGCCGTGCCGTGTACTTTACAACCAACATACTGTGCGCCTGAATTACTGTAAGGACAGTTCCAACTGAAATGCCCGTA
>BTPG01000007.1:127649049-127739049 GCA_036245525.1 Semisulcospira habei | reverse complement strand
CTCAGCGGGAGCACGAACGCCAAGTTCGAATTAAACTAACGCTCTCTCAAACTAGACATTAACAGCACAAGGCTCTCAAACTAGCAACGTTTCAGAAAAACAATATCACATATGCAAGTGTCCTTAGCTTAATATAACTGAAAGTTGAATAAACAATATATTTCACGTCACGGGGCCTTCTCGGCGGAAGCACAACCGTTAAGCTCAGCTCAACTCGACGCTCTTGCTTCCGCGATAAGGTCTTCCGTAACACAGGCTGCCTTTAAATAATACAATAACTCAAAATGCCATTGGGATACAGCTCCTCTCACAATACAGTCACTACGAGGAGATGAAATAAATCTCACAATGTATGACTTTCTTTACAAGATTATACACTGAAATTAAACTTAACCAGTTAGAAGTAATTAAACGGGAAGACCCGACCTGACTAAACGCGCGCCGGGACACTCGCAAAGGCACTCAGGTTCAGCGTCGTAGCCCCACAAGGTGGAGTGACACAGTCAGCCTCCACTCTCAATACACCAATGGATTAGGATAGGAACCAGTCGGAAATAGGATGCACTAAAACACAGGTGCAAAAATACACACATAAATAACTAGCAAAAGAAACAAAATAACCACATCACCCTTCCCACAACTTCAACTGCCGTCTCTTATACTCCCTTCACCATTCTCCCGCAATAATAAATTCATCCTCGACATACACCTTTCACCTCTCTCCCACAACGATAAACTCAATCTCAACAAAATACATATTTACACGACACCACACGACACACTTCCGATATTTACACTTTGTGGGACGACACACGTCGCCACTGCTAGTTGGCTTTGTGTATAGGAATCCAGCATCCACTGCCGAGTGGTATGACGACTTTGTACAGGTTATGGATAAAGTGAATGACACAGGCAGGGATATACTCATTCTCGGTGATTTTAACATTGACATCTCAAAACCCCATTCGATGTGGCAATGTACAACAATGCTGTTTGGACTAAAACAGATGATTACCACTGCAACCAGAGTAACCCACTCTTCGTGTACTTTGATTGACCACATCTATACTAACAACCCTCAAGCTATCATTGAAACTGATGTGCCTTCACTAGCTGTCAGTGACCACTTTCCCATCACCTGTACATGGTCATGTTATGTTCCTAAACAGAGCCGAACCCAACATTTATACATTACTTATAGATGTTTTAGAAAACTAGATAGAGATAGTTTCCTTCATGACCTCAGTTTTTTGCCGTTTCATGAAGTTTACAATCACAGTGACCCTGATGTAGCGCTCTCACTGTGGCTTGAACTGTTCCTCGGAGTGCTAAATAAGCATGTCCCTTTAAAAAGGAAGAGTCCGTTGTCGTGAGCCCCCCACCTGGATTATGGAGGAGATTAAACAAACCATGGAAGCCAGAAATCGAGCTAAGGGGGACAAAGATTTTACTGAGTTCAAAAGGTTACGTAACACAGTCAAATACCTTATCCGGGAGGCACAAAAAGCACTGGTAGAGAAAACTATACGCGGCGGGAATCCGTCTTCAGTATGGAAAATTTTAAACTTACTAACTAACAATAGTAAAAATCGTTCTGCAAATACGACTGCCAACCTTACAGCCGATGCATTTAACGACCACTTCATTTTAGCTCCGAAATCTTTACTACATGCTGAAGGTTTAAATCAGGTGGAGCATGTCGCATCGCAGAAGCTTAGTGACTTTTGTAAGCAAAGACTGTCCGCGGGTGATGCTTTTAATATCCCCTACATCGCTGTACATGAAGTGGGCAGATTTATCTCTAGTCTCAAGAACAAAAAGTCAGCTGGCATTGATGGTATCAATGGTTTTATCCTCGAACTTTCTCTTCCATACATTGTGGAAAGCTTAACCTACATTTACAACCTATGTATTCAAAATAATATTTTTCTGGCGGCTTTCAAAAAATCTAAAGTGGTACCTATACCTAAAACAAAAGACAACTGATCCAAATAATTTTCGGCCTATATCCATATTATCTATTCTATCGAAGCCTATTGAGAAGCATGTACACAAACATCTTCTCGAATTCCTGGAAGAAAAGTCTCTCCTGAATAAATATCAATCTGGTTTTCGCCCTAAACATTCGTGTCACACTGCCTTGGTTCATATGATTGACACTTGGCTGCTCAACATCAACAGAAACAAAATGTCTGGTGCTGTCTTTCTAGACCTAAAAAAAGCGTTCGACCTTATAAACCACGAAATTTTATTAGAGAAACTAGTCTGCTACTTTAACAAGAACAGCCCAGGGACACTCTCATTCTTTCGTTCATATATCGTAGGGAGAATTCAAACTGTGTACATCAATGCTACCTTCTCTTCTGAAAAGAGTGTTGAGTATGGCGTGCCCCAGGAACCCATACTAGAGCCGTTACTTTTCTGTTTGTTTATAAATGATCTTCCACTTTATATATCCAATCCAAATATCGAATGTGACATGTTTGCCGATGATTCAACTCTTCACGCTGGCGGGAAAACTGTACCTGAAATATCAAGCAATCTTCAGCTTTGTCTTCAGGAGGTCTCACTGTGGTGCAAAAATAATCAAATGCTTGTAAATCCATCCAAAACGAAAAGCATGCTATTATCAAAGAAGCTATTTTTATTGTCAAGATTAAAATCTATCATTGATACTAAGACACGAAAGCTATTTTTCAACTCCTACATTAAACCTCACATTGACTACGCATCTACTATTTGGGACGGCTGTAGTAAGGCTAACCTTAAGCGGATCAATTCTCTATACAATCGCGCAGTTAAACTGATCCTCCCAATCCCCTCTCTAACTTTGGGGGAAAAGCTTCAGGCAACAGGGCTCCTTCCTTTACATCAACACCTTACGTTTAATAAGTGCGTACTTATGCACAACGCATTTTCCCGAGAAAGCCCCCCTCTACCTGGCTAAGCTTTTTACTGAGAGCGAAAGGGTCTACTGCACTTTGAGGAACAGTCTCGTCATTGAACGGTCCCGAATTGACTTGTTTAAATCCAGCCTTTCGTACGCGGGTGCCTATTTATGAAACTCACTTCCTCCACATATACAGCAAACGAGACATCTTCCATTGTTTAGGACGAAAGTTTTTAAATACATCTCTGAGCAAACTTGAAAAAAAGTAGATAATATGCCCAAAAGAGTCATGTCAATGATTTCCTGTGGTCCTCCGTTTTGCACTTGTTAGCTTTTACATAATATCTCTCTTTATCGTGGTGTTTTGCCTGCTCACTAAATTCCTACACATGAGTAGCTGTATCATAAGTGTGCAGTCGCTTTCTATAAACACACTTTTCCTTCTAACCCCCACCCACCCCCCAAGACCCTGTCATTTTGCTGTATGTGTGTGTTTTGTAATCTTCAGCGACTTTGGAGTAACACAAGTGACCTGTGGGGTATAGCCGCTTGTTTTGTGCTGTTAACATATTGTTTTAATGTTGCTTTTAATGCTGTAGTTTTTAGCAAGGACAAACATGAAAAGAGGCCTGTGCGCCTATTGTTTCCATCCTTGAGAAATAAAGTATCATTCTCTCTCTCTCTCTCTCTCTCTCTCTCTCTCTCTCTCTCTCTCTCTCTCTCTCTCTCTCTCTCTCTCTCTCTCTCTCTCTCTCTCTCTCTCTCTCACAGCCATTGTACCATCGACCTGACGCTGATCCTCACGCCTTTTCGTCCTACTACGGGAATTACGGCCGCCCCATCGTTCCCTGGCCCCAGGCCACACACCCCGGACTGCCACCGTATCGTCTTCCAGCCGCCTTTCCAGCCGTACCCGCCACCCTTCCCTCATTGGCAGTTACCCTACTTGATGGGTGGTCTGAGGCCCCCAAGCTGTGGTGTAATGAAAATTAATTAATCCGTGTCTGCTCGGCCCAGTGAGTGTGTTAGGTAGTCTAAGACGCACGGGCCCTTGCTGTGTACATAGCGTTTATGCTGACAATTCTCATTCAGTTTACTTGGTTTAGCGCGCAGAATTCAAAACTATGACTTTTTTTTTTTTTTTTTACTTTATTAATCTTGACTACGATTCAGCCCGCAATACGCGAGCCGCGGACAATAGCGTGTGTTCCTATGTGCATAGGAGTGTGAGCCCTTGTATAGGTTGTGTGGATTTAATTTGAAATAATAACAGAAACGTTTGAATTTCTGTGGATGTGTTTTAACAAGTGCTGTAGCACTAAGACATTTTTATTTAGTATACCGTGTTTCGTAAATAATGATTAATTTCTGGTAATCGGAACTGCGAAATATTACAGACTGTTTTGACATTAGCTGTGTGCTTGCCTTTGAGGCACCACACTGAGAACTGTTTGACTACGGAAGTCACAGTGACCTTCTAGCCTTTAGCCAGTGAATTGTCTTTTTTTTTGGTGTGTTTTCATGGGTGGACTCCAAGTTCTCTTGGCACGAGAGACTTAACCGTACTGTGTGTGTATGTGATCCCACTTTGAGATCATCGTGCATTTTTGTGTATGTGATCCCATTTTGAGATCATAGAGGCTTTTTACAGTGACTTTTACCTTAACGCGAACTGACGAGAAGCGATGCCGAAAGCTTCAATTAGCGTACAAACACTTGGACTGAAAATCGGACACCTTAATATTTTTCACCTGTTTCACAAGGTCCCCGATATTCGTTTATTTTTAAATGAGCCATCGCACTTCCATCTCTTTGGTCTCACGGAATCACGTCTGGGCCCAAACATCAGTGATGCTAGCTTACTTATTCCTAACTTTTCTCTAATCCGGCGTGACCCAGGCTACCCTGGACACACTGGAATAGCTGTCTATGTACATAGCTCTATCCGAAATGTGGTACGCAGACGTGAAGACCTTGAGTCCAGAGAGCTGGAGTGTGTGTGGCTGGAGGTGAAAATATCGCATTCCTCTCCCATCCTTGTCGCCTTTATGTACAGAAATCCAGCTGCTACTGCTGACTGGTATGACGACTTTGTACAAGTGATGGATAAAGTAAACGACACCGGTAAAAACGTTCTCATTCTGGGAGACTTTAACATCGATATGCTGAAACCCAAGCCTACATGGCAATCAGCGATCACTCTTTTCGGGCTAAAGCAGATGATTAAATCTCCAACGCGAGTATCACGCTCTGCAGCCACCATCATCGACCACATTTACACTAATAACCCAACAGCAGTAGCGGAAACTAATGTCTCTTCATTAGCCGTCAGTGACCACTTTCCCATCGCCTGTACATGGTCGTGCAATCTGCCCGCAAAACAAAGTCGGGACCAGCACTCGTATATAAAGTACAGATTGTTGAAAAAGCTTAAAAGCTTAATACGAATGCTTTCTTACATGATCTAAGCTACGCCGGATTTGATCAAGTGTATAACTGCACTGACCCTGAAAATGCGCTCACTATATGGCTTGATCTGTTCCTCGGGGTGCTGAATAAACACGCGCCGCTAAGAAGGAAGCGAGTCCGACGCCGCGAGCCACCCTCCTGGATAACGGAGGAAATCAAACTATGGAGGCACGAAACACCGCTAAACGAGAAAAGAACTTCCCTGAGTTTAAACGTTTGCGTAACAAAGTTAAGTACTTAGTTCGAGAAGCTCAAAAGTCATTTGTTGAAAAGACAATTGAGAACGAAAAATCTCCTGCTTCTGTTTGGACTGCTTTGAATACTCTAACAAGCAACACGCGCAGGCAGACTCGTATCATTCCACACGAATTCTCTGCGGAAAGCATAAACAATTGCTTTCTCTCAGCTCCAGAACAGCTACTTACTTCCAACAGCCCTGATCCGTCAGCGTATTTAATATCGGATCAACTGTCCATGTTTTGCCTAGAACGATTATCGTCCGTATCGTCCGATACGTTCGGTATCCCCTTTATCGCTGTTCACGCAGTCGGGCGTTATATAACGTGCCTTAAGAACAAGACATCTGCTGGTGTGGACGGTATAAATGGTTATATACTCCACATATCACTGCCTTATATTGTTGAACCCCTCACTTACATTTTTAACTTATGCATACAGTACAATACTTTTCCTGTGGCGTTTAAAAAAGCAAAAGTTGTTCCTATACCCAAGACCAAAGATACTACTGATGTAAATAACCTTCGTCCCATTTCTCTTCTGTCTGTTTTATCAAAGCCACTTGAGAGGCATATTCAAAAGCATCTCCTCCAGTACCTCGAAAAACGGTCCTTGTTAAATAAGTTCCAGTCCGGGTTTAGACCTAAACACTCATGCCACTCAGCATTAGTACGTATGGTTGATTCATGGCTAGATAACATCAACAATAACAAAATGACTGGCACGGTATTCTTGTACCTGAAGAAAGCATTTGATTTAATAAATCATGAAATCTTGCTGAGGAAACTTAATGTTTATTTCAACAACAGCCCGTCAGCCCTTTCATTCTTTAACTCTTATCTTTCTGCGAGAACTCAAGCTGTCTATGTAAATGGCAACTATTCCACAGAGGGTAAGGTAGAGCTTGGTGTTCCTCAGGGTTCGGTTCTGGGCCCATTGTTATTTTGTATCTTTATTAATGATTTACCACTACACATCACATGTGCTAGTGCCGAGTGTGACATGTTTGCTGACGATTCAACGCTACATGCATCCGGTAAAACTGTAGCTGACACAACCAACATCCTCCAGCAGAGCCTACAAGAAGTCTCTGAATGGTGCAGTAGAAATAGAATGATAGTCAATCCAACTAAAACAAAAAGCATGCTAGTCGCAACACGTCAGAAACATCAGCTGCAACCCGCGCCTCTAAACCTCTCATTTGAAACTGTCCCCATAGAGCAAGTACGGCAGCACCGTTTACTAGGGGTAATTGTAGATAACCAACTTATTTGGCAGCCTCATCTCATACACATCGGAAAGACAATTTCAAAGAAATTATTTTTACTATCTAAACTGAAATCGGTCATTAATCTGAACACGCGTAAACTATTTTTCAATGGCTACATCAAGCCCCACATTGATTATGCCTCAACAGTTTGGGATGGCTGCAGCGAGGTCCAGTTCAAGAAAATAAATTCGCTATACAGGAGAGCAGCCAAACTAATTATTCCTAACTCATCTCTACCCACTGAGGCGAGGCTCGAGGCAGCTGGACTCCTTCCTCTTGACAAACACTTAGTATTTAACAAGTGCGTACAAAGCTCTTAACGGTAAGGCCCCCGGCTACTTATCGGAACTCTTTACTCTTACTGAGAAGAGATACAGCACCTCTCGGAGCAACCTGAGCATAAAACGGCCCCGCATTGATTTGTATAAATCCAGTTTGTCATACTCAGGTGGTTTCCTGTGGAATTCTCTTCCTCTGCATCTACAACAAGTTAATTCCCTAGCTGGTGCACAGTTTATTCAAACGATGTGCTTAGCATGTCGTTCGAGTGAAAGTATACTTGTGGCGTGCCCCCCGGGTGGGAGTGTCTGGGGAGGGCTCCCGCAAACGGATATTATGACACGTGCAAACATCTTCTTATGGGTACCTTTGTGTTTTGCTAAATCGTTGTTGCTGTTTGTGAGTGTCATGTAGCTTTGCCTGTTATTATGTCAGATGTAGCAAGGACAGATTGGAAGAAAGGCCTGTGCGCCTAATATCTCAATCCTTGATAAATAAAGTTTCAGTCAGTCAGTCAGTCAGTCAGTCAGTCAGTCAGTCAGTCAGTCAGTCAGTCAGTCAGTCAGTCCTCTCTCTCTCTCTCTCTCTCTCTCTCTCTCTCCCTCTCTCTCTCTCTCTCTCTCTCTCTCTCTCTCTCTCTCTCTCTCTCTCTCTCTCTCTCTCTCTCTCTCTCTCTCTCTCTCAAAGTACTGAAAAAAGTTTTTCATCTTTAAGCCCTAACCTCTCACCTTGCTTAATATAAGCCTCTACCGGGTCCGACTCATTTAACTAGCTGTTCATTAATAAAACATAATTACATCGCATTCATTTGATCACTTGACATACTCATTGATTACATCATCTATGTGTCACCTTTCGCAGTTTTCTGTCTCGTTTTAATCCCAATATATATGTCAGTGCTAATGTCAGCTGCTAAGAATCCTTGCAGCGAACTGCAAATGTCTGTATGGAGACAAACTGCAAATAACACAGAAGCAAAATAAGTTCTTCGTTCGTGCAGTAGGCTACTGCTAGCAAGATAGGGTTTAATTTGAAACAAAGCATTGCATGAACTTCCAAGCGTGTTCACATTGTGCTGTGTGTTTTTTGGGGTTTTTTTTTTTTTTTTGTTTTTTTTTTTCGTGTGAAGTGTACTGTACCATCAGTGATCATTGAGACTGCATAATTGGCACTGGCAGTGATCGCACATCACAACATAGATTGCTAGTGCAACTGATTACAAATGTTACAGCAATAAATAATTAATCCAAGTTCCGAAACTTTGCTCAGCCATGACAGTTAAAACCAAGTGGTCTGGCACTTTTTCTCTTTTACCGCATGCAGAATGTTGCACTTCAGACATAGGCTTCGAAGATAGCCTTTGTGTTGCGTTTTTGTTTTTTTTTTTTTTTTTTTTTTGTTTTCCGAAACTTTGCTCAGCCATGACAGTTAAAACCAAGTGGTCTGGCACTTTTTCTTTTTTACAGCATGCAGAATGTTGCACTTCAGACATAGGCTTCGAAGATAGCCTTTGTGTTGCGTTTTTGGTTTTTTTGTTTGTTTGTTTTTTTCGGTGCTGTGGTGTCGATATGAAACGGGCAAAGCGGTGGTAAAGTCAATGGAAATAAACGTGACAAACCTTTATCAAGACGTAAAATGCACACAACAACTTTACACGTTTGCTTTTTGGGGGAAATAAACAAGGTTATGTAGAACAAATTAAACAAAAACTCGTCGGCACACCGACATTCACGGCAAGGAGTCCGCGTGTACGTGTCGATCACGTGATTTGGGATACCTTATTGTTCAGTAACAATATTTGAGCTCAAAGCAAGCTTTTCGTAATCGTTTCTTCTCTTAATATAATTAAGTGGGAAATTTACTTTAAAAAATAATGAAATTCTTTTAAGTGATATATAGTGCATACTACCACTAAATACAGGACCGAATGAGGCTCGTGTAAACTACTGATCCCCAGTGAACATGGCTGCGACAGTCCTGCTTTCGTCTGCCTTATTAGAAACAAAATGTGCTACAGAAAAAAATGTCTCCATCCTCCAGCGGTTTAAAACGAGTGCGCACTGCTTTTATTCATACTAGACTTCATTTTGATATACCCAAACCTTTGTTACTCTCTAGAAAATCACTATCTCGTAAACGGCTGATCGTCTATGAAGGGCAGCTGCTAGACTAACGTGTGGGTGTGAATGAACGTGTTAGTTTTTTTAATCAGCCGGGTTACGTAATGTATCTCATATCATCCAATGTGTGTGTGTTTAGCAAGTGTTATGGGTTAGGGGTCAAGGGGTCTCTGCCTGACTCAACGGGTGGGGGCCCCAGGGGAATGAGTTGCGTTGGTGGTGCGGGTAGTGGGGAACTTACAGCGCCTCCCCCGGGATCACTCTAGTCTAGGTCCTCTTGGCCTTCGTGAGGCACCCTCGTGTGAAATCCCTCCGGACTAGCACAGCATCCCTCTATCCCAATACCGTCCGTGCGTGGTCCCTGGCCACATCCTCTCCGAGGTGACCTCAAAAACTGGGTAGCACGAGCCCCCAGGCTAAACACGGCGGATCTAGAGTAGAGAACCTCGAAAATTAATCATTGTCCTGCTGCCTTGCAGGCCTGGCCGCTTGGCTGCGGAAAGGCTAAGTGATGAAAACCCTGACTTCCAAACCGCCATATCTCCAGGGAAGGTTTTTGAGCCAGAGACTAGGACAAGGACAGTCTGATAAAAAAAAAAACGACCCGAGGACCTCGATGCTATCGTCCCAGCTTGCTAGGCCATGGCAGACGAACCAAGGGTTTAAAGGGTGGGGCCAGTACTGCGCACACTGCACTCCACCAAAAAGCTCCACCGCGCAGGCTTTAGGAAACGTCCATGGACCATGACACAGACCATTCCAAGTCCTGTAGCGACGGGCGAGGGGCGAAATGGCAGGTGAAAGATGTCACTGGAAGCCACAGTCTCAAACCTGCATGCAGGCGGTTCAGGAATATTGGTCGCCTGATGTTGACCTGGGGATGTCAACGTCACTCGGCACACCCTGAACGACCAAGCAGTCTTCTCTAGGGACAGCACTGCTTGCTCCACACAGAGAGGGGCCTAGAAAAGGTGGCCTAAACAAAGCTCATCCCCTCACAACTCCAGTTGGCTAGCCGCGGTCAACGGGCATCTTCTCATGCGGTCAGAAAACAAGTAAAAAAAAAAAACGGACGCACTCTAATGACGACCACGACCGGACTCAACGTAGTATGCTGGAACATCCAAACCATGCTCGACACAGCAGACAGCGGACGCCACGAACGTCGCTCGCGCTCATTGCCCATGAATTACGGAGGTTAAACATCGACATCGCCGCGCACAGCGAAGTACGCCTCCCGGACGAAGACAGTCTCCAAGAACTTGGCGCTGGCTACACCCTCTAATGGTCAGGCAGGCCTGCATAAAAAAGACGGCTCTCAGGCGTGGGCTTCATGGTCAAGACCTCCATTGCAACAAAGATGGAAAACCTACCAACCGGTCACTCAGACCGCATAATGTCCATGCGCCTCCCACTGAGACATCAGCAACACGTCACCCTTCTCAGTGTGTACTGCCCGACCCTTCTGGCAGAGCCTGCAGAAAATTTACAAGTTCTACACTGACCTGCGCAGCCTCCTACAGAGCACCCCTGCAGACGACAAAGTCATCATCGTTGGCGACTTTAACGCCAGAGTGGGCCAGGACTCTGAAGCCTGGAAAAGAGTCCTCGGCAAGCATGGCGTCGGGAACTGTAATGACAATGGCCGCCTACTGTTGGAGCTCTGTACAGAGCAGCAGCTTGTCATCACCAACACTACTTTCCAGCAAAAGGACAGTCGAAAGACCACCTGGATGCATCCTCGCTCCAAACACTGGCACCTTATGGACTATGTCCTAGTGCGTCAGAGGGACCGCAGTGACGTCCTCCTCACCAGAGTGATGCCCAGCGCAGAGTGCCACACTGACCACCGCCTTGTCCGCTGCAAACTCAGGCTCCACTTCAAGCCAAACCCCAAGAAAGGGCCCCCCCCCCCCCCCCCCCCAAGAAAAAGCTTGATGTTGCCAGCCTGCAGCGTGACGACGTAAAAGCTGCCTTTCAGACAGATTTATAGCGCAGGCTCACAGACACAGCGGACCCAGCAGACTCCTCCCTTGAAACACTCTGGGAATAACTGAAAACGGCTATCGCAAAATCCTCTGCAGAAGTCTTGGGTGTCGCTAGAAAGAGGAAGAAAGACTGGTTTGACGAAAACTACGTAGAGATCCAGGAACTCCTAGGAAAAAAAAAAAGAGCCGCCCATCAGGCCCGCCTAGCCCAGCCTTCCTGCCCTGTGAAGAAGTCTGCCTTCTACCTCGTCTGCAGCAGTCTCCAGCGCAAGCTCAGAGATCTCCAGAACGAGTGGTGGACCAGACTCGCGCAGAGGACCCAACTTTGCGTTGACAACGGTGACTACAGGGGCTTCTACGAAGCACTGAAAGCAGTGTATGGCCATAGGCACCCGATACAAAGTCCCCTGCGAATCGCTGATGGACAGGCACTCCTCACAGATAATAACTCCATCTTGAACCGCTGGTCGGAATACTTTCAGGGCCTCTTCAGTGCTGAGCACACTGTTCAAGAAGCAGTCATCCTCCAAATCCCACACCTCCCAGTAAAGGTTGAATTGGATGAACCGCTCACTGCTGAAGAGACCCTCGCAGCCATCCACCAGCTCAAGAGTGGCAAAGCAGCAGGCATTGACGGAATCCCACCAGAGATCTGGAAACATGGAGGCCCAGCACTGCACAACAAGCTCCACGACCTCTTTCTTTGCTGCTGGGAGGAAGGAACACTACCAAAGGATCTCCGCGATGCAGTCATCATCACCCTGTACAAGAACAAAAGAGAGAAGTCCGCCTGCTTCACCTATCGTGGAATTACCCTGCTGTCCATTGCTGGGAAAATTCTTGCAAGGCTGCTCCTGAATCGGCTGGTACCTGCCATCGCAGAAGACCACCTCCCAGAGGGCCAGTGTGGCTTCAGAGCCAACAGGAGCACCACCGACATGGTCTTTGTGCTGAGACAGCTTCAGGAGAAGTGCCGCGAGCAGAACAAAGGTTGTATTTAACGTTTGTCGACCTAACAAAAGCGTTCGACACTGTGAGCAGGCAAGGCATGTGGCAGATCCTGGAGCGACTTGGCTGTCCCCCAAAGTTCCTCAGCATGATCGTCCAGCTGCACGAGGACCAGCAAGGCCAGGTCAGACTCAACAATGATCTCTCAGAACCATTCCCCTTTCTCAACGTTGTGAAGCAGGGCTGTGTGCTGACACCGACCCTCTTCACCATCTTTTTTAGCATGATGTTGAAGCAGGCCACAGTGGACCTCGACGATGACGATGCAGTATACATCAGGTATCGTCTCGATGGCAATCTGTTCAACCTCAGACGACTGCAGGCCCACACCAAAACCTAGACCAACTGATTCGCGAGCTGCACTTTGCTGACGACGCTGCCGTCGTTGCACACACAGAGAACGCCCTGCAGTGTATCACATCCTGCTTCGCAGACGCTGCCCAGCTCTTTGCACTCGAGGTCAGTCTGAAAAAACAGAGGTCCTCCATCAGCCGGCACCCAAGGTAGAGCATCGCCCTCCCCACATCACCATCGGCGATTCTAAACTGAAGTCAGTGCACCAGTTTACCTACCTTGGCTGCATTTCGCCCCAAGGGAGGGCTCATCAGGTAGGCATACGGCGTAACCTGAAATTGCAAACACAATTGTACCACAAAATTGCCTAGGTGTTGCCTTTTCAAAATTAGTATGTCTTCTTCCACTGCAACACCTCATAACGTTTTAGGGATGCAATCCACTTTGTGCTAGTGGTGCTGCCAGTAAAATTCTGGAGGCGGCTTCTAGTACATGCGATGCAGTCACAAAAGGGCAGCTGATGTCCTGATGACACAATGCAAGCTTACCAGCCTGGAATTCCATGGCATTAGCACAGCATTCAAATTCAAAAATCTTTATTGTCCATTAAATATATATGTATAAAATGGAAATTAGTCTTTGGCTCACAAACATGAACAAGCAATTAAACACATAATTTGCCATATATATAGATTTTTGAATTTGAATGCTGTGCTAATGCCATGGAATTCCAGACGTAGGGAGGAAAACATATATATATATATAGTTTTCCTCCCTACGTCACACGACCAGTCCCTTTAGCGCAAACCGTACCATGTGACCGTGATACAAAAACCCGTGTAGCGAAAAATGACGGGCTTCTTGTAGCCCTCTTTGTGACGCATCTTGAATGTGAGTTTTGTTCTATAAAAGATATGCAAAACGTTCAAAAGTAAAACGTTACTTAGTTTTGTTCGAAACAACAAGCACACTCAGTACTGGCGACGGCAACATCATGAAATATTTAAAATTACGTCATAAGTCGATTATGTATAAATGTATATTCCTTTGACGTCAGTCATGTCTGGCGTGATCCAGGTCGGAAGATGTCTTCTTGATTTCTTTTACGAAAATAGCGGAGGAATGAAAACAAATACGTTATTGGTAGCAGGGACTTGCTGCACGGACCCTTGTAGGACTTTGGAAGGTCAAAAGAACCACTGAACCCCTCAGGCCTTCGGCCTTCGTGGTACAATGGTTCCTTTGACCTCCCTCAGGCCTACAAGGATCCGTTTAGCGAACCCCGGTGATCAATACCTTATAATATATATAACACACACACGCACGCACGCACGCACGCACGCGCGCGCGCGCGCACACATGCACCCCACACACGCAAGCCTCTCCCCGTCCCGCCTTCCTTCTCGCCCCACCACCTTCAATTTCCCCCTACCTCCTCGCAAACACACACACACACACACACACACACACACACAAACACACACACACGCACACACGCGCGCGCACACACCTGCGCACTTACCTGAAGATCGATTTAGAGGTCTTGACAGAAGAAAATGTAAGAAAAAAAGGCATATGTTAAACGGTGATTGGTGATGTTTTACGAACCGGAACTTGCTTTTGAAACACATGTTTTGGCTCCAAGGTTCTGCCAAGGAGCCCAAACTGTGTGTCAAAAGCACGTCGTCGTATGGTTCAGGATGGAGGGGCTGGGGTGTACATTCAGTACCCAAACGGAAAATGGCAGGCAGAGGCAGTACCAACAGGCCTTCACTGCACAAATTACAGAGCTGAGGTGGAAGCCCTAGTCCGCGCAGCTAACACCCTTAGTGGCACTGCAGACCCTGATGCCCAGATTGTCTTCCTTACTGATGCCATGTCTGTCCTTGAGGCAGCAACAGCAAGCAAACTGCCACGTCTACAAGAGGCACTGCAAAACATCAAGTGCACCAGACTGGTGCTGCAGTGGATCCCTTCACACTGTGGCATCTACGGCAATGAAAAAGCTGACAGAATGGCAAAAGTGGGCGCAGAGAAAGAACAAGATGAAAATGGAGTCAGCTTCACAGAGATGAAGACCATCATTAAGTCTGTGTACAGACCACCACAACGGCCCCTAGACAGTTACCATCAGCTGTCCAGACAAGAGCAGGTGACCATCTTTCGTCTGAGGACCGGGCACAACCGACTCAATTTCCACCTGCACAGACGCTTCCACCTCGTGCCATCTCCCCTGTGCCCTTGTGGAGAAGCAGAGCAAACCGCAGAGCACATCCTCCAGGACTGTGGGAACCACCAGCCGCTGAGGGAGGAGATATGGCCGAAGCCCGCCACTCTACAAGAGAAACTGTACGGGCCTGTGGAGGCGCTACAGAAGACCACAGATTTCATTTTGAGAGCCAAACTCCAAGTGTGACGGCGTTCGAGAAGAAGAAGAAGAAGAAAAGCACGTCGAGGCTTGATGCAGCTAACAGATTGTGTACAAACAGTTGGCGGGTTTGTTGGTCCGACACGGTCTGCCTCTTCGGCGAGGGCTTCACCCCTGATCATGCAATTCTGGAGTGTGGGGCCTTTGCCCCTGTGTGCGTGGAATTCAGAGATCGATACCCAGGTGCGACGGCTATACATACTATACTAGAATCGGCTGGCTCTGATAATGTTAGCAGAGTTAGTACGGTATTGAAAATTCCCTTGTTAACTAGGCTAATCTGAGAGAGCGCGATTGACGTTTGCTTTCCCTATTCCCCTATTGTTTCAGATCTCTCTTGGCTTGACTTCGCGAACGAAGATTCTATAGGGCTTGCCCACGTCGTCTGCAGGCATTTTCGTGGCTGCGGAGGCCAATCCGGGACAGGCAGGTTCGACCGCAGTGGCTGCAGGGGAAGGTCTGGTCAGGGTTCTGAGTTACGACAGCTCTGTTTTTTCTTCTGAGCCGCTTGTCCTTAAGGTTAGCTCTGCGAGAGTCCTCAAAGGAGACGGCTGCCTTGTGAATGTAGGAGCGCCAGGTGTCACGGTCCGCAGCAAGCGAAGACCACTGGCGGTGGTCGATTTGGCAGGCACTAAGTGACTTCTTGAGACCGTCTTTGTATCTCTTCTTTGGTGCCCCTGTGTCTCGGTGTCCAGTGGCGAGCTCGCCGAACAGAGTGATCTTGGGTAGGCGATGATCCTCCATCCTGGAGACGTGCCCCGCCCAGCGAAGCTGTGTCTGCAGCAGCAAAGCCTCGATGCTCACAGTTTCCGCCTGTTCAAGGACCTCGACGTTGGTGACATAGTCACTCCAGTGAATGCTGAGGATGGTACGCAGGCAGCGCTGGTGAAAGCGTTCGAGGAGTCGTAGTTGGCTGCGGTAGAGGGCCCAGGACTCGGAACCGTACAGCAGGGTGGTGAGGACGACAGCTCTGTACACGCTGATCTTGGTGCCTTTTTTCAGCTGTTGATTGTGCCACACCCGCTTGAATAGTCGCCCGAAAGCACTGTTCGCTTTTGCCAGCCTGTTGTCCAGCTCCTTGTCCAGCTTGGCGTCCTCTATCTAAAACGGCCAGACTCTACTGTCTGGTTAAATAATAAAAAAAAATTACTGTTTTAATGCTCCCATTCCGATCTTGGGTATTGGCACCGGGAGCATGAATGTATACTCCAACGAGACACTAAAATACTTTTAATATGTATGTCATTCTTTTGTTGTGAATGCGCAGTAAGCGTCCTAATTATTATAAAATAATATTGTTTTTCTTGTATTATATTTTTTTACCTCATTGGGTTTCCCATTTAAAAAAAACGGATATTTGTAAGATAAAGTATTAATTAAATGTATAAATTATTTAGTCCTAGCCACTGCGCTTACTGTCTACCCTGATTGACCTGCAGTCTTGACCGAGTTTCCCCGCACACCATCGCAATGGCGCATGCGTGCCGCGCGGCAGTCAGGACTGATGCAGATTCGCCCGGCAGCCACCCCACCGTTGTTACCATATTCCACTTTAACTGCGTGCGCCGCGCGTTAAGATTAGACGGCTAGCATAGAGTGATGCAAGCTACTTCTCTGCCACTTCGTTGCCTCCCAGGTTACTGACTGATACAGCAAGCGTTGTTCTTATACTTAAAGCCACACTCCGCGTGCGTAGTGTGATGGCCTTGTTAATCGAGTAATCAGAATATACCTTTGATGTGTTGGGCTGCTGGCCCGTGCTCGACCCGCTATTCCTCTTAGTCATGGAATGTACATACCAATTTTACTGTAAACGTTTAACTTGTGTTAACTTTTAAAAAATTATTATAATTATTGTATGTATAGTCTTGCAACTTGAATAGTATTTTAACTTTTCATATTGGTGGTCCTGAATTTTAACTTTGATTTTAAATCATGGAAATATTTTTTTCCTTATTCCCTTGTACAAGGACTTTTGTTGGATTAATAAACATGAAGACCTAGAGTGGCGAAATCTAATAATAATAATATTATCGGAAACTCCTTTTATGTCATTTGTTAACCAAAGTATAAATGATAGTCCCCGATCACCTTGGTGCCAGTGGGACAATAAAATGGATACAACTAACTAAATAATTCAGGTTACGCGGTATGCCTACCTGAAGAGCCCCTCCCTTGGGGGCAAAACCGGTCGTAGGCCGCAAAACAAAAATCTATCCAGCAGGTCCAAGATCTGTTTGAGAATATTCATGCACTAGCCTCACCTCTCAGGGGGGGGGGGGGAGGAGGAGGACTGGGTATTCTCCAGCGGATTGCGGGGCGCCTGGGGGTAGTCCCTATTGCTACATGCAGTAGGTGGTCAGTGGAAGGCTCAAAAACATAGGTCTGTCATTCCTTCTCTCTCCTACTACCCTTTCTTTCTAGATCTCGTGAGCGATGCAGTCACAAAAAGGCCAGCTGATGTCCTGATGACACAATACAAGCTTACCAGCCTGCAGCCTGGAATTCCATGGCATTAGAACAGCAAGAGCATTCTCAGAATTTAATTTTATATTTATATATATATATATATATATATATATATATATATATATATATATATATATATATATATATATATATATATATATATAATGTATATGTATATGTATGTACAAATGCAAGCTTACCCGCCTATAATTCCATGGTGTTAACGCGGCAAGAGCATTCTCAGAATATTCATTCATTCATTTAATCCTTTTTAACGTCCCGCTGGCACAAAAGTGATCGGGGACTAGCTAGTTAAACTTTGGTTAACGTTACATAAAACACATACACTGATTCATTATTATCATTTATCTTACCCAAAACAACGGTCGATATATACATATTTACAAAAACATATCTTTAATTATTCATAGATAAAATTTCAGGACCACTGTTAAAATCAAGGTAAAAGAAGACTACGATCAAAAGAAAATTAAAGAGGACTTAAAATAATCTAATATTCAGAAGAAGAAACAAAAAGTTTACAAGCGAGCACGGGCTAGGAGTCACCCAAACACTTATATTAATACAATTATTAACACATTAATGAAATAGGTAAACACGAGAGGCCGCACAAGGGCAGTCCCCAGATACCCAATACAAATGTTTAGAGTAAAAGTTACAGCTATAGGGCAGCACCACCGTTAAGGGGAGGTCCAGCAGGCGAAAAGCAAAGCAGAGCGGAGCGAAGCAAAGCAAGGCAAAGCGAAGCAAAACAAGGCAACGCAGAGCAAAGCAAGGCAAGCTAAAGCAAAGCAAAGCAATGACAAAGCAAAGCAATGCAAAGCGAGGCAAAGCAAAGCAATGCAGAGCAAGTCGAGGCAAAAGCAAAGAAAAGCAGAGCCAAGACGGAAGCTCTATTAATATTAATCTTCATATTAATTTATCCAAAGGTGGTTTAGTTATATGGCCGACCCTGACAACAGTGTCAAGGTCGGCCGATTCTAAGATAGTATGTATGGCTGTTACAGTAGGATACAGTAAGCGCAGTTCTACGCACTGTGCGGAGAAGGCTCCACACTCCAGGATAGCATGATCCGGGGTGAAGTCCCCGCCGCAAAGGCATACGGGGTCAGACATACGAGCCCGCCAGCTATTAGTACATATTCTGTTTATTGTATCAATTGAAAAAGGCATTTTATAGATGATATGTTCTTTAGTAATTTTATAAGCAAGGACGCCCGGACAGCTTTCTGCAAGAATTTTACGATTAGAAAAATAAATTTCTCTAATTTGTTTGTCTACACGGATGTTTGCTTCCCCTGCGGCTAACGGGAGTCGGATCGGCTGGGCACCGGGTCCTCCAACGGCACCGGTACGCGCAGCCTTATCGGCGGTCTCGTTGCCAAGAATACCAACATGCGACGGGACCCACTGGAGGGCGACAACAACCCCTCGGCTGATTAACTGATGAATAACCATTTTAATTTCGATCACTATATCAGGTCGAACAGATCTTTGCCCTAATACTAAACTTTGTAGTGCAGCCCTGGAGTCCGTGCAGACCAGGAGCTGGTACATCTGCAGCGGAAGAGCCAGAACATGATTAAGAGCCATCAAGATGGCCACGAGCTCTGCCGTGCATATGGACCAGCCCCCACCCAGCGAATGGCTTAGCATTTTCCCCAGGGCTGGGATAAAGACTCCACACCCCACCTCACCATCCTCACCGACGGATCCGTCAGTATAGGCGGTGATAGCGTGTGGATAAGTAGCTTCAAGATATTCTAGCGTTTTAGATTTCTGTAAATGTATATTACTTTTTTTTTTTTTAGTAATTTCCGGTATCTGAGTTTTAATAGTAGCCATCTGGAGGGTCCAAGGAGATCTGGGGGGTAAAGGAGCTGGGGAGATAGTGGTAGGCACCACTCCAGCCAGCCCCAATACTTCACCAACTATAGACGTGAGTGAGGACTGTACCTTACGTTTTTGTATTGCTACACAGGATTGTTCTAGCCGGTCCATTTTAATTTCATTTAAATAAGTCTCTTGGGCGCTGTTAGCTGTTTCAAAAATACGGTTAACATATTTGGTGCAACATTTTAATCTATAAATGTTGAGCGGTAAAATATTGGTCATGGCGTACACTGCGCTGTTTGAGGCATAATGGGGTACACCCAGAATACATTTAAGAGATCGCATTTCTGCTCGTTCGAGCATTTTTAAATCCGAATTAGAAGCCGAAAAGAAACATTCCGCTCCATAACTTAAGTTAGACCGCACCATGGCATGGTGCAGGTGCACCAACAGTTTGGTGTCTCTGCCCCATGCCTCGTGTCTAAGAATTCGGATTAAATTTATTGCACCGTTCGTCTTCTGTACACGATGATTGATATGTGATTTCCAATTTAAAGTAGACGAAAACAGCAACCCAAGAAATTTAATCCGTTTTAAAGGAGTTATGGGGTATTTAATATTATCATTTGTGATTGTAATTTGTTTTTGAAACTTAACTTTTTGTGGACTAAATATTATCAACTGTGTTTTATCGGGGGCTAGTTCAAACCCATGTTTATCCAGATATTTTTGGATTTCGTCAATCGCCTTTTGAAATTTAACACACTTTTCTTTGGCTATTTCCCTACCTCGGAGATTTATAGTTTTAACAGATTTCCATATGGCGATGTCATCGGCATATTGAGATATTTTAATGTATTATTTGTATATTTATCAAGTTTAGATTTAAGATGGGCAGGTAGCTCAGCCATCATAACGTTAAATAGCAGCGGGGCAAGGCAAGTGCCTTAAGGAACCCCGCAATCGGTTTTATGTATTGCAGAGAGGGTCTGCCCGTACCTGACCTGCAGCGTACGCTTAAGAAAATTTTGGAAATAATTAAGTATACTGCCAGTAAGACCAAGAATCTTAAGTTTTTGTAACAGTTTTTGGTGCCAGACGACGTCAAACGCTCGCTTGACGTCGAAAAAGCAAGCCATAACTTTAGAATTACTCTTGAAAGCTTGTTTTACAGCTGACGAGAGGGCATATAATTGATCGGTAGTTGATCTTTTCTTTCGAAATCCTGCTTGAACAACAGGTATTACATTATTTTGTTCTAAATAATATTCGAAGCGATTTTTTATAAGACGCTCGAATATCTTACTCACATGCGATGTGAGAGTTATAGGTCGAAATGAAGTAGTTAAATTTCTTGGTTTTTTCGGTTTTATTATAGGAATAACAATTCCATGTTGCCAAGTTTGTGGAGGTAGACCCTCTCTGTAACACTGATTATATAAATTCAATAGTAAGTTTTTCCCCTCAAGGGGGAGTTTCTTTATCATAATATACGTAATCTCATCTGGGCCAGGTGAAGTTTTGGTACCCTTCACTTGAGATAGTACAGTGTCCAGCTCAGATAGGGTCAAAGGAAGATTTAACTCTTCCGAGCCGGTTAATGATAACACAGATGGGTTTTGAAAGGCTGGCGAACTTTCTTCTACATGACGGAAATTTTGGGCTGTCGGTGTCAAATTTTTAGTGGAGCTGACAGCCGCAAAAGTTACGGCAAATATGTCAGCCTTTTCTTGATCTGTATTATATTTTATTCCATTATCTATCAGTGGTACAGGGGACGGATTATAACTATTTTTAAGTTTTTTAACAGCTTTCCAGGCTTTGCTCATGTCTGTAGGAGACTGAACTTCCGCAAGGATTTGCTGTTTAAGATGCTCAAGTTTAGCCATAGCAATAATCCTATTACATGATATGTTTGCCGATTTCATCGCCGCATGGTTATTAGGTGATTTAACCTTCTTCCATTGGTTATACGCTTTTTTCTTAGCCCTAACGGCAGCGTCGCAATCCCCAGTCCACCAGCGGTTAGCGGGTTTACCGGGAGGAGCGCCCCTGCTACGAGGAATGGCCGACTCCGCGGCGTTAATTATGGCCGCAGTCAGCGTGTCACAAAAGGCGTCGACATCAGAGGTGTCGACGCCTCCAATGCAACGCCTGACCGCGGTTTCATACAGGGCCCAATCGGCCTTGTCATACAGAAATTTACCTTTGTTTTGGGAGTTTTTGGGTAGCCATACATGTTTATTGTTTAGCTCAAGGGTAACCGGGAGATGATCGCTGCCCATAGCGTCATCCCCCGGGGCCCAATAAGCATCTAAGTACAAGTTTGGAGAAATCAGAGTTAAATCTACTGCTGATGGATATTGTTGAGCACTATCGGGTATTCTGGTCATCACTCCCGTATTTAATATAAGCAAATTTGATTTTGTAATATCTTCAGCTTGTTTATGGACAATAATACGCGTAGGGGGAATTTCTGCAAGCCAAAGCGGGTGGTGGATGTTGAGATCCCCCATCACCACCCACCCATCACCCACCAAGGCCTGGATCCACTCTAACCCGGTAGGAGAAATTGACTTAGGTGCGTATAAGTTTAAAATATTTATTTCATTATGCGTATCATCTGACTTAATTTTAATATAATTACTATAGATTGGATGTACGTCATGTAGCGGAACCGGAGAGGTGAGCACCTCATGCGAGATCCCTACCTGAATATAGGTTGCAGTGTGTATCTTGTCTTTAAATTTTTTATTTGTTTCAGTTGTAGGAGGGTAGTGATAACCTTCAATACACGGAAGTTTAGATTTAATAGTACACAATGATTGCAGACAAATTATTTGCGGGTTATATTCATTAATGAATTTATTGAGAAATTGTATATTGCTATTTATGGCCCGGCAGTTCCATTGAAGGAATCTCAGGCAGGATTTATTTTCTTTACCCATCATGCTAAAAGGGGTGGTATCGAGAATACTTATTTATTATTTTACTAGACTTGTGAGAGTCGGCCACACGTGACCCACCTACAACACGTCCGAGTTATTAAGCAGAGGGACCAGGATGGTCATGATCAGTTGGCTAAACTGTAGCATGGCCATCACGATCCCCCTGACATCACCCCCCACAATCGCCTCAGTGAGTGCCTGTGTCTGTCTGTGGACGTCCCCTAGCATGAACGTAGTCAGCCCAGGGCCGTCCCCAGACCGCCGCACTTCTCCAAACTGGAGGGACCTGCGGGCCGACGGAGAGGCACCCTCCCCATAGGGAGAGGGATAAGGCGGTAGGGGAGGAGACTGATTTGCTGTTTCCGCAGTAGCGGCTAAGGCCGATTTTCGACTTGGTGCCCTTTGGATAAGGGCATCACGATAAGAAGGAGCTACAGGAGCCTCTCGAGTCCTGTTTGTTATTACCTGAGGAACAAAATTTCTAGCACTAGAAACCTCCCGAAATTTATCTGTCTGCTGGTTTGTTCTAATGGTCGGGTTCCGATCTCTCAGGATCGGAGCCCGGGTCCATGCCGTCGTATCTAAATCTCTAGGTAGGTTGGTTGGAACTACGGTTTGACTCTTCTTGTTTTGAATGTTAATTTGGGCCCTCCTGATGGCCTCTTTATATGGAATGTAGTTAGCATTCCTGATTTTATTCGCCTCCCTAGAGAGGGCTATTTGCGGACACTTCTGATAGGCGGCGCTGTGAGCGCCGCCGCAGTTAACACATTTAGGAGCCGTGCTGTGTAGACAGGCAGCACGAGCATGATCTCGGCCACCACATCTAACGCACACTTGGTGTTTAGCCTTGCACGACCGGGTCGAATGCCCAAGTCTGCAGCACTTGGTGCAGCGCAATGCAGACGGGGCATAAGGCTCGACCGGCAAGTAATGAACTCCTACCCTAACTTTTTCGGGCAGCTTTATTAGGTTGTGAAAATCGATCTTTACCGCCCTCGAGAGGGCCCCATCCCTAGCGGTAAGCCTGGAAACCCTGAGCCGCAAGGGAGTTATTTAACTGAGTCAGATCCTCGGCGAGGGGGATGCCGCGCACCACCCCCACCACCCTAGGGGTGGGGATGGTGCACTCCACCTCCGTCCCGCCAAGGCTCTTTTTTGAAGCAAGAAGTTTCTGAGAACGTCTATTTGGGCAGGATACAATCCAGGCGTCCCTGTCGATCTGTCTTAACGTAATTTCGGACGGGGCGACGCCGGCGCCCTCGCAGAGGTGAGGCTGCTGGGTACCGTAGTCCCGGAGGCGGGTAGAACCCCTCCAAGGTCACGGACCCGCACCGGGAAGGTACACCACACCTCCGCAGAGGCGCCGGCGCCGGCCACCCTAGAATCTGTTTGACGCTGATTTAGCCTAGCAGCTTGTTTTTTGTTATTTACTGGATTGTAACGACGGTGTTTTCGCTACTGAATTAAATCATTACATATATAAACGTTTATTCTAATGGAATGAGTGTGTGCGTGGGTTTGTTCTGATAATCAGTATAAAGGTGGGTGCACTATCTCTGTTCACTATACTCTTTCATCCACCACACACGCGCTTACAAACGAAGGACAAAGGCCACACAGTTATATCTCTTTGCCCTCTTTAACTATTAACAAGCACTCATAACATACATTAAACCACACAATTCACATCATATAAACCAATCTACACAAATAACAATTCACATCATATAAACCAATCTGCACAAATAACTAACAGTAACAAGTGGCATATAGGTTATTCACAACTTCAGCGCTCACACATTCACTCGCTACCGTAGAGGTCGTTGTCTCTCTCGAGAGACGTCACTCGACTCCTCTTTATACTAGTGTCGATACAGTCAATATCACATTGACGACTTGACGGATATTCCCGAACTGAATATTACTATTCAATGACTACTCACAGATTTAGAACATTCCTAGGCGTGAAATTAACGGCGCTAGGCGACAATAGCTACACTGACGGAACACCGCATGTGGTCCTGTAGCTCGAATCTGTGGTTTGCTTCGTAATTTCGGACGGGGCGACGCCGGCGCCCTCGCAGAGGTGAGGCTGCTGGGTACCGTAGTCCCGGAGGCGGGTAGAACCCCTCCAAGGTCACGGACCCGCACCGGGAAGGTACACCACACCTCCGCAGAGGCGCCGGCGCCGGCCACCCTAGAATCTGTTTGACGCTGATTTAGCCTAGCAGCTTGTTTTTTGTTATTCACTGGATGAAATACTTCCTGTTTATTAACGTTCACCTGTTGAACTACTTCCTTCCGCAGGGTCTCCTCCCCCTCCCCACCAGCAACGTCCTTCTCGTCGATGGTGAGAGGGGGGGGGGGGACCATCCTCCATGGGAGAGGAGGATTGTGGAGAATTTTGACGGAACAGGGGGGACAGCCGAAGCGAGAGAGAGGGATTCTCCGTCGCGTCGGCCAGCCCCTCTGCTACCGAAGCCAAAGAAGTTTGAGGTGGGGGTGCTACCCTAAGCTCTCCCGGGACTGTGCATGCAGCACGTGCAATGTCCGGGGAGTGGGGGGGGGGGATAAGAAATCCCTACGCTCTCCCTGGGCAGAGCCCCCTAATGGGACCCCGCCCGGGGATAAATCAGTCGGGCTAATCCCGTCTGCCACAGCGCTAACTGCCTCCAAAGAGTGAGAAGTATTAGGGACATCTCTAGCCCTAGCTCGCTTGTTTTTTTGTTTTATTTCTCTTTTTTCTTCTCTTACGAGAAGAGATTTCTTTTTTACTATCACCAGGGGCCGAAGAGGAACCAGTTTCCAGGTCAGACCCTGATGACGTCGACGACAAGGTCCCAATGAGGAAATCCATACAGTTTGACTCCACACGGGCCAGGTCTCGACAATAGAAAAGTCCTCTTATACAAAAAATTTAAAAACTCAGTCTAAGACTTGTTAAAAATTTTGAGTTTTAAAAAAGACGCTGCGTTTAAGAACAAACCAAGTTTCCTTGACCACAGGATAACACCATGCCAACCGAAAGCAAGCTACACAACAGGTAGTCCTGAAAAGGACTATCCAAGCTTTATCGTTACTGATAGTGGAGGCTCGGCAAAAGAGATGTAGACTGGCGTAGTAGCTGTAGCAGATGGTCTTGTAGCAACAGTCAATATGGCGGCCGGCTGTGGACGGTGGGAGCAGAGCGCAGCGAGGCGAAGGCAGCGTGGTCTGGTAGCAAGGCGGCGTGGCGCAGCAGGTAGGCGTAGTAGAAGCAAGGCGCAAGCAGCGTGTCTGAAGTGGCTGTGATGATGATGATCTCAGAATATATATATATATATATATATATATATATATATATATATATATATATATATATATATATATATATATATATATATATATATATATATATATATATATATATATATATATATATATATATATATATATATATATATATATATATATACCTAGGCAATTTTGTGGTGCAATTATTCTTTACTTTTAACAAAGACGTTGCCCAAAGCCAAAAAATACCAGCCTAGAATTCCATGGCATTAGCCTAGCAAGAGCATTTTCAGAATTTAATGAAAAATTACGTCCCTTGAGCTATTTTGATTGAGTGCACTTTTTGGCTTTTGGCGACGCCTTTGTTAAAAGTAAAGAATAATTGCACCACAAAATTGCCTAAGTGTTGCCTTTTCAAAATTAGTCTGTCTTCTTCCACTGCAACACCTCATAAAGTTTTTGGGATGCATTCCACGCTGTACTGGCGATGCTACCAGTCAGTTCTGGAGGCAGCTTCTAGTATATGGGTTGTGTTTGCAATTTCGGGTCCTGAATTTTATCCTAATTTTAGAAATTTTCTTTGAAATAAATTAATGTACAAATGACCGTTGTCTCTGTTCTGGGTCAGAGACCAAAACTCCAGCTATGTATACGAATCTTATATTTTTATCTCGTAATTTTTAACTCTGATTAATCTCTATATTGCGCTCAGATTAAAGTTATAATGGCTAGTCCCTGATCACTATTAGTGCCAATGGGACATAAAAATGAAGAAGATGATTCGGGTTACGTGTGAGTCCGAAATAGCTCAGGCGGTTAAACGTCGGAGCAGGAGAGCGAAGGGAATCGCCGGGTCGTGGGTTCGAATCCCGTCCCGGTCCCCGGTAGCTGGACTCGCAATCCAGGGTGGAAAAACGGATTTGTTCATTAGCATTTCCGTTGAAAGGTCCTGGTAAATCAAAGTGGCACAGTTGGAATGCGCCTGAGTTGATCAGTGTTCAGGTCGTACTCCATAGGCAATAGATTTCCCTGTCCCCCATCACCCGCCCGTCAGGGCCGTCCATGATCACCTCGGTGCTGTGGACGTTAAACCCGAACTAACTAACTAACTTCGGGTTACGCCAAAGGGAATCGCCGGGTCTAGGGTTCGAATCCTGCCCCGGCCCTGCTAGCTGGACTCACAATCCAGGGGGAAAAAACGGATTTGTTCAATAGCATGTCCGTTCAAAGGTCCTGGTAAATCAAAGTGGCACAGTTGGAGTGCGCCTGAGTTGATCAGTGTTCAGGTCGTACTCCATAGGTAATAGATTTCTCTGTCCCCCATAACCCGCCCGTCAGGGCTGTCCATGATCACCTCGGTGCTGTGGACGTTAAACCCGAACTAACCAACCTGCGGGTTACGCCGTATGCCTACCTGACGAGCTCCCTCCCCCCCCCCCCCCTCCCTCTCCTTTGGGGTAAAACCGGTTGTAGGCGGCAAAACCTTAAAGGTTCTCTGCCTGACTCAAGGGTGGGGGTCCCCAGGGGACGAGTTGCGTTGGTGGTGTGGGTAGTGTGGAACTTTTACAGCGCCTCCCCCAGGATCACCCTAGTGACGGCTAACGAATATATGTCTGGATTGCAACCTCTTCATCCTAAACGGCCGGACCCTTGGCGACTTGACAGGTAAATTCACATGTCACACGCCACAGGGGAGCAGCGTTGTTGACTATTTTGTCTGCAGCCAGCAGCTCTCGGTGGACGTTGTGAAGCTTACTGTTAAAGACCTAACACCGTACTCCGACCACTGCCCGGTAGAACTCGGGATATACGCGACGTTGAAGAACAAAAACAAGCGCGATAGCAACATAGCACAAACCCCCAGCACCTACACGGCACAAACAGACACGGCTAAACAATACATATGGGATAAAGACTCAGCGGATAACTATGCGAGCGCGTTCCTGTCAGCCGAGGTACAAGCACTACTAGACGACGTCACAAACAATACAGACCATTCTAACCATAACGCAGATAAAATAGAGGATATGGTAAAATGTCTCTCAAGGGCGCTGATCGGCGCCGCGGAGCTGTCACTGAGACAGAAACCGCGGCCCGGTTCTCTCCGTAAACACAGGAGGAAAAAGACAACAAAGAAATGGTTCAGTCGTGGCTGCATAGGAATGAGAAAAGACCTGAAATCTCTGCTCAACGCAATAAATAGAAATCCAGACAATTTCGAACTAAAATCCAAATATTTCAGTAAGAGGAAAACCTATAATAAATTCATCAAGAAGACAAAAGCCGATTACAAAAGAAAACTAGTGGATACCCTTAACGAAGCAATAGAAAAAGACCCAAATGCAATCTGGGCAGCAGTAAGAGAACTAAAAAACGTAGATACCCCAGTAGGCGCAGGAAAAACGATAGTTAGCGCTGCAAAATGGCTAAGCCACCTAGAGAACATAGTAGCTAGAGAGGTTGACGTTAAAGAGGAGAGAAAACGAGAGGTAGAAGCTAAACTAGAGCTCAAAGAGAAAGAACCATGTTTCAATAGCTTAGATTTCCTAATCACCAACATAGAAATAGAAACAGCTGTCAAACATCTAAAAATGAAAAAGGCAGGAGGCAAGGACGGCATCTCCAACGAAATGATAAAGACCAGCCTGCCCTACACTATCAACAGCTTGAGAGCTTGCTTCAACACCATCCTAACCTCAGGGCACTACCCGCCCTCGTGGAAAACAGGTGTCAGTATCCCACTATATAAATGCGAAGACGCGACTGACCCAAATAACTACCGAGGCATAACTCTCACAAGCGCACTTAGTAAGCTGTTTTGCCAGGTCATCAAAGAGAGAATAGTCAACTACCTAGAACAAAACAAATTTTACGCCCCAGAACAGGCAGGATTCAGAAAAACGCAAAGGACCATAGACCAAATATTCGTGCTCAAGCACATAGTCGATAAATACCTAAAGTCCCCAAACGGCAGACTATACTGCTGCTTTGTGGATATGCAAAAAGCTTTTGACAGCGTGTGGCATGACTCTATGTTATTAAAACTCCTAGACCTAGGCATTGGCGGGCTCTGCTACAACGTAATCAAAAACATGTATAGTCAGTCAACTGTGTGCACGAAAGTACTAGGCGGGTACACAGAAGACATACCTTTAAAAAAGGGGGTGCAACAAGGAAATAATCTAAGCCCTACTCTGTTCAATATTTTCATCAACGACCTCCCAAATTGCTTGAAGGATGAAGACTCCCCAACCGTTAACAATACGACAGGTACGGAATTACCGTGCTTACTGTACGCAGACGATCTAGCGGTTCTGTCCACTACAAAAGCTGGCCTGCAGAACAAATTAAATAAACTACATAAATACTGTGAAGACTGGGACCTGACGGTCAATAAAAATAAAACAAAGATAATTGTGTTCGCACGAGCAGCACCAAAAGTACCGACCGTATTTAGGTATGGAAACGATTTAATAGAAACAGTGGATACATACAAGTACCTAGGGGTAATGTTCAATAACACAGGTAGCTTTACATCAGCACAAGACCACCTTGGTAGACAAGCCAGCAAAGCCGCTCATACCCTTAAACGCTCATTATACAAACAAAACCTATATACTGAAACGATAATGCAACTGTTTGACTCTCTAGTGGTCCCTGTCGCAACATATGCATCAGAAGTATGGTTCCCTTTCACACTAAAAGCAAATAATATGGACAGTGACCTGAGTGACCTCTTCGATTACTGCATGAAGGGACAAATGCCTCACGAGTGCATCCAACTGAAATTTGCTAAGTCCATCTTAAGCATACACAAAAAAACTATGAATATTCCGGCCCTAGCTGAGATCGGACAGTTCCCTGTGAGCATCAGAGTATCGGTCCAAGTGATAGGTTTTTGGCTTCACATGCTAAACTCTGACAGCACCTCCTACCTCAAACAGCGTATCACGAACAGCTCGATACCACCGCCCCGTGGGTTGCTTTCACAAGACAAATTCTTTGCTCACTGGGCTTTCGCCACGTGTGGGATAACCAGTGTACATTCAGGGGAACTTCACTTAAAACAGCCCTCCATAGAAAACTAGAAGAGCAGTACATTAAATACTGGAACAAAATTAAGCGGAACAACACATCTAGACTGACATTCTATAACAAAGCAACTGATAAATACGGAATACAAAGCTATCTTATTTACACAAAAATACGAGAACACAAACAAGCCCTAACGAAGTTGCGAGTAAGTGCTCACATGTTAGAAGTAGAAAGAGGCAGTGTGATGAAGCTCTATGCTTGGGCATAGTGCTCACACAGTAGGATTAGTACGGTACGGTTTTTGTTAACGAGTAGCATTAGTACGGTACGGGTTTTTGTTAACGGTTTGTTTGCCGAAAGTCCGTGTGGCTTTAGACGCACGTGAAATCTGTAGGACATGGTTAGTACGGGATTTGCAGTGAGTTCTGTTTAGTGAGTTCTAGGCGGAAGCTGTGACTGTCAGAGGTTTAAATCGGGAGTGCGGGCTGTTTTGTCGTATGGAACGGTTGTGTTCGAGTTACCTAGCCCGCATTCCAAGACTCTGAAGCCTAGATTTCAGGTATGTTTCTATAAATGTAGTATTGATAGTTGTTTAGTTAAAGACAGTATGCGTGGTAAGATTAATGTGGTTGTATAGCGGTGTTCCGGTTTGGTTTAGTTAGTATGTTTAGAATTCGGTAAAGTAACCGGTGTTTTTGTATACAGTTGTTTACTGAGTTAGATGACTAAAGGAATATGAAGTGTGTATGTCTAAGCCGCTATGAAGATAGTACGTGGTTGGTTAAGCATAGTCTTTTCCAGGGTATAGAGTAATGTATAGCAAGAGTGTTAGGCTATAGTCTGTTTCAAGATAGTGACAGAGATATGGGGGTGATACGAAAATAGTTTATGAAGCACGTGTGTGTGTGTGAATGAACGTGTGAGTTATTTGTATCAGCCAGGTTACGTGACGTTTCTCATTGATCCAATATGTTGTGTGTTTAGCGAGTGTTACGTTGGGACTTTTGTTGTCTATTTATAGTTTTTGTAACGAGAGTGGAAAGACGGACGCCGAGACGTCGAGTCGCAGGTGGGACCTACGTGAGGTCATCCCTCCAGCTCTTCTGAGAGTGAGTCTGACTGGGAACCAAGACACCCAAGTCCAAGCGAGAACTGAGTACGTACGAGAACGAGGACGTCCGTGCCCAAAGAGACAGGACGGCAATACGCGTACGACGAAGGACTTTCACGCCTAGACGTGAGAAGGACCAACGTAACCAGGCAACAACATCAAACAGGTTGGAGACATTGAGAGACTAAATCCTAGCCTGGCAAAGATACTGTGATTTGAGTGAGTGTGTGATAGGAGAGCAGTGTATATAATTGATAGTTATTTAAGTCTTTCTTTTCATTCATAGTGTATAAAGGTTACTTTAGAAAGGGAGCCCGTGTGTTGTGTTTTACCGCATGAATGCGCCCGTCTGAGTCAGGGCGGTGTATGCGTCTGTTGCGTGAGAGTCTGTGAGTACGACTGTGGGCAAGTCTGCGTGCGTTACAGTGGTGACCCTGTTTTAGCGGTAGGTTGGAAGTATCTAGAAGTAGTAGCGATTTTATAGTAGGATTTGTTGCTATGTGCATGTTGTTGTGTTAGATTCCCCTCTCCGATTCTAGGGGGTAAGATCCGTTATTTCTGTAGTTTTCTGGATCTTACGAGGAGCTAGTTCTTGTTTCTTCCTTTTGTATAGGTAGTATTCTTTTTCCTTGCTCTTCTTTCTATCGGTTTTTTTTTTCGTTCCATCTGGACGTCAAAGTAGGTCACTGTTTCTGCGTAGGTAGTTGGTATTGTTGTGAGTTTTTATTTTAAGTTTTGCCGTTGATTGGGTTGTGATTTGTAATTTTACGTTTCACATTTTTGGGAGTTGTTGTAGCAAACATGGAGGTAGACCCGGTAGAGGCTTACATTAAACAGGGTGAAAGGTTAGGACTTAGGGATGAGAAGCTTTTTGACTATGTGGAGAAGTGTAGGGATAGAGAAGATAGGGCGAGAGAAAGAGAAGCTCAGAGAGAGAGGGAAGAAAGAGAAGCTCAGAGAGAGAGGGAAGAAAGAGAAGCTCAGAGAGAAAGAGAAGAGAGAGTGCTTAAGGAGAAAGAGTTAGAGGTTCAGAGGGTGAGGGACGAGAAAGAATTAGAAATTCGTAAACTTAAAGAGGAGAAAGAGTTAGAAATGCAGATACTGAGAGAAGAGAAGGAGTTAGAAGCTCAGAGAGAGCGAGAAGAGAAAGAAAGAGTCTTTAAGGAGAAGGAGTTAGAAGCTTAGAGAGAGCGAGAAGAGAAAGAAAGAGTCTTTAAGGAGAAGGAGTTAGAAGCTCAGAGAGAAGAAAGAGAAGTTCAGAGAGAGAGAGAAGAGAAAGAAAGAGCTCTTAAGAAAGAAGAATTAGCGTTTCAGAGAGAGAAGGACGAGAAGTCTCTAGCGTTTCAGAGAGAGAAGAACGAGAGGGAACATGCCTTAAGAGAGAAAGAATTGGAATACCAGAGAGAGAAAGAAGAGAAAGATAGGGAGGTACAAATACAGTTAGCTCGAGATGCGGGGTCTAAAGCAGATAGTGATTCAGTAGGCCGAGGCATACGCAATTTCCCTAAACTGCCAATGTTTAAAGAGTCCGTGGACTCTATTGACGCTTTTTTGTGTCGTTTTGAGTCTCATGCGCAGGCGTTGAGTTGGCCTTCTGCCAACTGGCCCGTTTTGCTTTCATCTGTGCTTGAGGGACAGGCCTTGAATCTTTACCATAGTTTGACCGTTTCGGGGACCATAGATTACGAGACTTTGAAGGAGTGTCTCTTGCAGAAGTTCCAGTGTAATGCGGAAGGTTTTAGGGAACGCTTGAGAGCTTGTCGGCCAGAGACAGGGGAATCGTTTATGTCGTTTGGCAAACGGTTGTCCCATTTGCTCGTACGTTGGGTCGAACTGTCAAAGATCGACCACACGTACGAAGCATTGTTCGATCTCATGTTGGCTGAACAGTTCTTTGGTAGCGTTTCCAAGGATCTAGCGGTATTCATGAGAGAGCGTAACCTCAAGACTACGGACGAGTTAGTACAGCACGCGGAGGCTTTTCGGATGGCGCATCCTACGAAAAACCTCGCGCGTAGGACCGAGACACCGCCAGTCGGGTTGGTCGCTGCTAACACGACTGAGGGTTACCGGGGCATCAATACTTTACGTGGAGCCCAGCTGGTTAACGGTAGAGGTACTTTGCGTTTTCGACGCGGTGATCGAGGTAACAGCAATGGCGGTAGCGATCCGTACGCACGTGGAGGGACTTCTTTGCGTGGGTATGGTCGTGGTCGTGTTGCGAGTTCGGACACTCAGTGTTTTTCTTGTCGTGGGTATGGGCACTTCAGTCGGAGCTGTCCGTACTACAGTGCAGGCGCGCAGTATGCTAGTTATCAGGAGCACGGCCATCTGGCTCATCAAGGTCCTAATAGTCCTGGTATGGTGGAGGGGGCGGTGCAGCCCACTCACGTAGCCAGTTTTGCGGTCCCAGTCGGGGAGGAACCACAGCTGGGCGCCGTGTGTTCAGCTGACGGAGGTGGTAGCCTACCGCTGGTGGACGGTGTGGTGAATGGATGTCTTGTTTCTGTTCTTCGTGACTCCGGTACAACGACCGCGGGGGTCAGACGTAGCTTAGTTAGGGAAGATCAGTTCACAGGTGAGACACAGAAAGTAGTTTCGTTTGGAGGCAAGATAGAGGTTTTTCAGTTAGCTAGAATAGAGGTTGACACCGAGTTTTTCACAGGTAATCTGGTTTCGTGTGTCATCGACGAGCCAGTAGTAGATTTAGTTCTGGGTAACATGAAGGATGTGCAGCCAGTCATCAGTGGAGTCGAGACGATTAAGCGAGCTCATGTTCCTAGCGGTGCAGTCGAGACGAGAGCTCAGAGCAAGCGTAGTTGGGAACGGAGAGATCGTGTTATTTCCGTCCAGAAACAGGGAATCGGTCAGCGGGTGTGGCCCAATAGTCGGGTTGGCTGGAGACGGCATACTTCTGTTGCGGACAGAAATGCGGCTCAGCACCCATTAATATGTAGGTAGATCGGAGATCGAAGTCTCGCGATTGTGTGTTTGTGTGTGGGCAGTCGTTGGATCGTTTTCATTTCTGGAGGTTTTAACGCGTTAATTCGGTTTTCAAGTTCGCTGTGTGATCTGACGCTGTGCGTCAAGGCGTAAGGCTGTAATTTTCTTTCTTCTGTTCTATATAGTCACAGTTAGTCATTTCCTGTTTTCGGATAACATTACGTCGAGTAGTCTTAAAAAGAAACTCGGTCGTTTCTTTTTTTTCCCGAGGAAGGGGGAATTGTGATGAAGCTCTATGCTTGGGCATAGTGCTCACACAGTAGGATTAGTACGGTACGGTTTTTGTTAACGAGTAGGATTAGTACGGTACGGGTTTTTGTTACCGGTTTGTTTGCCGAAAGTCCGTGTGGCTTTAGACGCACGTGAAATCTGTAGGACATGGTTAGTACGGGATTTGCAGTGAGTTCTATTTAGTGAGTTCTAGGCGGAAGCTGTGACTGTCAGAGGTTTAAATCGGGAGTGCGGGCTGTTTTGTCGTATGGAACGGTTGTGTTCGAGTTACCTAGCCCGCATTCCAAGACTCTGAAGCCTAGATTTCAGGTATGTTTCTATAAATGTAGTATTGATAGTTGTTTAGTTAAAGACAGTATGCGTGGTAAGATTAATGTGGTTGTATAGCGGTGTTCCGGTTTGGTTTAGTTAGTATGTTTAGAATTCGGTGAAGTAACCGGAGTTTTTGTATACAGTTGTTTACCGAGTTAGATGACTAAAGGAATATGAAGTGTGTATGTCTAAGCCGCTATGAAGATAGTACGTGGTTGGTTAAGCATAGTCTTTTCCAGGGTATAGAGTAATGTATAGCAAGAGTGTTAGGCTATAGTCTGTTTCAAGATAGTGACAGAGATATGGGGGTGATACGAAAATAGTTTATGAAGCACGTGTGTGTGTGTGAATGAACGTGTGAGTTATTTGTATCAGCCAGGTTACGTGACGTTTCTCATTGATCCAATATGTTGTGTGTTTAGCGAGTGTTACGTTGGGACTTTTGTTGTCTATTTAGAGTTCTTGTAACGAGAGTGGAAAGACGGACGCCGAGACGTCGAGTCGCAGGTGGGACCTACGTGAGGTCATCCCTCCAGCTCTTCTGAGAGTGAGTCTGACTGGGAACCAAGACACCCAAGTCCAAGCGAGAACTGAGTACCGTACGAGAACGAGGACGTCCGTGCCCAAAGAGACAGGACGGCAATACGCGTACGACGAAGGACTTTCACGCCTAGACGTGAGAAGGACCAACGTAACCAGGCAACAACATCAAACAGGTTGGAGACATTGAGAGACTAAAACCTAGCCTGGCAAAGATACTGTGATTTGAGTGAGTGTGTGATAGGAGAGCAGTGTATATAATTGATAGTTATTTAAGTCTTTCTTTTCATTCATAGTGTATAAAGGTTACTTTAGAAAGGGAGCCCGTGTGTTGTGTTTTACCGCATGAATGCGCCCGTCTGAGTCAGGGCGGTGTATGCGTCTGTTGCGTGAGAGTCTGTGCGTACGACTGTGGGCAAGTCTGCGTGCGTTACAGGCAGGTATACAAACACACCCCGGGAACATAGACTATGTCGCGCGTGTGGAGTAGTAGAGGACGAAATTCACATGCTAGACGATTGTAGTTTATATAATCAGCTCAGAACCCAGCTAGTTACAAGTACACACTGCCATAAGCCAAGCCAACTTCTAGTAAGAAAGGATGCACAATGCACTCTAGCAAAGTTTGTATTTGATTGCTTCTCCATAAGGGAGAGAAACGTAACGACCAAACAGCATTGATACTGCGTATTCCTCTCTCTTCTTTTTTCACGCCCCGGACCGTCGGAGACTACAAGACCGGACGGAGCCACGGACCACACGAAATTCACCGGCGCTCACAGGAATAATACGGATGGGACTGCACGAACACAGACGCCGCGCGATGAACGATGAACTGACTTACTGCCGACAGAAAAGTGCAAAATTCCGTGTGGACTGAACGAGCTTAAAGAATGATAAAAAGTAATGTACATGATAGTTAAGTCCGATCCCTATGTGTCCTTTGGCCCCAATGGGCCCCTCGACAATAAATGTTGTTCTTGTTCTTGTTCTTGTTCTTCCCTAGTCTAGGGCCTCTTGGCCTTCGTGAGGCACCCTTGTGTGTTAACCCTCCGGACTAGCATAGCATCCCTCTATCCCAAGACCGCCCGTGTGCGGTCCCAGGCCACATTCTCTCCGAGGTGACCTCAAACACTGGGCAGCACGAGCCTCCAGGATAAACACGGCGGATCTAGAGGAGAGAACCTCGAAAATTAATCATTGTCCTGCTGCCTTGCAGGCCTAGCCGCTTGGCTGCAGAAAAGCTAAGGGAGGAAACCCTGGCATCAAAGCCCCCGTGTCTCCAGGGACGGTTTTTGAGCCAGAGACTAGGACAAGGACAGTCTGATATAAAACCTACGACCCAAGGACCTCGATGCCACCATCCCAGCTTGCTAGACCATGGCAGACGAACCAAGGGCCAGTACTGTGCACATTGAACTCTACCAAAATGCTCCACCGCACAGGCTTTAGGAAACGTCCACGGACCATGACACAGACCATTCCAAGTTCTGTAGCGACGGGCGACGGGCGAAACAGCAGGTGAAAGATGTCACTGGAACCAGCAGTCTCAAACCTGCATGCAGGCGGTTCAGGATATTGATCGCCTGATGTTGACCTGGGGATGACAAGGTCACTTGGCACACCCTTAACGACCACACAGCCTTCTCTAGGGACAGCACTGCTTTCTCCACACGGAGGGGGGCCTAGAAAAGGCGGCCTAACCAAAGCTCGTCCCCTCGCATCCCCAGGTGGCTAGCCGCGGTCAACGGGCATCTTCTTTTGCGGTCAGAAAAGAAAAAGGAACAATGGATCCACTCTCATGACGACCACGACCGGACTCAACGTAGCATGCTGGAACATCCGAAACATGCTCGACACAGCAGACAGCGGACGCCCTGAACGTCGCTCCTCCCTCATTGCCCATGAATTGCGGAGGATAAACATCGACATCGCTGCGTTCAGCAAAGTACGCCTCCCAGACGAAGGCAGCCTCCAAGAAATTGGCGCTGGCTACACCCTCTACTGGTCAGGCAGGCTTGCATCAGAAAGACTGCTCTCGGACGTGGTCTTCATGGTGAAGACTTCCATTGCGACAAAGCTTGAAAACCTACCTAGGGGTCACTCAGAACGCATCATGTCCATGCGCCTCCCACTGAGACACCAGCAACATGTCACACTTCTCAGTGTGTACTCCCCAACCCTCCTGGCAGAGCCTGCAGAAAAGGACAAGTTCTACACTGACCTGTGCAGCCTCCTACAGAGCACCCCTGAAGACGACAAAGTCATCATCCTTGGCGACTTCAACGTCAGATGGGCCAGGACTCTGAAGCCTGGAAAGGAGTCCTTGGCGTCGGAAACTGCACTGACAATGGCGCCTACTGTTGGAGTTCTATTCAGAGCAGCACCAACACTACTTTCCAGCCAAAGGAAAGTTGAAAGACCACCTGGATGCATCCTCGCTCCAAACACTGGCACCTTATCGACTATGTCCTTGTGCGTCAGAGGGTCCGCAGTGACGTCCTCCTCACCAGAGTGATGCCCAGCGTAGAATGTCACACTGGCCACCGCCTTGTCCGCTTCAAACTCCACTTCAAGCCAAAACCCAAGAAAGGGAGGCCTCCCAAAAAAAGCTTGATGTTGCCAGCCTTTAGCTTGACGACATAAAATCTGTCTTTCAGAACGATTTACAGCGCAGGCTCAAAGACACAGCTGACCCAGCAGACTCCTCCCTTGAAACACTCTGGGAACAACTGAAAACTGTTATTGGAAAATCCGCTGCAAAAGTCTTGGGTTTCGCTAGAAAGAGAAACAAAGACTGGTTTGACGTAAACGACGTGGAGATCCAGGAACTCTTAGCAACAACAAAAAAGAGCTGCCAATCAGGCCCACCTAGCCCAGCCCAGCCTTCCTGCCCTGTAAAGAAGTCTGCCTTCCGCCTCGTCTGCAGCAGTCTCCAGCGCAAGCTCAGATCTCCAGAACGAGTGGTGGACCAGACTCGCATAGAAGGCCCAGCTTTGCGCTGACAACGGTGACTACAGAGGCTTCTACGAAGCACTGAAAGCAGTGTATGGCCCCAGGCACCTGGTACAAAGTCCCCTGCGAAGCGCTGATGGACAGGCACTCCTCACAGATAATACCTCCATCTTGAACCGCTGGTCTGAATACTTTCAGAACCTCTTCAGCGCTGAGCGCACTGTTCAAGAAACGGTCATCCTCCAAATCCCACACCTCCCACTAAAGGTTGAAATGGACAAACCGCCCACCGCTGAAGAGACCCTCACTGCCATCCACCAGCTCAAGAGTGGCAAAGCAGCAGGCATTGACGTAATTCCGCCAGAGATCTGGAAACATGGATGCGCAGCACTGCACAACAAGCTCCACGACCTCTTTCTCTGCTGCTGGGAGAAAGGAACACTACCAAAGGGTCTCCGTGATGCACTCGTCATCACCCTGTACAAGAACAAAGGAGAGAAGTCTGCCTGCTCTATCGTGGAATTACCCTGTGTCCATTGCCGGGAAAATTCTCGCAAGGCTGCTCTTGAATCGGCTGCTACCTGCCATTGCTGAAGACCACCTCCCAGAGGGCCAGTGTGGCTTCGGAGCCAACAGGAGCACCACTGATATTGTTTTTGTGCTGAGACAGCTTCAGGAGAAGTGCCGCGAGCAGAACAAAGGGCTGTACGTAATGTTTGTCGACCTAAGAAAAGGGTTCGACAATGTGAGCAGGCAAGGCATGTGGCAGATCCTGGAGGGACTTGGCTGTCCCCCAAAGTTTCTCAGCATGATCATCCAGCTACACGAGGACCAGCAAGGCCAGGTCAGACTCAACAATGACCTCTCAGAGCCATTCCCTATTCTGAACGATGTGAAGCAGGGCTGCGTGCTGGCACCGACCCTCTTCATCATCTTTTTATCATGATGTTGAAGCAGGCCACAGTGGACCTCGACAATGACGACGCAGTGTACATCAGGTATCGTCTTGATGGCAGACTCTTTAATCTCAGACGACTGCAGGCCCACATCAAAACCCTATCTATCCATCCATCCACCCATCCCATCCCATCCCATCCACCCCCACCCGGGTCTGCCCTGGGGGACTTGGGTGGGGTTAGGTATTTTTTAGTTCCCAGGGTCACCCTGGTCAGCCCCACAGGGTGGGTTTTTCTCTCTATTCTGGGGCATGTGTTTCTGTCTACCCTTTGTCCATTCACCTGTATTTGCCTTTTTAAAACTCTCCCTACTGTCTGCACTGCCTGTAGCTCTTGATATTGGATGTGTGTTGCTAAATGGTCTTAGCTTTATTTAGGCCCCATGTGTTAGGTTTATTTAATGTATTTGACCGGCTGGCGACATACATTCAATGTTCTGTTTAGTTTTTTTCACAAGCAGTGCAGGCACGTCCTGAGAAAGCCTTGTTGCTGTCGGGACGTTAAGCAATGTACAATCAAAAACCATCCCATCCATCCATCTATATCCCGTAGTCTTGCCGACCTTTGGGGCACGACTGATGACTTGGCAACCAGCTCCCTCCATTCCTCTCTGTTCTCTGCCATTCTTGGCGTATCACCCAGCCTCAGTCCTGTCCACTCTGAGATATTGTCCTTCCATCTTTTCCTCTGTCTTCCTTTCCTTCGTGCCTACCCGGCACCGTCCTCCACGTGGCGTGGGTGGGTAGTCCGCTCAGTCCCTGACTGAGTGGGCTAGCAGACGGGTGCCATCTTTGTCCAGGATTAGGACTTGATGTCAGCAGATATGTTGTTCAGTCTTTTTCACTGGCCCGGTTTTTGAGGAGCTGTACTAACCCAGGTCGTACCATGTTGGATTGGTCCTTAAAAATACTCATGACTTTTTGGTCCTTTGGATCCCAAGTGTTTGTTGTGCTTGGAGACCCGTGTCGGGGGAGAAGAGGATCCTGGTGGCTGAAACACTCCACTTTGGCCTTGACTTCTGCCTAAACGGGAGGCTAGTCGTACCGGCCTAGTCAATCGGCTCTTGTCACGTCGAGCCCTATCCCCCTGTTGACATGCGGGTTGTTATACGGAGCACCATGCTATAGCCTCTGATGCTGATTAGGTGCTTTACGCCAGCATTCCCCTGCATTCAACAGTGTGATAGAAGGCGGTGGCTCAAACGGTTCAATCGGGCTTACCCCCTTGAGTATATCTTTCGGGCAGTCTCCATTGTGCGTCGGCTGGAGACCCGCCGACAATTGCACTTTCCCTTGTTGGGCTCGGTGGCGGGCGGGGACCCCCGGGGGATGAACATCTATCATACTATAATATGGAAAATATCAAAAAACCCAAACTTGCACCAAAGCGGCACATAGCCGCCGACATTGTCATTGAGAACGATAGTGACTCTGACTGTGAGGAAGCGACACCTCAGGCGTCAGCCGCCTGGCCTCGCTTTCTCATTATCCACAGCAAAGTCAAAGAGAAGCCTGTTTCCAAGCTGCACTCTTTCCTGGTAGGGGAGACCCTCAGGAGCCGTGTTGGCAGGCCTGAGGCCCAGCGCCTCAGGTCTGGTGACTTGCTGGTAGAGTGCCGCACCCGGGCACACTCCAATGGGCTACTGAGGCTCTCTTCCATCGGAGATACTCCAGAGGAGATCACTCCCCACAAAACAATGAATTCCTCTAGAGGAGTAATTAAAGATCAAGCATTGGCCGAACTGTCTAAAGATGAACTTGTACGGAACCTTAAGTCACAGGGGGTGACCTACGTCAGGCGCTTCATTTCCAAACGAGGTGGTAGGGAGATCCGTCTCCCTACCATCATCCTGACGTTTGGCACCCCCACAGCTCCTACTACCATCTGGGGAGGTTACTACTCCCCAAAAGGGAAAAAGTACGTCCCTCTCCCCCTCCGGTGCTTTAAGTGCCAAAAGTATGGCCATGGGCAGAAGACATGCCGCCAGGCAGAGGCTCTATGCGCCCGTTGCACTAAGCCCGGACACTCTGCTGAGTCCTGTACAGCCATCCCCCTGTGTGTGAATTACCAGGGGGCGCATATGGCTTCGGACAAGAAGTGCCCTCGTTGGATCTCCGAGTGCAGGATTCAGCAGGTGCGTGTGGAGAAGGGGCTGTCCTTTGCGGACGCCAAAAAACTGGTTGATGGCCCTGGTGCAGCTGAGGCTGCGCTAAACTCAAATAACAACTTTGTGTATACTTTCAGTGCTGTGGTGGCAGGCAAGCGCCCCACCAAAGACTTCTCTTGTCAAACCCCAACTTCTTGGTTGGGGGCGGAGCCTCGGATCCTCTCGCCCCTGGAGAGTAACCCCCTCAGTAATATCTCTTCAGGAGACTTACCTGAAGACTTCTGACCCTGTGTCCTTTAATGGTTTTAATGTTATACATAAAGGCTCTGATTCGGAGAGGCGCTCGGGTGGAGTGGCTCTTCTCATTAGTAGCCAAATATTATGTAGCCCCGTTAGCATCGACACCTGTCTTCAGGCTGTCGCAGCTCGGGTTACCTTGAAGAAGACCATAACCATATGCAGTATCTACCTGCCACCATCCCTGCGGGTCTGTAGTAATGATTTTTTTAATTTAGTTGATCAACTGCCCCCTCCCTTTATTCTCATGGGGGATTTTAACGGTCACGCTCACCTTTGGGGTAGTGACCACTATGATGGCAGAGGTCAGATGTTAGAAGATGTTTTTTCTCAACTTAACCTGTGTGTCTTTAACGATGGTTCATCTACATACTCTAACCCAGGTTCAGGATCTAGTTCTGTTCTAGACCTCACTGTGTGTGATCCTTCTCTCATGCTGGACTTTGACTGGAAGGTTCACGATGACCTGTGTGGTAGTGACCACTTCCCAGTAGTCCTGTCATCGGTCAGCTGTGGGGAGGATCCGCCGGTGGGGCGCTGGAATCTTAAGAAAGCTAACTGGCCTCTGTTCGCCTCCCTCTGTCAGTCTCGTATTACAGAGGAGGTGGTCATGTCATCTGAAGAACCTATTTCTTCTTTTACTACTATTTTGTTGGACGTAGCGGGTGTAACCATCCCTAAAACTTCCGCATCAGTCCCTGGAAAGCCGAGAGTACCATGGTTCAACGAAGAGTGCCGCAAGGCCCAAATAGCGCGCAAATCTGCTCAGCCACGTGCTTTCCGTAATACGTCGCAAGTGAATATTTTAACCTTTAAAAGACAGAGGGCGAAAGCTCGTTACATTTTTAAACGTGAACGCCGTGCTTCCTGGAGACGCTTCGTCTCATCTTTAACTTCTCGAACTCCGTCCCAGAAAGTATGGAAGGCTGTTCGGAGAATTAGGGGCAGGGGTGGCTCGGCTTCTGTTGGCCATCTTAGAGATGGTGCCAGCTTGGTTACAGATAAAAAAGCTGTGGCCAATTTGCTTGCCTCCACCATTGCCCATATTTCTTCAACGGAGCACTATTCACCTTTCTTCCAGAGAGACCCCACCCGGGTCTGCCCTGGGGGACTTGGGTGGGGTTAGGTATTTTTTAGTTCCCAGGGTCACCCTGGTCAGCCCCACAGGGTGGGTTTTTCTCTCTATTCTGGGGCATGTGTTTCTGTCTACCCTTTGTCCATTCACCTGTATTTGCCTTTTTAAAACTCTCCCTACTGTCTGCACTGCCTGTAGCTCTTGATATTGGATGTGTGTTGCTAAATGGTCTTAGCTTTATTTAGGCCCCATGTTGTAGGTTTATTTAACGTATTTGACCGGCTGGCGACATACATTCAATTTTCTGTTTAGTTTTTTTTTTCACAAGCAGTGCAGGCACGTCCTGAGAAAGCCTTGTTGCTGTCGGGACGTTAAGCAATGTACAATCAACAATCAATTCTTCCAGAGAGAGAAGGAGAAGCGAGAGTCTCGTATTTGTGATTTTAAGTCCAATAACTCAGAAGACTATAATGTCCCATTTACATTATCAGAATTGCAGCAAGCCTTGCAGAAATGTAATGACTCTGCTGCTGGCCTAGATACCGTCCACTATCAATTCCTAACGCATCTGCCTGAGAGGTCACTCCTTGTACTTCTCAAGGCCTTTAACCATATCTGGAGAACTGGTCATTTTCCGCCGTCTTGGCGCCAGGCTGTGGTTGTACCGATCCCCAAGCCGGGTAAGGATCCTTCCGACCCGGGCAACTACCGGCCTATCGTTTTGACATCATGTTTATGTAAAACTATGGAGCGCCTGGTCAACGCCGCCCGCCTGGTGTGGCATCTTGAGTCACAGGGTCTCCTCACAGACCTCCAGTGCGGTTTCCGACGCTTCCGTAGTACAACTGACCATTTAGTCCGCTTTGAATCATTTATTCGAGATGCTTTTGTCAACAAGCAGCATGTCTATGCAATTTTCTTCGATCTTGAGAAGGCATATGACACTACCTGGAAGTATGGCATAATGTCTGACTTGTTGGACATGTGTTTTAAAGGGCACCTGCCCGTTTTTATTCACAATTTTTTGACTAACCGGTCGTTCCATGTCCGTGTGGGCTCCACCCTCTCCGACTCCTTTGAACAGGAGATGGGTGTCCCACAGGGCAGCATTCTATCTCCTGTTTTATTTAGTATTAAAATTAATAACATTGTAAAGGCCGTCAAGGATGATTCTGAATGCTCTTTGTTTGTTGATGACTTTGTTTTGTGCGCACGTGGTCGAGGACTTGCGTCCCTTGAGAGGCGCTTGCAGCTGTGCGTTGATCGCAGCCAGGGGTGGGTGTCTCTCAATGGATTCAGGTTCTCGCCCTCCAAGACTGTCTGTGTGCATTTTACTAACCAGACGAAATTTTTTCCAGAACCTAGCCTGAGCATTGCTGGAGTGCCAATTAAGGTGGCCGAGGAGGCAAAGTTTCTGGGGGTCATTTTTGACAAAAGACTTACCTTCCGCAACCATATTAATTACCTTAGAACCTCTTGTCAGAAGGCTCTCGACATTCTTCGTGTCGTCGGTCGTACTGACTGGGGTGCGGACCGTACTTACTTCGTCTGTACCGGGCCCTTGTTCGGTCCAAACTGGATTACGGCTCTGTGGTGTATGGCTCAGCTTCCAAGTCTGTGCTACAGCGTCTGAACACAATTCACCATCAGGGTCTGCGGATATGTCTTGGGGCCTTCAGGACGTCTCCAGTTCCTAGTCTGTATGCCGAGGCAGGGGAGCCTTCTCTCAAGCTCCGCCGCATCCGCCTCATGCTCAGCTACGTTCTGAAACTGAAGGCCCATCCAGACAATCCTGCCTATGATTGTGTTTTTAAACCATCGTTTGCAGAGATTTACGATGCCCATCCGGGAGCTGTCCGTCCACTTTCTTTCCGTGTCCGACCTCATCTGCAGGCGGCCGGATTAGACCTGGACAGAGTTTCGGAATCCCTGCAACACATCACTCCACCTTGGCTCTTACCAGTTCCTGACATCTTGCTCGATTTGACTGCCCACAAGAAAGACTCTACTCCACCAGCCATATACCAACAGAGCCTCAATGAACTGCTTTCAATTTTTCCTGGCTATTGTCGCATCTATACCGATGGGTCAAAGTCTGAGGATGGGAGAGTGGCTGCGGCCGCAGTGTCCTCTCGCCATCCTAAACGCCCATTTAAGCACCGCCTCCCAGATCATTCATCTGTATTTAGTGCGGAACTGCAGGCGGTTCTGCTGGCACTCAGGCATGCTTATCGATCTAGAGAAAGGAACTTCCTGATTCTGTCTGACTCTCTTTCTGCCCTGCAGGCCCTTCAGGGCACGGGATATGACCACCCACTGCTGGTGCAGATCAGAGAGCTCCACGCGGACTTGATGAAGGAATATTATGATATCATTTTTATTTGGGTGCCAGGGCATGTGGGCATTGAAGGCAACAGGATCGCAGATTCTGCTGCCAACGATGCCCGCAATGACCCTGTCCCTGACACACAGACTGTTTATAGTGATTTTAGACATGTAGCTAGTGCGTACATAGCCCGTGAGTGGCAGTCCGAGTGGGACAAAGAGGAAGCTAACAAGCTGCATGAAGCCCTTCCTAAGTTGTCCGACGGTCTACCTTATCGCTGCGGCAGACGCCGTGAGGAGACTGTCCTGGCTCGGCTCCACATCGGCCACACGTATGTTACGCACTCTTATTTACTTAAACAGGAGGAGCGTCCATGGTGTTATGCCTGCGACGAGCAGTACTCTGTTCAACACTTTTTGTTGTCTTGTGCTGATCTAATCGACACAAGGTATAAACATTTCACGGCAGACTCCTTGAAGGTTTTGTTCCGGGATGTGCCCCCGGACAAGATCTTCAGTTTTCTGAGAGAGTGCCATATTTTTAATAAGATTTGAGCGTTTATAGATTATGATGTTTCTATTATTTTGACCTTTTTGAGAGTCCTTCGACGTTTTCATTAAAGACCTGTGCGACATTTTACATATTTTAAGTTATATTTACATCGTGTCTTAAGACCTTTCTTTTAGTCTGGCTGACCAGATTTTTACCCTTCCCGCCGTGAGATGGCCTTAGTTGCCTGCTCGGCGTTAAACCCAAATAACTAACTAACTAACTAACTAACCTTTCCTTCGTCCTCCTTGCACAGTGCCTTGCAGGATTGTTTTGGCAAGCCCTGCTGAACGCGTGACATGCCCATACCACATCAGTTTGCGTTTTTTCACAATGGCTAATAGGTCTTCGTGATGGCTTGCCTGATTCTGCTTCCCACTTTCTCGTTCGTGATGTGATCTCTGTACGAAATGCCAAGCAGCCATCGAAAACATCTCATTTCAGTACCCGCTTCCGGGGTGCGAACTATGAGCGCTACCGCTCGAGACACACCCAACCCACACTAACACAAACCTAACACAAACACCAGAGGAACAATAACAACGACGTTTATTACATATAACCCTAACAAAAGCAACTAATCGCATGCAGTCCTAACCATGCATTCACACCTCACATTCACTCACTCACGCCCAAACTCTCCACTCCGAATATCTATAAATACAAAATAACAAAATGTAAAATAAATAAATATTTCTAATACAAAAGATCAAGCAAACTAACATATGTTAAATCACATCAACAGAAGCCAAACTGAGAAATCTGATCAACCACTGGACCCCGACGGAAGCACAAGCGTAAAGCGCTAACTTCAGTTAGACCAACGCCTTTGCCTCCGCGAGGAGTACCTTACAGTACGTGGTTCCTTAATATAGTACTAAAATATAGCATGTCAAATAAACTATCAACCAAATGTGTTCGCTAGAACCCAAATGGAGATCAGCCAAATGACAATACGTAAGCTACTGAAACTAAAGCTAAATATGCTCACTAGCACAAGCGAGGATCGAAAACAATACAATCCGTGCGCTCCGGTATCTCCCCAAAGGGGTCACGAACAAAACGTTCGAATTAAGCTAACGCTTTCACAAAAGACACTCGTAGCACAAGGCTCCTATAACAACGTTCAGAACAGGTAATATCGCATATGCAAATAGAGACTAAATATCATGTAGGCAAATGGAGCAAAGTCCTTAACCCAATATCTCTCTTGGCTTGACTTCGTGAACGAAGATTTTATAGGAGTTTCCCACGACGTCTGCAGGCTTGTTCGTGGCTGCGGAGGCCAATCCGGGACAGGCAGGTTCGACCGCAGTGGCTGCAGGGGGAGGTATGGCCAGGGTTCTGAGTTGCGGCATCTCAGTTTTTTCTTCTGAGCCGCTTGCCCTTAAGGCTAGCTCTGCGAGAGTCCTCAAAGGAGACAGCTGCCTTGTAAATGGTGGAGCGCCAGGTGTCACGGTCCACAGCAAGCGAAGACCACTGGTGGTGGTCGATTTGGCAGGCACTAAGTGACTTCTTGAGACAGTCTTTGTATCTCTTCTTTGGTGCCCCTCTGTCTCGTGTCCAGTAGCAAGCTCGCCAAACAGGGTGATCTTGGGTAGGCGATGATCCTCCATCCTGGAGACATGCCCCGCCCAGCGGAGCTGTGTCCGCAGCAGCAACGCCTCGATGCTCACAGTTTCAGCCTGTTCAAGGACCTCGACGTTGGTGACATAGTCACTCCAGTGAATGCCCAGGATGGTACGCAGGCAGCGCTGGTGGAAGCGTTCGAGGAGTCGCAGTTGGCTGCGGTAGAGGGCCCAGGACTCGGAACCATACAGCAGGGTGGTGAGGACCACAGCTCTGTACACGCTGATCTTGGTGCCTGTTTTCAGCTGTTGATTGTGTCACACCCGCTTGAAAAGTCGCCCGAAAGCGCTGTTCGCTTTTGCCAGCCTGCTGTCAAGCTCCTTGTCCAGCTTGGCATCCGACGTGATAATGCAGCCAAGGTAAGAACTGGTGCACTGACTTTAGTTCAGACTCGCCGATGGTGATGTGAGGGGGTCGATACACTGTCTTGGGTGCCGGCTGATGGAGGACCTCTGTCTTTTTCAGACTGACCTCAAGTCCAAAGAGTTGGGCAGCGTCTGCGAAGCAGGACGTGATGCGCTGCAGGGCTCTCTCTGTGTGTGCAACGAGGGCAGCGTCATTAGCAAAAAGCAGCTCGCGAATCAGTTGGTCTAGGGTTTTCGTGTGGGCCTGCAGTCGTCTTAGGTTGAACAGGCTGCCATCGAGACGATACCTGATGTACACTGCATCGTCATCATCGAGGTCCACTGTGGCCTGCTTCAACATCATGCTAAAAAAGATGAAGAGGGTCGGTGCCAGCACGCAGCCCTGCTTTACGCCGTTGAGAATAGGGAATGGTTCTGACAGGTCATTGTTGAGTCTGACCTGGCCTTGTTGGTCCTCGTGTAGCTGGACAATCATGCTGAGGAACTTTGGGGGACAGCCATGTCGCTCCAGGATCTGCCACATGCCTTGCCTGCTCACAGTGTCGAACGCTTTTGTTAGGTCGACAAACGTTACGTACAGCCATTTGTTCTGCTCGCGGCACTTCTCCTGAAGCTGTCTCAGCACAAAGACCATATCGGTGGTGCTCCTGTTTGCTCTGAAGCCACACTGGCCCTCTGGCAGTTGGTCTTCAGCGATGGCAGGTACCAGCCGATTCAAGAGCAGCCTTGCAAGAATTTTCACAGCAATGGACAGCAGGGTAATTCCCCGATAGTTGGAACAGTCAGACTTCTCGCCTTTGTTCTTGTACAGGGTGATAACGACTGCATCACGAAGATCCTTTGGTAGTGTTCCTTCCTCCCAGCAGCAGAGAAAGAGGTCATGGAGCTTGTTGTGCAGTGCTGTGCCTCCATGTTTCCAGATCTCTGGCTGTATTCCATCAATGCCTGCTGCTTTTTCACTCTTGAGCTGGTGGATGGCTGTGAGGGTCTCTTCAGCGGTGGGTGGTTCGTCCAATTCAACCTTTACTGGGAGTTGTGGGATTTGTAGGACGACTGCTTCTTGAACAGTGCGCTCAGCGCTGAAGAGGCTCTGAAAGTACTCCGACCAGCGGTTCAAGATGGAGGTATTATCTGTGAGGAGTGCCTGGCCATTCGCTCTTTGCAGGGGACTTTGTACCAGGTGCCTGGGGCCATACACTGCTTTCAGTGCTTCGTAGAAGCCCCTGTAGTCACCATTGTCAGCGCAAAGCTGGGTCCTCTGTGCAAGTCTGGTCCACCACTCATTCTGGAGATCTCTGAGCTTGCGCTGGAGACTGCTGCAAACGAGGCGGAAGGCAGACTTCTTCACAGGGCAGGAAGGCTGGGCTAGGTGGGCCTGATGGGCGGCTCTTTTTTTTGCTAGGTGTTCCTGGATCTCTACATCGTTTTCGTCAAACCAGTCTTTGTTCCTCTTTCTAGCGAAACCCAAGACTTCTGCAGAGGATTTTGCAATAGCAGTTTTCAGTTGTTCCCAAAGTGTTTCAGGGGAGGAGTCTGCTGGGTCCGCTGTGTCTTTGAGCCTGCGCTGTAAATCTGTCTGAAAGGCAGCTTTCACGTCGTCACGCTGAAGGCTGGCAACATCAAGCTTTTTCTTGGGGGGTCCCCATTTCTTGGGTTTTGGCTTGAAGTGGAGCCTGAGTTTGCAGCGGACAAGGCGGTGGTCAGTGTGGCACTCTGCGCTGGGCATTACTCTGGTGAGGAGGACGTCACTGCGGTCCCTCTGACGCACTAGGACATAGTCGATAAGGTGCCAGTGTTTGGAGCGAGGATGCATCCAGGTGGTCTTTCGACTGTCCTTTTGCTGAAAAGTAGTGTTGGTGATGACCATTTGCTGCTCTGCACAGAACTCCAACAGCAGGCGGCCATTGTCATTGCAGTTCCCGACGCCATGCTTGCCGAGGACTCCTTTCCAGGCTTCAGAGTCCTGGCCCACTCTGGCGTTGAAGTCGCCAAGGATGATGACTTTGTCGTCTGCAGGGGTGCTCTGTATGAGGCAGCGCAGGTCAGTGTAAAACTTGTCCTTTTCAGCAGGCTCTGCCAGGAGGGTTGGGAAGTACACACTGAGAAGGGTGACGTGTTGCTGGTGTCTCAGTGGGAGGCGCATGGACATGATGCGGTCTGAGTGACCCGTTGGTAGATTTTCCAGCTTAGTCGCAATGGAGGTCTTGACCATGAAACCCACGCCTGAGAGCCGTCTTTCTGATGCAGGCCTGCCTGACCAGTAGAGGGTGTAGCCAGCGCTAAGTTCTTGGAGGCTGCCTTCGTCCGGAAGGCGTACTTCGCTGAGCGCGGCGATGTCGATGTTTAACCTCCGCAATTCATGGGCAATGAGGGCGGAGCGACGTTCAGGGCTTCCGCTGTCTGCTTTGTCGAGCATGGTTCGGATGTTCCAGCATGCTACGTTGAGTCCGGTCGTGGTCGTCATGAGAGTTGATCCGTTATTCTTTCTTGTTTTTTTACCGCAGGAGAAGATGCCCGTTGACCGCGGCTAGCCAACTGGGGTTGCGAGGGGACGAGCTTTGGTTAGGCCACCTTTTCTAGGCCCCTCTCCGTGTGGAGCAAGCAGTGCTGTCCCTAGAGAAGGCTGCTTAGTCGTTCAGGGTGTGCCGAGTGACGTTGTCATCCTCAGGTCAACATCAGGCGACCAATATCCTGAACCGCCTGCATGCAAGTTTGAGACTGCGGCTTCCAGTGACATCTTTCACCTGCCGTTTCGCCCCTCGCCCGTCGCTACAGGACTTGGAATGGTTAGTGTCATGGTCCGTGGACGTTTCCTAACTAACACTGAACTAGTGGTGCTACCTAGTCCCTATTACATTATGTAAGTAGGTGTTCAGTGGAAGGCTCAAAAGATCTAATAAGCGATGCAGTTACAAAAGGACAGCTGATGTTCTGATGACACAATGCAAGCTTACCAGCCTGGAATTCCATGGCATTAGCACAGCATTCTCAGAATTTATTGAAAAATTATGTCCCTCGGAGCTACTCTGATTGAGTGCATTTTTTGGCTTTGGACGACGCCTTTGTTAAAAGTAAAGAATAATTGTACCACAAAATTGCCTAGGTGTTGCCTTTTCAAAATTAGTCTGTCTTCTTCCACTGTAACACCTCATAAAGTTTTAGGGATGCAATCCACTTTGTACTAGTGGTGCTACCGGTAAATTCTGGAGGCGGCTTCTAGTACATGCGTTGTGTTTGCAATTTCAGGTTACGCCGTATGCCTACCTGATGAGACCCACCTTGGGTCGAAACCGGTCGTAGGCGGCAAAATCTTAAATCTATCCAGCAGGTCCAAGATCTGTTTGGGAATATTCATGCACTAGCCTCCCCTCTCGGGGGGAGGACTGGATATTCTCCAGCTGGTTGCGGGGCGCCTGGGGGTAGTCCCTATTACCTTATGTAGTAGGTGTTCAGTGGAAGGCTCAAAAGATCTAATAAGCGATGCAGTCACAAAAGGACAGCTGATGACACAATGCAAACTTACCAGCCTGGAATTCCATGGCATTAGCACAGCATTCTCAGAATTTATTGAAAAATTATATATATATATATATATATATATATATATATATATATATATATATATATATATATATATATATATATATATATATATATATATATATATGTGTGTGTGTGTGTGTGTGTGTGTGTGAAATTAACATTTTATGTCTAAATTAAGGAAAACATATTATTCACTTATTTAAAAAAATCTTTATTCACTTATTTAATTTTTTCCTCGGTTTTTGTGTTTTCTTTTTTTTTTTCACAATTGATTATTCCTTTGGAGTTGCCACATTACTTCTGCATATGAAGATAAGTAGCGGCTAATGTCTCTGTTTGTTTGTCTATTTTGACAAAGGGTATTTACCCGAAATATTAATAAATTGTGTTGTACCGTTTTTTCTAAGCGTATTCTTTCTCCGTTGGGTACTTCTTTGAATGGTATAACGTTATGACGTTGCGACTGTAAATTATTCCTCAACATGAAAACTTGACACGGCGTGCGTCACCTCATACATACCTGACACAATACAGCTGGGGAAGCATCGCCCGTGAGAGTTCAAGAATAGTGCCTGGCAATACTCGAGAACTATCACGGTCGATTCGTCTCCCGCCACTGGTGCGAAGTCGTCGGAGTGCAGTGAGAGTTAAGCCCTTCTCTGCCACGCAGTGTATTCAGATTGTGTTTGGAAAATCTACTTTGGCTCATCGCCAAGAGCCAGAGCTGTCCAAGTAACGTAGATACAGAATGGCGTCAGCTCTAGGCATGGATCCTTATGAGTCCCCCTAGTTGCAGGAGCTCATGAGGATCTATACCTCTTGCAGCTCGATCTCGTTGAATATCTCGGCTGCGACCGGGTTAAACATTGATTCAAAGAATGCCTAAGGGGCGCAGAATGTCTGAATTTTTATGTTAGTGAAGCAAGAGGCAGCCGATGCCAGTTCAATGTCGCAGGAACACAGCTGTTTTCTGAACACGTTGCAAAAACCTTACCGGAAGTAGCTCCGCATACCAAGTGGGCGAAATTGGTAGTGCCGTGCGCGGGCCCACCTTAGCCGACGTGGGCCCGAATACCTTTTTGCTTACTGAGGATTGAGTAGTTGTACATTGCTTAACGTAAGACTTTCTCAGGACGCGCCTGAACTGCTCGTGAAAAAAAAAAAAAAACTAAACAGAATATTGAACGTATGTCGCCAGCCGATCTAATACGCTAAATAAACCCAAAACCATTTAGCAACACACATCCAATATCATGCGCTACAGGCAATGCAGACAGTAGGTAGAGTTTAAAAAGCAAAATACAGGTGAATGGACCAAGAGTAGACAGAAACACACGCCCCCTCCCCCCCCCCCCCCCCCAGAATAGAGGGGAAAACCCACCCTATGGGACTGACCAGGGTGATCCTGGAACTAAAAAGTAGTTAACCCGGGTAAGGAAGCCCCGGTTGGGGATTACTGAGGATTGAAATTAAAGATTATTTGCATTGTTGCGCGAACGGAATAGCACTGGTTTTTTAATATTATTTATTTATTTATCTTAGATTTGTTTCCCTATTTTCTTTTATTTATTGATTTATTTATGTATTTATTGATTTATTTTTGTTTTTCCTCTTTTCTTCATTTATTATCTTTTCTTTATCTTCTATGTTCTCTTTATTTTATTCATTCTTTATTTTCTTTCTTTCTCTCTTTCTTTTACACATATGTAAGTCAGCCATAAAAAGACACACACACGTACTTGTCTGCTGATAAGTGCCGCGCTTATTTTGAAACTGTTTGCGACAGATCTTGCTGATTAGTACGATCAACACTTTCAGAACTGTGTTTTACGTCAGTGAGCTGGTTTGTGATTTTGAATCTAACGGCCCAAAGCTGTAAAGTTCAAAATCATGGACCAACAGAGTGCGTCAAAGAAAAGTCTGTTTTTAAAATGTCCTTCCTTTCCAGTGGACGCAAATTGTGTTTCTAAAAGCTGTGATAACCCCTATCATACTGAGGCTAAAAGCTTCAACTTTGTACACTGCCGTACGGAAGCTACAGTGTAGTACTTACAGATAAGGATATAGACCAATGCCTTTAGTTCAAGAGTGGTGCCAAAATAGCTTGGCGCCTAACCCTTGAAATATTTTAGTCAAAATTATTTCACTCACTGGTGTATTCCGAATGATAAGGGTTAATTCAACACCAAAGAGTCTCTGCCTTGCAAGTAACATGGACACAAAGAGATGTCAACATCAGGCACAGATCCTCGAGAAGATGCCCGCAACTGCGGAAGCTCATGCGGATCTGTGTCTCTTGAACCTGCAGAGCGTGTCCGGTTTTTTTTTCTGTTAACACATTATTGTGCCCCAGGGCCGAAATCACCAAATTTAAAGTTACCCTGTGAGGACTGTATTCAAATTCTGGAGACAGATCGAGTATGATAGTTCAAGGGTGGTGCCGGAATAGCTTGTCGCCTGTGCGCGCCAAGCTATTCTGGCACAACGCTTGAACTATCATGCTCGATCCATGTCTTGCTGTGGTGTGTCGGGGCTAAATGAGTTAAACGGAGTTCCTCAAACGCTTGCTTCCGTGTTACGGAATCGCCTCCATTTCGCCGACAGCGCGGTTTCTTGTGGGTGTCTCAGGAAACCGTGAAATCGGCGTTGTGGTGCGGATGTGTCCATGAAATAGCAAGTGTCTGTTGATTCAAGAGTGACGTGTTGCATTACGGCTAGAATGGGATACATCCCAAATCTATTTCAAAACGGAAAAAGAACGATCCCAATTCTAAGTTATTTCATAGGATATCTCAAACCTGCGTTAAACCATTTAATCCCCAAGGCCGCAATGCCGCACTTTTGAGGGTGTCACCTAACCACAATGTACCAGTTGCAGTGGGTGGCTCGACCATCATAATTAAAGGGTAGTCCAGATTAGCTTGGCGCCTTCAGGCGCCAAGCTAATCTGACACCAACCTTCACAACTTAATTATCATGGTCGAACTATCTCCTGCTGTAGTGCGTCAGGGTGTCACCTAACCACAGTGTACCAGTTGCAGTGGGTGGCTCGACCATCATAATTAAAGGGTAGTCCAGATTAGATTGGCGCCTTCAGGCGCCAAGCTAATCTGGCACTACCCTTTAATTATCATGGTCGAACTATCTCTTGCTGTAGTGCGTCTGGGTTATGTGGGTTGAATAAAGGCTTGAGGAAGATATCCCAAGTCTGTTTAACAGGCAGACCAGACCAGCGCCCCGCCAGACCTGCGGGGCGGTCCGTGGCGCAGTGGTTAAGGCGCCTGCCACCAATGCCAAAGGTGCGAGGTTCGAAAACGGGTTCCGGCGTCTGACTTTTCTCCTCTAGTAAGTGTCGCCGTTAATTCGGGCGGCCCGTCGGGGGTTCTTTCTCCGGGTACTCCGATTCTTCCACCCCCAGCCCCCCCCCCCCCCCGCCACACTTTGGTTCCGGTTTCAGGCCACTTTATAAATTTCAAATACAAGCAATTAAAAATCTCTGCAACTTCAGCAGCTGAACTGGCCCTTCGTCTGTCTTGCACTGTGTTTGTCTTTAGCGTAAATCCGTGTCTGTCACGTGAGTGTGCGTGTTGGGTTTTAGTTCGCGGCGTTTTGAGTCGATTCGCCCAAAAAACTTAGAAAAAAAACCGCCTATATTAATACTGGTATTATTATTATTATTATTATTATTATTATTATTATTATTATTATTATTATTACCTGCGCCAGTGTCACTTTACCCATGTTGCCCCGGCGCCCTAAAGCAGGAGAGTGATCGACCATGGTAATTCAAGGGTAATGCCAGATTAGCTTGGCGCCTGATGGCGCCAAGCTAATCTGGCACTACCCTTGAATTACCATGGTCGATCCAAGATTTCCGAACTGCGGCCTTTGGGATAAATGTATTAAGGGGTCTGTGAAGGATATAATGAGTGTTGACAGGAAAATATCCAAGGTCAGTGTTAATAGGAAGATATCCTATATCTGTTAATTCATGCATACATCCTATTTTTCATACTCAAGTTCCCTGACCAGCCTTTCTTACATTTGAAATAATTACAAGAGGCTGGCATGAAATTTCATTTCAGACGCAAAAGCCAGGTTTTCTGGTTCGGTGGCGGGGGTGACCGAACCCTGAGTGATACTTCTGATTCCAGGAATGTGGTAGAATAACACTGATGTGTGACCAGAAGATGACGCACTATACATGCCTTTACGCCGCTACAATCAGGTGCAGCTCTGTGTAGGGAGATGTCTGGGGGCGTATTGTAACCACTAATTGTCCAGCACACAACAAAATTTTGTGCCATGAGGTGAATTCTTAATGCACAGATGCCCACTGCGATAGAGCTAAACACGTCACAAAAAGTGCACACAAGCACTAGTTACATCGGTTTGTCGATGAAAATCAGAGTCGAACATAAAGCCCTTTGTGTTCGCTAGATGCAGCCGAGCCGTCGTCACTTGTTTACACGCAATACCTCACTTTATGCGCACGCTATATCTCACCGCGATCACTTTAGCGCAGCTAGATTTCACCGCGATCACTTTGGCGCTTGATATTGCTCACCGCGATTACTTTGGCGCACGATATTTCTCACCGCGATCACTTTGGCGCACGTTAGATCTCACCGCGATCACTTTTGTGCACGCTAAATCTCACCGCGATCACATGGGCGCACGCAATACTTCTCCTGAGTCACTTTAGCGCACGCTATACTTCTCCTGTGTCACTTTGGCGCACGCTAGATCTCTCCGGGCTCTTTTTTGCAGACGCTACCTCTCTGCGGTCACGTTGGCGCACGCTAATCTCTCCGGGATCACTTTGGCGCACGCTAGATCAATCCGGGGTCACTTTTGCGCACGCTAAATCTCAACTGGGTCACTTTCGCACACGCATTACCTTTCCGGGATCACTTTGGCAAACGCTACATCTGTCCGGGGTCACTTTGGTGTACGCTACATCTCACTGCGATCACTTAAGCGCACACTAAATCTCAGCGCGATCACTTTGGCGCACGATATTTTTCACCGCGATTACTTTGGCGCACGATATTATCTCACCGCGATTACTTTTGCGCACGATATTTCTCACCGCGATAACTTTGACGCACGCTAGAACTCACCGCGATCACTTTGACGCACGCTAGATCTCATCGCGATCAGTTTAGCGCACGCTAGACCACACCGCGATCACAGGCGCACGCTATACTTCTCCTGAGTCACTTTGGCACATGCTATACTTCTCCTGTCACTTTGGCGCACGCTAGATCTCTCCGCGGTCACTTTGGCGCACGCTACATCTGTCCTGGATAACTTTGGCGTACGCTAGATCTCTCCTGGGTCACTTTCGCACACGCTATACTTCTCCGGGATCACTTTGGCGCACGCTACATCTGTCCTGGATAACTTTGGCGTACGCTAGATCTATCGGGGTCCCTTTGGCGCACGCTAAATCTCTCTGCTGTCGCTATAGAGCACGCTAGATCTCTCCGGGGTCACTTTGACGCAAGCTCGATCTCTCCTTAGTCACCATAGCACACGCAATATCTCTTGTGTCACTTTGGCGCACGCTAGATCTCTCCGTAGTCACTATAGAGCACGGTAGATCTCCCAGGGATCACTTTGGCGCACACTGATTACGTAAAACCACCCTGAGATTATCTGGTGAACATCACTCCGAGTCGATCAGTAGTATGCCGCGTTAACCCTTTGGCTGTCTGTAGCTGTTTTTGATCAAGATAATTCCTGCAGGAATCATCGCGACAAAAACCGCTACCGTTAGCCGAAGGGTTAAATGTCTATAATCCAGCCCTGACACACGGACGGACCGGATTGTATAAGCAGACTTATAGCACGCATTCTTGATTCAGTATATGTGAGAAGTGAGTGAGTGAGTGAGTATAGATTGCTTTACGTCCCGCAAGCGACAAAGGCCTTCTCAGGACGTGCCTGCGCTAAATGAAGAAAAAAAAAACTGCAAGAAGCGCAGACAGGAGGGAGAATTTCAAAAGAAAAATACAGATGAATGGACCAGAAAGACAGAAATACAAACCCCCAAAAGAGTGGAACCCACCTTGCAGTTATCAGACAAGGTGACCCTAGGAATTAAAAATTAGACAACCCCACCAAGGTCCCCTAGGGCAGATCCGGTGGGGGTTATAAGTGAGAAGTAGCAGGGTATTTGTTTTAGTGGTGTCAAGCTGTCAGACCTAGGCTTGTTGACACTTCTCTTGCTCAATTAAATGCACCAACGCGACTGCAGGAGAGTTGTGTCTTGGAGAAATAATCTGGTGCTGCAATCCAAAATGAGTCTCACGACACGCCAGAACATACGCCAAAGTGACACCGGATCGATCTAGCGCGAGACTCGTTTCGCGTCAAAGTGTCGCCAGGTAAATCTGGCGACAGTCATTTTTGCGTGTCACGCCCCTTTAGGGAAATTTCCCCGTGACTCTGAATCGATCTGGCGTACGCGGAAGTGACCCTTTGGTCGAATCTACGACCATTTCTGAGTCAGAGAGCCAAAACGTAGCTCCACATATGTTCGCGGGAGTTGCTATTCGACCATGGTTACGGATATGATGCTCGTGACCCCAACCCCAGTAGGAAAACCTATGCGAGCCTACGACGGCCGCAGTGGTCCCGCGCACAGCCTTGCGCGGTCCCACTGCGGCCGTCTTGGGCGCGAGGACCTTTGCTTACTGTGTAGGATGTTTGCTGGATATTTGCGAGATCATCGTTGTCAGGCATAAAACACGTGCTGAATCGACAGCGATCTGTTGGTCTACTGACAAACCAGATAGGTACCAAGTACCATGTACCAAGGGAAATTACTCAGCGCTGGACATACACGCAGTTAGATCCCCTGCCAAAAAAAGACATGGGTTAAAGGTTTGATCTAATGCATCCTTTTTAGGGATGCATATGATAGTCTTGTTCTTTACCTGCGTATTTTTCTGTGAGTTGGCTACTGGGTGCCTGATAGGAGCGGGCAAGGGATCTAACTATGTGTATGTTCAGCGCTCAGTAATTCCCCTTGGTATGTGTAACTGTCCACTGGCCTAACGAGTCCTTCCGGCCTGTTTTACCAGGATAAGTTCGTATTACGTGGTAAAAGCGTAAGAACAGTGCGTAGGTGTTGACCACAATGGAACGAAGACACGTACTGCACCTGCTAATGCTCCTGTCAATATGTGCATCAAACGTTTCATCACGTAGAATGGACACTGCATTTGAAACCGTTGCACAGAGGAACAAGTGCATTGTGGTAAGTGCATGTGTCGTGTTTTTATTTCTTTATGAACACATTACACGTTTAAACGTTTAGAACTTATGTCCACAAAGAACGTGATTTCAAAGACGGAGCAGGGTCTGAACAAATTTGACCCCAGCTCACGGACAAGAGTCAAACGGTCTATGGACTAGTTGGGCATGGTTCAACCCATCTTGTTTTCTTAGTTTAAGCATTTTGTGAATTGAGCGTACAGTGTGTGTGTGTGTGTGTGTGTGTGTGTGTGTGTGTGTGTGTGTGTGTGTGTGGTGTGGGTGTGTGTGTGTGTGCGTGTGTGTGTGTGTGTGTGTGTGTGTGTGTGTGTGTGTGTGTGTGTGTGTGGGTGTGTGCGTGTGTGTGTGTGTGTGTGTGTGTGTGTGTGTGTGTGTGTGTGTGTGTGTGTGTGTTCCATTTGTCAATGCCGATGTTAGCTACATGACGACGGCGATGGTGATAATGATGACATGGGGCTAATTAGCAAGGGTTAAAAAAGGCATTTCGCAGATATATTGAACACACAAAAAAGTAAAAAACTTCCTCGGGCTAATGTCGGCCCGAGAGTCTTTTGTTTACTGTGCTAGGGCTGCGAAATCTGTTTTATTACAACCCCTAGGTATAACTGTTCTTTAAAGTACCTGTCAGAACCTGAGGGGGAGATAAACTGGACAGGGGACCACAACTCTCCCTATGATTGTTCCTGGATTATTTCCCTGAACACTTCCTTCGGGGTGGTGCTTAGGGTGGATGAAGTGCTCTTGGCCACCAGTGTCACACTGAAAGAGGACACACCACATGACGTCTCGCTGAAAGAGGTACAAACTGACGTCACACAGAAAGAAGACACACAGAATGACTTCACCATGAAAGTGGATACACAGAAAGAAGTCTCGACGAAAGAAAAAGCACTGGATGTCGTCGCTTTATATGACGTCACGCTGAACACCACTCAAAACAATGTCACCTGGGATGACGTCACGGAGGATGATTCCAAATCGAATGACATGAAACTAACCTTGTATCGTGGAGGACTCCCAAACCCTCAAATGGTGGAGAGAACATTCAAAGGAGACGTGCCCTCTGTCGTATCGAGGCGAGCCGACACTCGCTTCGCTCACAGCGTCACCCTGCCGGCGTCAGTCATTCTTATGCATCACCACCAGGTTCTGCTTCACCTGACCACACACTCAATCTACACTGGCTGTCGGGGAGGCTGTGTGCATGGAGAAAGCCACACGCGTACAGCTTTGCACACAAACGATAAACAAGGTTACCGAGCACCCAGTTTCAAGGTCACCTACGCCGCCGTCACATTGGAAACGATGCCTCCAAAGATAGGTCAAAGTCGATACAACTGCTCCCTGCCCTACGTGGTTCCTAATTTGCTGAGGTGTGACGTCGCGTGGCAGTGCGTCGGGGGAGAGGATGAGCGAGACCGTTCTTGTTACTACAACAGCATCTGTGGGGAAGGACAACTTTTCATGGGAGACTGTCTGAATTACAGGTTCCCTGGGGAGATGATATCTCCAGCGGCAGTTACGGGAAAATGCGAGTTCTCAAGGTGAATGATATAGTCCACAAGCTAGGAAGGTCTACCGTGCACCCCCCCCCCCCCCCCAGTACTCAATAAGATGGGTTTCAAAGTGTTCCTTAGTATGTCCTGAGATGTTTAAAGCCATGTTCCCCGAAAATCCTTAGGAACACACCAGAGATATAGCCGATGGCGCAAGGGTACCCCCATTCATGCTCTTCGCAGGTGCTAAAATGAGGTTGAGAAACATTTTCCTCTAAATAAATCGGAATTTATTCCAGAAGCCCAAATCAGGCAATATTATGTCAAGGCACACCTTCTGCATCCTCTGCAAAAAACAGAATGAACAAATATTGAATCTCTGGCTCACAGTGAAGGTATTTGTGCACCCAGTAAACGACCATTTCCGCGAAATCGCAAAAAAAGACAAAAATAATGTGTCAGACGGCTTCAGACATTTTCTATAGCACTGACAGTCCATTTTCAGGTTTACATTATTAAAACAGGATGTCACAATTATTATAAACGTGACTAGGTGATGCTCTGATCACTGTGAGTGCCACAGTGGTTGATTTTGTATCCCTACCCCCAAGTTGTAAAAACTCCCCACCCGGGTCTGCCCTGGGGGACTTGGGTGGGGTTAGGTATTTTTTAGTTCCCAGGGTCACCATGGTCAGCCCCACAGGGTGGGTTTTTCTCTCTATTCTGGGGCATGTGTTTCTGTCTACCCTTTGTTCATTCACCTGTATTTGCCTTTTTAAAACTCTCCCTACTGTCTGCACTGCCTGTAGCTCTTGATATTGGATGTGTGTTGCTAAATGGTCTTAGCTTTATTTAGGCCTCATGTGTTAGGTTTATTTAATGTATTTGACCGGCTGGCGACATACATTCAATGTTCCGTTTATTTTTTTATTTTATTTTTTTCACAAGCAGTGCAGGCACGTCCTGAGAAGCCTTGTTGCTGTCGGGACGTTAAGCAATGTACAATCAATCAAACCCAAGTTGTAAAAATACACAAAATTAATTAGAAAAAAATTGCTTAAGTTATTCCATTTTATTTTGACCTCTACCTATTAAATTTCAATAATGTGAGCATAAAGTGCAAGAAAATAAAGAAAGTCGGCATGCTTTACAGTACATTCGTGGTGAATGATAACTTTTTCCCATTTAAAATTGCCGAATTGGGAAACGTACGTTGTTTCCGGTGCCATCAGAAATTTTGTATACAACCGATAGGTCTTTGTTAGGTTTTATTGGTTAGGATAGAGTACCACAGTTACTCCCAACCTGATTTTGTGATGCTATGATGCATTTAGGGGCCACAGTGGCTGAATCTGCTGCCCTACCCCCATTTTACCTGTACGCAAAGTAACGCAAAATAATCATAAAAATTGCTTACGTCATACTCCTCTGTTTAAATATTTTTTTGTTGCCAGTTTTTTTTTTAAGTATGCATATTGAGCATAAAAAGTTGTGATCATTTCATTAATTTCAATGTAACCCATCAATTTAATTGTAACTATTTTTAACTGGTTGGTCTTTTAGGTGATATTTTACCTAGCGTAAGGCGGGTCTAGTAAGGTCTCCCCTTTTCCTTTGATTTATTTTCATCTAGAAATGTGTAAATATGAATGCGTAATAAAGTTTCATGGTTCCTAATAGCCAAAACAATGTTATCAAAAATACTTAGTTTCCACATGTCGACCACGAGATCTCCACTTCCACCTTCTGCAACGTTCAATTTTTTATGGCCGTCTTTAAATCTTATATTATTCTGGCTGCCAATAAGTGAGCTGTCAAGAGCTAGGCAGCATGTTTTCAGAGTTTGGTGTATAGGGGCGTGTCTTCTGGTCAGAACTGCCAGCAGACCGCTTCTGTGTATGGACATGTTTGGAGAATGTGCTAAGGAGACTGATTTTCTACGCCAAATTCGCATAGGGCTGTTTCCGCATGACCCAATCTCACGAGGTGAGTCCAGCAGGGTCTGTGAACATTTGTGAAAGTTTTTAAAAAAATGACAAGGCTTTTTCAGGGCCCTGGAAAGTCTGTCAATTTCAATCCTTTTCCTTAAAGTCTGTGAAAGTTTGTAAAAAATTACAACGTGCTGGCAGACTTTTGTCTACTTTTTTTTTCTCCCCCCAATTTGTGACTATTCCATTGCGAACGATCATGCTGACGCTTGTTGCAAGTGATCTATATTTAGCTCTGATCATAAAATGACTGCATAGCCTTTCTGCCGAACATTCTGATTGGTTGTTTATGCTTCTACCGAAGTCCGCCATTCGCTAAGCGTTCTTTTATTTTGGTATCTCTTCATGCATTAGGCACGGAAGCTTCAAATAATTGCTGATAGAGAGTGATCTGATTAAAGTGTGTAAACCTTCAGGCTTCATTTTGGGTTTGTGAAACGTTCCTGCTTTTCTGTATGGACCCAGTCCAGAGTAATCAGTGCGTAGATGAAAGATGGTGGCCTGGCTCTCCCTGTTCAGCTTGTTGATGTCATCTGCCCACGGGCTGCAGCCGCCATTCTGCTGTTGCCAATCACTTTGTTGTTGTAGTGTCTCCATTCCCAGCTAGTCCAGAATGCACTGGAATCCACTGCAGCACTATTTTGTGGACAGGGCATCCAGTCTATCTTGAAGCTTCCTGGTGAGATCAGTGGATCAAGCTGCTGCCTTTCCCTAGCTAGTGCTCTGCTGCTGTGTTGAGCACCTGCAGATCTGTACGATAGTTGGAGCTGCTGCCACCAGCTGGTAAGGCGAGGGAGGTAGTAGTGCGGTCTGCACAACAGATGTACACGCCACTTCCTTCATTCCGCACGGCATCTTGTGTGGTATCACAGCTGCTGTGAGGGTAGCGCTTGTGCACAACCTCCAGCAAGATGGCTTTGTGCAGTGCCGCGACCTTTGACAAAGAGTCCTGGAACATTGTTTATGTTGTCTTGAAGGCTCTTTCGAGATGTCCAGGTATCTGAAGGGAGCTGTTCACACATCTTTGGGCTTGGTTCCAGGACGTCAGTGTTAGCCCTTTGCAGGACCTTCAGTTGGCGGTTCAGATTTGGGCGGTTCAGATTTGGACATTTCTGACGGTTCTTGGTCTGCTCCTGTAGTCTCCCATGCTGTCAGTGTTTAGTAAGTTTCTTCATCGTGTGTGCTGTTCTGCATTCCAGTGGCTCCAATGTCCTCTATTTTTTAAATTGGGGTGCTCCAGATGGCTCTAAAAATGTCACTGCATCATGAGAATGACCCATGTTCTGCATCTTGTCAAGCCTGGCTTTTTGGGTTTAGCAGGCAGTGTTTCATGTTGTCGATGTATCTTGGTACCGCACAACTGGTCTGACCGAGCAGGTGTTTGCTTGTGCCAAGATGCTGTAATTTGCGCCAATGTGGTCCCCACCAGTTTCTTCATCAGAGACATTTTTAAATTTTTGCAGCTCTAGCTTCCATGGATTCAATGTGAGGCCTCCACGTGAATCCAGTAATTTATTTGTTGCCAGTAAAGTTGGCCTGTCTGTCTTTGGTACTCGAAGGTCTCCAGTTTTGAGGTGACCTCTTCCGTCTGATTGAAAGAGATGGTCTAGCTCAGTTTGAGTGGCCTCTCTCAGTCCAGCTGCTGACTCTATTGGCAGCATCCTGGATTCTGGAGGATGCTATTTCTTTATGTTCTGCTGCGGTCCACACTGCAAAGTCATCCGCATGGAGGATGTTCGAGACGAACCTTGGTACTGTTGTACTGATGTCATTAATGTAGACCCAAAACTGCATCAGACACAACATCTCCCTGAGGTACACCTTCCCCGAGTTTGACAAGAGTGCTGAATGTGCAGACGATAGAAGCTTCAGCAACAGCCCCTGTTAAGCATGCCTTAAATAAAAAGAATTACAATTAAATTGATGGGTCACATTGAAATTAATGAAATGATCACAAATGTTTATCTCAATATGCATATTTTGTTAAGAAAACTGGCAACAAACATATTTAATCAGAGGAGCAATTGTTATGATCATTTTTCGTTCCTTTGCGTACAGGTAAAATGGGGGTAGGGCAGCAGATTCAGCCACTGTGGCCCTTAAATGCATCACAGCATCATAAAATCAGGTTGGGAGTAACTGTGGTACTCTTTCCTAAACAATAAAACCTAAAAAAGACCTATCAGTTGTATACAAAATTTCTGAGGGCATCAGAAACAACGTATGTTTCCCAATTCGGCAATTTTAAATGGATAAAAAGTATCACTCACCACGAACATACCGTAAAGGATGCCGACTTTCTTTATTTTCTTGCACTTTATGCTCACATTATTGAAACTTAATAGGTAAAGAGAGGTCAAAATAAAATGGAATAACTTAAGCAATTTTTTCTAATTAATTTTGTGTATTTTTACAACTTGGGGGTAGGGATACAAAATCAACCACTGTGGCACTCACAGTGATCACAGCATCACCTAGTCAAGTTTATAATAATTGTGACATCCTGTTTTAATGATGTAAACCTGAAAATGGACTGTCAGTGCTATAGAAAATGTCTGAAGGCATCTGACACATTATTTTTGTCTTTTTTTGCGATTTCGCGGAAATGGTCGTTTACTGGGTGCACAAATACCTTCACTGTGAGCCAGAGATTCAATATATTTTCATTCTGTTTTTTGCAGAGGATGCAGAAGGTGTGCCTTGACATCATATTGCCTGATTTGGGTTTCTGGAATGAATTCTGATTTATTTAGAGGAAAATGTTTCTCAACCTCATTTTAGCACCTGCGAAGAGCGTGAATGGGGGTACCCTTGCGCCATCGGCTATATCTCTGGTGTGTTCCTAAGGATTTTCGGGGAACATGGCTTAAACATCTCAGGACATACTAAGGAACACTTTGAAACCCATCTTATTGAGTACTGGGGGGGGGGGGGGGGTGCACGGTAGACCTTCCTAGCTTATGGACTAATAGTACTGCTTCTACTACTACTACTACTACTACTAGTAGTAGTAGTAGTAGTAGTAGTAGTAGTAGTAGTAGTAGTAAATTAATAATAATACGAACAAAACAAAACAATAATAATAACAATAGTAATAATAATGATAACAATAATAATAACAATACATTTTTTCAGAGCTAAATGTCTTCCATTCTATAGAATGGAAGCCATTTAGTTATGGGAGTCGAAGGGTTAATGTGTAATTTTCTGTAGCTCCTCCGAAAGAGCTGAAAGGTTGTACTTGCCCGCTTGCAGGCGACAACATGAAAGACCATTACAAAATTCCTCTGCCGGGGGAAAAATTGTGCGAAACGGAGTTTTAGAAGTTGTTTTCTTTCATCGAAAAACCGCCTTGGTTTTAGGTCACGTTATATATTCAAATAAGGTAGGTGAGGCAGTGCAAGGACCGTTTTTTTTTTTTTTTTTTTTTTTTTAATCTTCTGCCTTCTTTGGCATTTTGTTCAGAGGCAGTATGTTGGAATTTGCTTAAAATGTCTTGATAGATGAAAAGAGACATGTTTGATGCTTTGATTCATACCAGTCTTGGCTTAACTAGCGGACTCTTTTTGGCCTAGTTTGAGTTGCCAAGCGGATGGTGATTTGAGGTGTGTACCAGTTTTGGCTGCGCTTGGATGTAGAGTTGGTACAGAATCATGTTGATAGCGGCCAGGAAATGAGACGGGTGATGTTGTTGTTGTTGTTGTTTTTAAATTTTTATTTTATTTTTATTTTATTTTATTTTTTGCGGGGGGGGGGGGTATAGCAAATGTGCAGCGAGTGTGCGGTAGTGTTGTGTAGATGATTGAAAATTAGGGGATGACTGGGACAGACTAGGCTAAGGCATTTTAACAGATGGGCCTGCAGGGGAGGCCCACTGTGTACTACTGTGGCTTTTCCCAGCTTTGCTGGTCTAGGGGAGATAATTTTCTTTCTTATCAGAGTGGTAGCTCTCATGGCAGCGCGGGTTATGCTTTTAAGAAGTACTACCTTTAGCCCGGCCTGCGCACGGAAATGTTACGCCTTCACTGCCGACAAAAACTGAACACCACCCAACTGCAAGAGGTATAGATCCTCATGCGCCCCCGCAGTTGCGAGGGCTCATGAGGATCTATACCTCTTGCTGAGTCGACTTTGTGTCCACGCTTTTTGACAGTTGTGGTTTTTGGTCGTTCAGTGAGAACAGACATCAGAAACAAAAATGTCCGTACGTTGGCCGGGAATTGGTTAGACGTCTAGGGCTTCACGTCTCTTGTCCACCACAAATGTGATTTCAAAGATCACGGAGCACCGAAAAAGGGTCTGAACATATTTTGGCCCCACGGGGGTTTGAACCCGCGACCTCATTTCGGAGAGAGGTACCTGAGCTACCGAGCTCTCCTGCTGCACACGGTTATGGTGACGGACTTTGCGATCCTTCAACCTCTTCCGTGCCACTAGACGTATGCTTTGTTTCTTAAATCTGTGGTCATTCAACGGCCAAAAGGCACAACCGCCCAAGGGACATAGATGCACATGAGGAGCAGCAAGAGGCATATATCCTCATGAGCAAACCACGTCTGCGGGGGCCCATTCCTCTTGCAGTTGGGTGGCGTTTTTTTTAATTATCGGCAGTGACGGGGTTGAGGTGAATGAAATAAAGTATGCAGTGGCGCTGAATAACTGATACATTTCTTATCACTGAAACCTCAATTTAGTCATTCGGATTTAACACCGAGCAGCATACAAGGCCATATCACGGTTAGTCTGCAGCCAATGACAAAGATCTCCGGACAACAGCCACAGTTAAATGCTGGCAAAAATAGAAATAAACACAGAATCACCCACACATCGTCGGGTTTAACCCCTTCATTCTGAGAAAAAGTGAACACGATCCACAGCAAGAGGAATAGATCCTCGTGAGCCCCCGCGACTGCGGGGGCTCATGAGGATCTATGCCTCTTGCTGAGACCAATTTGCAGCCATATTCCGTGGACGGTTGTGACTTTGGTCGTTGAAGTTAATTACGTGTACGTTTCTGATAGTGTTGAAAGAGTTAGAAAAATAATTGCTTGTCCTCCGAGGTGCACGAAGGATTTCAAATCAGTCAGGGTTAATGGGTGCATTGTAGTGTGTATACATTTGCATTTTCACGATGCCCATTTTTTTTTTTTTTCACTCTTGCGTGGCCATGGTTTTAGCGTAAATATCGAAAAATTAACACCTAAGCGAAAGGAACAAAAATTGAGCTGTTAAGCCAATTTTGTGTGCTGACATAGAGTAATAACGTCGTGGGCTTATATGTGTGTCGCCTGCAAGCAAAGCATTTTTGGACGAGACATACGAAATATCCCACATTCACGGTTAGCGTATTAATATATATAGATGATTGTGATGCTGATAATGATGATGATTTATGAGGATGTGGAGGAGGAATGGTGAGTTGATTTACTTTCTTTACTGCTTTCCTTTCATTTTTCCTGATTATTTTGGATTCCTCATGGGGCTGACCTAACCCTCCTTATGCACGCATCCAGCGGTAACGTTTAGGCTGTAGGAACACAAGGGTTAACCTTGCCAGACGTCTTACTTTAATCACGTCAATACTAGCACAATATTTGTAAAGTTTGAAGTTATATGTCAGTGTTCTCGTCCGCAAGAATATTCCTTCTTTTAGTTTTTGTTGTTCCTTTTTATTAAAAAAAAAAAAAAAGGAACACTTTTCAAACTGGGCTCGTCGGAGCACGTTCAATAGCATGCACATGACGTCATGGGCGGGCGGATCTCAAATTCTGCCAAAGAAGTAACAAGAGAAAAATGACGTCTAGAAACCTTGCTGGAGAACGTCTTTTGGCGCCAAACGCCGTGTGTGTGTTTTTGTGTATATATGTTGCACGTTAAATTTCATCCTATTTTTGTTGTTGTGCAAAATTGACATTCATATGTTGTTACGAATTGTATTTGTTGATTCAACTGCTGAGCTGGAGTTATTGCGTACGAAAATAAATGCGTCGCTCCTGTTCAAAAGATGTTTTCGAGCCCCATCGCTATTCTGCGGTTGTGAAAGGTTCTATAAAACTTAGAAGTGGAGTATTCGCATACTATCATTTCTAGACAGACCTCGCGGCTGACACTTCTGCAACTGTTTGATCCATTGTCAACTCGCGACTCCCGCGCTCGGTGACTATGGATCAAACAGTTGCTGAGGTGTCAGCCGCTCGGTGTGTCTAAAAATGATAGTATACGAACACTCCACTTCTATGCTATATTAGTTGATCAACCTGCTTTGTACCGTTTTCAACAATTTGAATGAAAAGTATAGTGCGATTGCAATTTTCAAAATCGCATTTTGGGAATTATTTTTAAAACAGTTGAATCTTTTTACGAAAACAAAGAATAAATATTCTCATTAATCTCCAAATTATTTTTTTTTCATAAACAGCAGTTTGTCCCGGCTCTCGGGTATAATTAGGTAAAATTATGATTTTCGGCATCACGTTTTCGGATTACTTTTAAAACAGATTAAAAAAAATCATTTGGCTTTTTTAACAAAAAACAATGTTCTTACCCTGAATACCCGAATTATTTTTTTCACAACAATATTTACATAAGCCTGCTGTTTGTCTCGGCTGTCAGGTATGATTAGGTCAAATTGTGACCTAAAAATTTAGGTGTTAAAATCAGCTAGAAAATGTCTCCAGTTTGATCCTGTCATACGTACAATTTTAGTATTACGATGAGTGACATAAAACACAGATTTTCTCACTGTGTACAATGCGTTGTGGGACTAACGATGAAATGACGTGAAGCTTATAGTGACGTCATTTCGCTGCGCGTGCTATTATTCCTCTTCAAAATAGCTGTCGCTACGCCACATAGAGTAAAAATTCCGCGAAGCGCTGTGTGTCCGTCTGTATTTGTGTGCGTCAGTGCGTGTGGATCAGAGAGTGTGTTAGGATGCAGGTAGATGGATCAGAAGGATAAGCTTAAATATGGGAACAACGTTGGGCTTGTCATCTCATCATGTAAATTTTTTCCAGCAGAAATCTGAAATGGTCTTATACGTGTAACGAACAGCATTGTTACGTGGTAGTCGTAGTCGTAGCATGATACAATCACACCAGACGCACGCACGTAGGGTTCGTGTAAAGAAACTTCACTCAGCTGCAACTCGTCACACGTGGCACAAGGTTGTAGACCACACTGGAATAACAGTTCCAACAATATTTTATTCACACGATGCACTCTCAGCACAGTTCGTCCACAAATGCATCCACAAATTGGTACACTGTCTCGTGCAATGCATCCGCAATTCTGATACACTGCCTCTCTCATACAATGCACACACATATTTCCTAACACCGTCTTTTATACTATTGAAGATTTCCAGAACAATCCAGAAAATTCACACAACTCGACCAATAAGAATAGAAAACGTAACCAACACTCATTAATATGCATGAGAAAGAACACTCTAGATCTGTATACAGCTTTCTACAAACTTCTAGGGCAATATCATGAATGTTGCAAAATGTTACAAACGATTGCTACACAACTTTGATGTCATATTTGAGGTCACTAGAACGGCCGCTACCCTTCCGGAACTTTCCAGTCTAATGTAGGTTAAACTTTATAACTATGTAGCGAAATAGGCATTAGTAACAACAAAAATCGATCGCAATTCTCAAAAATGAATCCTACTAAAAAGGTACGTACTTCTTATCCAAAATAACTCAAATGAATATCGGATCTTCCCTATGATCAACATACACATGCTCTAAAAAGAATAGCACAACTACAAACGTAACAGGCATAGGAGATACGATCTCGTTATTTACTAGAAAGTAAAATACTTGTGGATTTAATTTCACCGTAGCAAACTCGCCGTAGGCTTGTTTCCTCTGGCAAAATTGAATCCATTTGTGCTTTACTTTTTGGGAAAAACGCGTGATCATATAATCTCAACTATATTTATTTGATTTCAGCCACTTTTTCAACGTGTTGCAAGACCCTCTACACTTGCCCTTCATCACCCGCGTTGTTTCTCTCAGTGGCTATGACGCCCTGATTATTGGTATTAGTAAAGTCCGGACGAAAAAAGAGGGCTTGGCGCATTTGTATCGGTTCTTGTGGCAGTGGAAAGGGGGAGTACCAAGAGTTATATATAGTACAAGAGTCGCAAGAGGCGAGGAATCGACGCTACAGTGTGCTGTTTTACGTGTCTCTCCATACCCACATTTTCAGGTCAGTGTGACACAACACACTAGCTGTCAGACAACCACCCAATACGCAAATGGCCACGGGCCGACGGTCGGCCGCCGTTGGCCCGCACACTACCGTGCGAGGGCCAAAAGGTGGTCGACGTCGCCCCAATGGCCTTTGCGCACTGGGCAGTGATTGTTACACAGTTGTAACATTGTCTGTGTTAAAAACAATGTATGGAACAGACGACAGTGTAAACACTAATAAATGAATGAATGAATGAATGAATGAATGAATGAATGAATGAATGAATGAATGAACGATCGAATTAAGAAACAAACAAGCAAGCAGGCGAACAAACTAACAATTGAATGAATAAATGCATTAATGAAAAATGAAAGAACGAATAAGCGAACTAAGGAAGGAACTAATGAATGATTGATTGACCGAATGAGGGAATGAATAGACGAAAAAAGTGTAATATGTCAGACTGAACATTAACTGGACTATAATTTTTGCAATGTCAAACTAACAATGCAGTGGGTTGGAGCTTTTGGAACTCCCCCCCCCCCCTTTTTTTTTTTTAGTAGGTTCTCTTTTAGGGTGCATGGAAATTTGGCTCTGGGTGGAGGCATTGAATGTACACCCTTGCAGACACCACAGTAAAATGTGGCTGTCATTGCAGGTAGGCAAAGCTCCTGCCTTCCTCTAATATTGCCGATGGTGTGCTGAAGAGGTCGCAAAGACCAAACCAGCTGTCCACGCCGGCTAAATAACTGGACCCCCCTTTGGGGACCTAGATTTAAATTGCCATACACCAAGGGGCTGGAACAGTGGGATATATGATACGCCCCCCTTCGGGGGGGGGGGGGGGGGGGGGCTTCCATATGCATTGCTTCCAGTCACTTTTTTAGCGACCGCTTCTTTCTTATCCTTTTGTGTGTGTGTGTGTGTGTGTGTGTGTGTGTGTGTGTGTGTGTATGTGTGTGTGTGTGTGTGTGTGTGTGTGTGTGTGTGTGCTTTGTCCAAGTAGATCTATGATCACTTGTTGCACTATGAACACGTAAAACAACTGAAGTCCAGTGATGGTTTTCTCTCGTGTTTATTTCAGTCTAAAGAGCATTGTCTGGGGTTGGGCAAAAAAAAAAAAAAAAAACTACCAAGTGAGTAGGAAAAGCACTGTCAAGGGAGAGAAGTGTGCATGATAGACCAATGATCATAGATCTACTTTGGTCCAAGCACACAAAAAAAAGATAGGAAAGAGGGGGCGCTAAGTAAGAGACTGAAAGCAATGCATATGGAAGCCCCCCCCCCCCCCCCCCCGAAGGGGGGCGTATCACATATCCCACTGTTCCAGCCCCTAGGTGCATGGAAATTTAAATCTAGGTCCCCCAAGGGGGGGGGTCCAGATATTGAGCCGGTGTGGACAGCTGTTTCGGTCTTGGCGACCTCATCAGCACACCATCGGCAATACTGGAGGAAGAGAAGGAACTTCTGCTTACCTGCAAAGAAGACCACATTTTACTGTGGTTTCTGCAGGGGCATACATTCCATGCCTCCACCTAGAGCCAAATTACCATGCACCCTAAGAGAGAACCTACTAAAAAGGGGGAAGGAGTTGCAGTCGAAATTGTAGTAAAAAACTAGACCGAAAGGGTTGACTGCCAGTGCTTGTAATTTAGAAAAAAACTACCAAGTGAGTAGGAAAAGCACTGTCAAGGGAGAGAAGTGTGCATGATAGACCAATGATCATAGATCTACTTTGGTCCAAGCACACAAAAAAAAAAAGATAGGAAAGAGGGGGCGCTAAGTAAGAGACTGAAAGCAATGCATATGGAAGCCCCCCCGAAGGGGGGCGTATCACATATCCCACTGTTCCAGCCCCTAGGTGCATGGAAATTTAAATTTTTTTCTAAATTACAAGCACTGGCAGTCAACCCTTTCGGTCTAGTTTTTTACTACAATTTCGACTGCAACTCCTTCCCCCTTTTTAGTAGGTTCTCTCTTAGGGTGCATGGTAATTTGGCTCTAGGTGGAGGCATGGAATGTATGCCCCTGCAGAAACCACAGTAAAATGTGGTCTTCTTTGCAGGTAAGCAGAAGTTCCTTCTCTTCCTCCAGTATTGCCGATGGTGTGCTGATGAGGTCGCCAAGACCGAAACAGCTGTCCACACCGGCTCAATATCTGGACCCCCCCCCCCCCTTGGGGGACCTAGATTTAAATTTTCATGCACCTAGGGGCTGGAACAGTGGGATATGTGATACGCCCCCCCTTCGGGGGGGGGGGGGCTTCCATATGCATTGCTTTCAGTCTCTTACTTAGCGCCCCCTCTTTCCTATCTTTTTTTTTGTGTGATTGGACCAAAGTAGATCTATGATCATTGGTCTATCATGCACACTTCTCTCCCTTGACAGTGCTTTTCCTACTCACTTGGTAGTCTAAATTACAAGCACTGGCAGTCAACCCTTTCGGTCTAGTTTTTTTTTTTGGGGGGGTTGGGCAAGACCAACCACAGACTACAATTCGGTCGTTCTCTCACTATTTGCTCTGTCTTCTACTTTCGTCCATCTCTCTCACTCTCCTCTCGCTGTGTTCCCTCTCTCGTTGCGTGTCCCCCAGTATGTATATACCCTTGCCCTTATCAATCATCTTCCCACTTAGGACCCGCCCCTCGTTTAGGGCCAGTCCCGTTACGTGATTATGGCGTCCCCGCGTGCGGACGTCCCGTTAATTAGATGCCATCCATGTCCCATATAGTAACAGTTTCCGGAGGGCCGGTCCGTTATCTTGATTAGAGCTGCCCGGCATGTCCGGTGGTTACATACAGACGCTACCAATATCGCGCGTCACCGGAAACTACATCTGGATGCCACGTGGCGACATGTGTAGTGCAACACACTGGTCGATCATGCACACTTATCTCTCCTGACAGTGCCTTTACCTACTTTACTTTGTAATTTTTCCGGCACTCCCCTCTCGTCCTTCCGCCCCGTCTCTCAGGATGAAGTCCTCAAGACCATAAAGTCCATGCCTTTCAAAACCTGCGAACTAGACCCCCTCCCAGCTTCCCTCTACCAGGACGGCCTCCCAAAACTTTTGCCCTTCATTACCGACATCATCAACACATCTCTAGAAAATGGCTCCGTCCCCGATATCTTCAAGTCCGCCATCGTCCGTCCTCTCCTCAAAAAACACAACCTCGACCCAAACGAACTCAAGAACTACCGCCCAGTCTCCAATCTCTCTTTCCTGTCCAAGCTTCTTGAGAAGGTCGTACTCAACCAACTCAACCTCCACCTCGCCGACAACAACCTCCTCAGTCCCTTCCAGTCTGCCTATCGCAAACATCACAGCACTGAAACTGCCCTTCTACATATCCTAAACGTCTCCACTGACTCGGGCAACATCTCCCTTCTTACGCTACTAGATCTCTCTGCCGCCTTCGACACCATAGACCACACTATCCTCCTCCACCACTCCTTTGGCATCACTGACTCTGCTCACTCCTGGTTTCTCTCCTACCTCTCCGACAGACAGCAGTCCGTCACCATCGACGGCGTCTCCTCCAACCCAGTCAGGCTCTCCTGCGGCGTTCCTCAGGGGTCCGTCCTGGGCCCGGTCCTTTTTACACTCTACATCTCCCCCCTGTCCAACATCATCCAGTCTCACCACATACACCACCACCTCTACGCTGACGACTCACAACTACTAGACAAAGACAAACTCGACAACACTCAGACACTACTGACTCGCACGGCTGACTGCTATGAGGACGTGAAAAACTGGATGACAGCAAACAAGCTCAACCTGAACGACGACAAAACGGAAGCCAATCTGGTAGGCACTCGCCAGAAACTTTCCCAGCTCTCTCCCTCTCTCCACCTTCAACTCGACAGCACCCCCATCTCCCTCTCTGACTCGGTCAAGAACCTTGGCGTTATCCTCGATTCCTCTCTTTCCATGACCAGCTTCGTCTCCGCCACGGCCCAGGCATGTTATTTCCACCTCCACCGCATCAGTCAGATCAGAAAATACCTCACTACCGAAGCTGCCACCAAACTCGCTGTCTCTCTCATCTTATCTCGCATCGACTACTGCAACTCTCTCCTTTCTGGCCTTCCTCACTCCACCACTCTCACTCTCCAGCGCGTCCAGAACAATGCTGCCCGCCTCGTCCTCAGAAAGAAAAAATCCGACCACATCACTCCCCTGCTCAAGCTCCTTCACTGGCTCCCCATCCCCCAACGCATCCAATACAAGATACTGTCTCCTGCTACAAATCCCTGAACAACTACGCTCCTGCGTATCTCTCCAACTTACTTCACCCCTACACTCCTCCCCGCTCCCTCCGCTCCGCCTCTGACCCTCTCCGACTCCTCATCCCCCGCACCAAACTCAGCACTTTCGGCCCCCGCTCTTTCTCAGTATACGGTCCAACCACCTGGAACACTCTCCCACTCTCTCTCCGTCAGAAACACTCGCTCTCCTCCTTCCAGTCTGCCCTCAAAACTCATCTCTTTCAGCATTTCTAGCACTATATCACCACACTCCCCAGCCCAAGCTGACCGTCGTAATGTATCTTCACTATTTGTGTTACGTGAGTCATTGTCTAAAGCGTGCGCATGCGTGTGCGAGTTGTGAGTGCGCGCTTAGAGTTATAATTATTATAAGATAAGCGCATTATAAATACCGTAATTATTATTATTATTAATCTTCGTAAAATATTGTCACTGGCAGATCTCCCCTTTTCTTTTCATTTATTACTACAATATCGACTGCACCCGCTCCCCCCCCCCCAACCCCCCCCCCCTCCCCCCTTTTAATAGGTTCTCTCTTAGGATGCATGGAAATTTGGCTCTAGGTGGAGGCATGGAATGTATGCCCCTGCAGACACCACAGTAAAATGTGGCTGTCATTGCAGATAGGCATAAGTTCCTGCCTTCCTCAATTATTGCCGATGGTGTGCTGAAGATGTCGCAAAGACCGAAACAGCTGTCCACACCGGCTAAATATCTGGACCCCCTTGGGGGACCTAGATTTAAATTTCCATGCACCAAGGGTCTGAAACAGTGGCTCCCTTTTGTTTTCATTTATTGCAGTGGGTTTTTTTTTACCCTTTGTCTGTCAGGAACGCGTTTCTGAGAAAACGCGCTACGATGAGCCATTGGGTTAAACACTGCCTATATACTTAAATCCTTTTCTTTACATTTATTTTTCAAAGACAGGATGAAATGGGGGAGGAAAACCTTCCCGCCGGCTTAACCCCCCCCCCCCCCTTCCCCCCCCCCCCCCTTGGCCAAATTCAGAAAAAGCTCCTCCCACCTCACTTTCCCCCAATACAAACCCTCCCGTTTTGATTTTTTTTTAAATCCTGAAGTCATTTTGTACAGTGAAAACTGACACACCAAACATCCGTGCCAGTTCAAAATGTGGGTAATGGCGCCCCAGTTTCACAACCATCAGTAAAAACTGGTTATCGCGTGACAGACAATCACAACGCTGGCTGTAGGCATACTGCAGGTAATTAACGTTGTCACCTAAGGACCAAAATGCTGCCATGTACACGCTGAAATTCTCCAACCCTGTGTAAAAGTGCACAAGTTCATCTGAGACCCTAATGACATCAACAGACAGGTATGGCTCACGAGATAAAATGGGCGTTTGTTTCTTAGTTTCATCAGTATCAACCGGTGACAGAGAAACTGTCTGTGCATGATCTTTCACATTAGTCAGAGGGAACAAAAATCTGGCTGAACATGAGGCACTGTCTATGTGTGCAGCAGGATCAATATTCTTATTGGGGCTACTGTCTCTAACCTTATTTGCTGTTGTGACAGTTTCTTCTGCAACCTGTTCCACTGCTACACTGGTTTCTTTCTGTAAGTTCTCGGTTGTAGTGTCAATTTCTTCAACTGCAGCAACATGCAGGTCTGCATCTGAATATAAATAGTTTTGTTCTTCCTGTATTTGTTTTTCATCATTTCCCTGGTCTTCAGCAGTCATCAGATTTCTGATAGCCCATCTTTTTGCTGTGGAGTTCACCTCTTCTTCCTGTTTTCTCTTCTGCCTTCCTGTTCTGCCAAGCTGCGCAGTGGTTTTGGTCTTGGTACATACGAAGACACTGAGCACAGCTGTCACCTTCAAGACTCTGCGCTGCCTCTTTGTACCTGTCAAACATAATTTTGTATATAATAACAATACATGGTATTTATATGGCGCATTTCTCTTATTTATAATATAACTCAATGCGCAATTCATCTGAGGCCCTAATGACATCAACAGACAGGTATGGCTCATGAGATTTCTCTGTCACCGGTTGATACTGATGATATATACCTGTAATAAATTATCACAAATTCATGTAAAATCAAGGTCACCCACACATGTCCTACCGTATCTCTCAGTGCCACACCCACACAACTGAATCACCACATACTGTAGTCCACTTGCTGCAACAGTGCAAGTGATATTTAAAACTGCGGATACCACATTAAGATAGTAAATAAATAAGCTACAGATATTGTGGTGTGCCTTGTAACACAGTAGGATTACTGGCAATGGTACAGAGCTGTACTCTGATGGTCATGATTACTGAAAATCATGCATGAGACAAACAGCGACTTACTATCGATCGGTCACAAACACTTGCATAATGCATGTCTATTGCATTAACTTAGAATTTCATTACAATACACACACGTGTTTTTTTTTAATTTTTTTATATTAGGAAATGCAAACAGGTATTATGTTTTACTTACCCGCCTGATTGTACTCGGAGACGTGATCGTCGTCATCTACGAAGTGACTTCTGCAGACGATACTGCTGGCAGTCGGTTCGAAATTCTCTCTTCTGATAGCAATGATCCACTTTTTCCGTCGGATTATTTCCTTGGGAAACTGATGTCCCATTCGATTTGAGCAGCCATACACACAGCAACATCCTCCAGGCATTGTTTTCGCTTCTACTATCGATGAAGTACAGCCGGTATCGGTGCATACACTCTGTTTACAACTCGCGCGGAGGAAGCCCCTTGTGCACCCAGCGCCACCAAACGGCGGCAGGGGAAGATAATTTCAGCTAAGTCGACCATTAACCGTTTTCATCTTGATACACGTTTGCAAGAAATGCATTTGACTATGATAGTTCAAGGCTGGTGCCAGAATAGCTTGGCGCCCGAGGCGCCAAGCTATTCTGACACAACCCTTAAACTAAAATAGTTGATTTATCTCCTAATCTGTAATGCAACCTTCATAGAACAATAAGCAATTTTAAAAAATTCAGCCTCAGGCTGTAATGGGTTAAATCCCCATAACTACACCTGTAAACTACCCCGTCCATGCTGCTACCAGTTCCCAACCCTTTGCCTGTCGGTGGCGCTTTTGGCACAATTCACGGTACTGACGACGAAACCTACCGAAATTTCTGAACATGAGATTTGTTACGCTTGAATGTACTCATAATAACTCATACGATAGACACATTTTGAGTCTGTTACACTTTCAGCTACAAATTAAAGTTTGATCTTTCCTTTGTAGAAAAAGGAAAATCGAATAAGAAGATGAGCTTTGGAGGCTTTCAAATCAGTAGCGAACATGGTTTTCCTCAGACAGAATAATCTCCATTAACTAACTCCTAAACTACAAAATGTTTGTGAGCTCTAACTTCAAATTCTTCTAGTCTCACACCATCTCCATCAGGTTTGCTCTGAACTTCACATGCAGACGTACAGACGATAAGTTTATTATAGATCAAATTACATACATTTTGTCCAAGTAAGAAAGGTCTGCTGCAAATCTCCATGGTCGCCACCTTATAAAGGCCAATAACTACGCAGCCACTTGTTATTTGTTTCTCCAAGCAAACGTCGATGGAGACTATTCCCAATGCGCAAAAGGCCATCAGGCCGACGTCGTCCGCGGTTGGCCGTGCGCAGGCCAACAACGACCAATATCGGCCCAATGGCCTTTGCGCAATGGGTTGCTCCTTTTGTGCATCACTTTTTGGTGACAAACGGATAGATTAAAACGTTTAGAAAAATATCTTGATGCAACGTTTCAGCTGATTTGGTTTCCAAATAAAATGAATCCTGCCTTTTTGTCGAGGTGATTCCAGCTGGATGCTGGAATCACCTTTGCACGAGCGCTGCGGACAGCGAAAGGTTTCAAAACGTTGCTGTCTAATCCTCAGGCGGTGTCGTGTTTACAAAAGGGCATGTACGGATATGCCTGCTCTTTTGGAATAATATTACCGGTGGAACTACGGTCACTGTCAGTCAGCTTGCCAAAGCCACAGAGACTGCCCAGCAAGTTCCCCACCAAGGAATGCAGTGACGGGAGCTTCACTCACCCCTTCCTTCCCTGCTCCTCCCAACCTGCCAACACCTCTAGCACAGTCAGCCATCTACCCATGTTTGAGTGCAGTAACGGGGTACGGGTGGATTACAGCCTGGAGTGTGACGGAATAGACGACTGTGGAGACGTGAGTGATGAACAAGAGTGTGACGATATTGTTACAGAAACAGAGCAATATATTCTAACTGAATTATATGTTTTTCGTTGTACGAGAAACTGGCAGCTGATTGACCTGCTCCACCTGTCCCGGCAGTGTGACGGGACGCCTGACTGCTTTGACAACAGTGACGAGGAAGACTGTTTGTTGTGTCGAGCGGGAACGTTCTACTGCGACGGTCTGGGCTGCCTGCCGGACAGATATCTAGCCATGGGCGTGTGTCCTTCTATTGTTGTCCCTCCAAAGAACACTTCCACACTACACACACACGGTGAGGACAAGGCCAAGAATCCATTCACACACTGGGAACCAGGATCTGCGCAGACGGGGCGCGTGGTTCAGTTGGATCTAGACGGCTACGGACTGGCGGTGTATGGGAGTTTAGATCCAGGAGCAGCGTGTCCCGAAACTCACGTGCCATGCTCGCCTGTGTTCTGTATCCCCGTGTACTTGGTGAACAACGGACAACTCGACTGTCCCTACCCGTATAACGAGGAGTCAGACGACGGACAACAGACTCCGTGTCCCGGGTATTACCGGTGCTACCGCCATCCGGAGATCTGTCTCCATGACGACCATCTGTGTGACGGTATCTACCAGTGTCCTCTGAAGGACGACGAGCGCTACTGTCACCTGACTTCCCCACCCGGATGTACACGTCAAGGTCACGCCCTCAGGTGCAACAAGCCGTTCCCTACTTCCTCCTGGGTGAACTCCTCTTTGGTGCAGTACCTGGACATGAGCGGGGTGTTTCTCACGGCAAGTTGGATGGATCTTTATGACGAAGACATATATACCTGGCGTTTAGAGGTCGTAAATTTCTTGAATCTGTCCTCGTGCGGTCTAGATAACATACGTAGTCTGCATGGCAGGCGCATTGTGGTTTTGGATCTGAGTTTCAATAACTTACGTAGTTTGGAGACGGGAAATCTATTTTTGCACAGACTGACACACTTAAATCTCTCTCATAATTCGCTCTTCCTGCCTGCGCAGCGGGAGTCGTGGCACTTTCTAAAGAAACCTGACTTGAACCGCCTACTTTCCCTTACCGTCACAACAACTGATATCCAGTACATTGAGGCAGAAACGTTCTCACTGCTGAAGCAGTTGACATATCTGGACATCAGAAATAATTCTGTAAGTGATTTTCACGAGGAGATGTTCAGTGGCTTGGCAGCTTTGCAGAAAATGTTCACGGGCGACCCCAGGTTGTGTTGTATTTATTTCTCCCTCTATCCCGATTCCAAGATGGACTGCATCGCTCCAGTGGATGAACTGTCTTCGTGTGAGGACCTACTGCGCTCGGATTTCTTCCGCGGGTTTTTGTGGACTCTGTCCGTGATGGCGGTGACTGGCAACACGGGGGTGCTGTTGTACCGTTTCTTGCTGGAGAAGACGGGGACGTCAGCAGGATTCCGGGTGCTGGTGTCCAACCTGTGTGCGTCAGACCTGCTGATGGGCGTCTACCTCGCCATGATCGGGACTGCCGACGCCATCTACAGGGGACGCTACCTGTGGAATCAACAGTCGTGGACACAGAGCGGGGCGTGCAAGGTGGCAGGATTTCTATCTCTGCTGTCTAGCGAAGTGTCAGCCTTCATCATCTGCATCATCACGCTGGATCGCCTGCTGGTGCTGCAATTCCCGCTCAAATGTCACCTGCACTTGAATGTATGCGACACCATCTTGGCCAGCTGCGTGTCCTGGGCTGTGGGTGTGACTATCGCCAGTGTGCCCTTACTGGCGAGTTGGGACTTTTACGGTCAGAGCGGCATTTGTCTGCCCCTGCCCATCACACGCGGCGTGTTTTTTGGTCAGCACTACGTCTTCGGCGTCTACATCGTCTTCAACTTGATCCTGTTCCTGTTGATCGGAGTGGGGCAGCTGTTCATCTACCTGACGGTGCGCCGGACAAACATGGCGGCCAGGACCCAGCGCAGCCAGCAGGACACGGCCATCGCCCGCCGTCTCTTCCTCATCGTCCTCAGCGACTTCTGCTGCTGGTTCCCCATCGGCCTGATGGGAGTTTTGGCGTCACGGGGTACGCCCATACCTGGAGTGGTCAACGTGTGGGTGGCCATCTTTGTTCTGCCGCTCAACTCGGCGTTCAACCCGTTCCTATACACGTTGAACACGCTGCTGGAGAGGCGGCGGAAAGAGAGGTTGATGGCGCGGCTACAGCTGATGCTAGCCAGACTGGACAGAGAGATGGTCGCGTGGTCCCAGGAACAGCTGGATCAACTTCAGCGGCACGTGCAGCGCGTGCTGATCAGGCACACCAAGATGGACTACGTTCAGACGCACGCTGAAAGAGATAATTCAGGGTGCTCCCTGGACACTGAAAGTACCAGAGAGTGAGACACAGAGTACACGAAAACGGGCTAACCAAGATACGAGATGTCTATTGGTGATTAACGTTTTCTGTTTCAACAATATGTCTTCAAACTTGTCTTACATTATGGTACGGAGAATTCGGGTTGCTGGAGCAACCCGATTTCTCCGTATCGTTGTGTAATGCAAATTTGAAAGCAGAAATTACTTGAATGTGATACGAGATGTCATCTTTACGATACGGGACTCCCTCAGTATTAAGCGGTCGTCGCCAAATCGAAAATAGCGCGGAGAACTGGCCAGCAAACGCCCCTCGGGCCAGTGTCAGCATCATTGGGCACTCGTGCACAGTGAGACTGACGCTGGCCCGAGGACATTTTGCCTACTGGGTGTATTTTCTTTCATATGCTCAAGCCTGTATAATTTCAACGCCACTTTCAAAACTTACGTGAATAAAGCGGTCTTGCTTTTTGGGCTCCGTTCAGGCATAGAATCACAAGATCGATATATCGAGGCTGCCCTGTGTATGAGTGTTTATTCGCTGGTGGTGATAACTTTGCCCTTTGATTGCAAAAGGCTGTAATTCCATTTGTGTGTGTGTGTGTGTGAAAAGCGAGATTTTCCTTGTACTATAATGGAAATCTTGTTTTTCATAAAAAATAGTCTACTGTTTTTGTCTACCGTGTTAATGCGGTAGACATTGAAATGGGGCTGGTCGGGGCGCATTCCGGAGAATTCACACGATGTGCTGGGTCGGGAGGAGTCCGAATTCTATCAAAGAAGTTACAAGATAGAAGTAACGTCACGTCTAGCTACGCAAACCTTGCTAGAGAACGTCTTTTTGGCGCCAAGCGCCGTGTGTGTGTGTGTGTGTGTGTGTGTGTGTGTGTGTGTGTGTGTGTGTGTGTGTGTGTGTGTGTGTGTGTGTGTGTGTGTATGTGTGTGTGTGTGATGGTGTGTGTGTGTGCGCGTGTGTGTGTGTGTGTGTGTGTGTGTGATGGTGTGCGTGTGTGTGTGTGTGTGTGTGTGTGTGTGTGTGATGGTGTGCGTGTGTGTGTGTGTATGTGTGTGTGTGTGTGTGTGTGTGTGTGTGTGTGTGTGTGTGTGTGTGTGCCGTGTGTGTGTATGGAATAGCAACTAGAGCCCGCGTTTGAGGACAAACAAGCTTGACATTTTAGGGTATTGTCCGTAAAAGAATAATCTTGAGGTAGTTTTTTTTATATTTTTTTTTTTACATTTTTTTTATTAAGATGCTCATTGGCGATAAAATTGCCATTTCACAAAAACCGGTTGATCCACACTGGAGTCCGTAATTTTTCTTACTTTTACTAGATGTTTTGCATATAGCTAGATAGATGGAAGATTTTGAATGAGTTCGTTAACCAGCATTGTACCTCTAGAACGTTTTTAGTGATAATTAAATATTTTTTTAAAAACATATTTTCACGTTTTGGGGGATTAATTTCACGAATTTTTGGGATTAATCTTAAAACAATTGAATCTTTTTTTTTATGAAAAAAGCAATCTTCTCATTAATAATCGCGATTTTTCGTATACGGTATTTACATAAGTCTACAGTTTGTCTTGCCTGTCAGGTACGATTAGGTCAATTGTGACCTCTATGCCCTAGGTGTGAAAATCAGATAATTTTCTGCATCACTTTTTTGGAGTCATTTGTAAAACAGCTAACATAATTTTAATTTTGTTTTTCTTCGCTTTAATACCGTACCCGCATGATTTTTCATAAACAGTGTTTGCATAAGCCAGCTGTTTCTGAGTTAAGATTAGGTCAAATTGTGACCTGTAAGCCCTAGGTGTGAAAATCAGCAAGAAAAGTGCAAAGTTTGATCCCCTAGTACGTAAAATGTTAGTACTGCGATGAGTGACGTATAACATCGAGTCGTCACTATGAGCACGGCGTCGTGGGACTAATGACGTGAAGCTTGAAGTGACGTCATTTCGCTGCTCGTGCTATTCTTCTTCTTCGCAATAGCTATGCTATGCCAGACCACAGAGCTTACGAATGGCGGGAATCGCCGTGTCCGTGCTGGCTTAGAGAGAAGGGGAATGGATCAGCGAAATACGCCAAAAATAGAAACAACTCTGAGTGTCCCTAAAAGAAAAACGCATGTGAGCTTCAAACATCATTCTAGACTTTGGGATGAAATGCTTATCTTGTTTCCCTTGACAGAGCAAAAATCGCGTGCGCAGATTTCAGGCCGAGTATATAACTTATCCCTTTGGCTGTCGGCAGTGACTTTTAACGGCGATGATTCCTCTACTTGTTGGTAGCGACTTTTGTCGCGATGATTCCTGTAGGAACGGTTGGTAAGTTCTTTAGTATTATTGTCCTGACATTATTGTCCCAACTCAGGGGCGGATAAGCTGCCCCTATTTTTCCCAACTTTTCGTGTGGGACATTTTACCTGAGACAAAAAAAAAAACACCTAAGCAGAACAAAGACCTTTCCTGTATAGACAAGTGAATTATTAGAGCCAGCGTTAAGCGCTTAGAGCCAGCGCGACAAATGCTGGGTTATAGCGCTATATAAATGTTATTGGTAATATATTATTTTTGTTGTTGTTGTTGTTAGTATTATTAAGACAAAAGATATTAAATCAATTTTTGTTGAAAAGCGAAATTTTTATGGTAATACAATGACAAAGGGTATTTACCCGAAATATTAATAAATTGTGTTGTACCCGTCTTTTCTAAGCGTGTTTCTTTCTCCGTTGGGTACTTCAATACAATGAAAAGCTCACCTTTTACAAAAATGGGCTCACTGTCTTTTGCCTTCACAGAGCAGAGGCCGCACTTTGAAAATATCAAATAGTAAAGTAAAAAAATAAAACCAAACAAACAAACACGCAAACTCTGAGAAGGGAGAGGGGGGGTAGGGGGGGTGCGGAAAGGCATAAAAGGAACACTTTTCCGCTCATTAGAAGCATTAAAATAAAAATAAAAAAAGTACTGGGGTAGGGATGGCGGGGGAGGGGGGAGGGGAGAAGGGATCCAATCTCAAGAATAAGGAAAGGGGTTTAGTTGCATACTTTTAGGAGTAGAAAATCACTTTTTGCCTTCTTGTTTTAAAGCCTGGCGTAAAGCTTGCATTGTATCGGTGGAACTGAGCACGATGAGTGATTCTCTCTCTCTCTGTCTCTCTCTCTGTCTCTCTCTCTGTCTCTCTCTCTCTCTCTCTCTCTCTCTCTCTCTCTCTCTCTCTCTCTCTCTCTCATTTTTTTTTACATAGTAATTTGCGCTGAAGTGTTACTTCCTTTTCCTTATTTGTTTATTGTCACCTATATATCATTTGCCGTACTGAGTGTGTCTTTATTTATTTAGTTATGATTTTTGTTTGTGTTAATTATTGTTGCTTGTCTTCAGTATATTTCATGTTGTAGTATTTAGCAACGGCAAGTTTGAAAAATGACATATTTGTCTCTGTCAAAACTTCTACCGTTGTGTAATAAAGTTTCATCATCATCATCACCATCATCATCATCATCATTTCTCTCTCTCACTCACTCACTCACACACTCTCTCTCTCTCTCTCTCTCTCTCTCTCTCTCTCTCTCTCTCTCTCTCTCTCTCTCTCTCTCTCTCTCTCTCTCTCTCTCTCTCTCTCTCTCTCTCTCTCTCATATTGAGAAACAGACATTGCAAAATGGTCTTTTGTACAACAGAAGTTCGTACCTTGTTTTATTCAGGTGCCATATATGTGGAATTTAAATTCCTTCTAATCTCAGAACACGATTATGTTTCCACCAATGTTGTTGATGGAGGAATACAAATTTTGAAATATACTCAGAAGCAAAAGAAACGCGCAAACAATAGAAAAGTCTCTTTACGAGTTAATTTGAACAATTATTTCATAATTACTGTGTACAGAAAATTAAGAAAAACAATCTAGCATCACAGACGTGTGCAACATAACCTCTTTTTGATATAATAATAATAATAATAATAATAATAATAATAATAATAATAATAATAATAATAATAACGGTATTTATTATGCGTTTATCTTTCTTACTTACTACTTACGCCTGTCACCCCTACCCGGGTATAGGCCGTCGACGAGAGACCTCCAGCAACTCCTGTCCTGTGCTTCTCCTTCGATTCTACTCCAGGTGGTTCCCAGTCTCTTGATGTCTGCTTGGAGGTCTCGACGCCAGGAGTTTCTCGGCCTACCTCTTTTCCTCTTTCCCTGGGGGTTCCATGACAATGCCTGCCTAGTGATACTGGAAGCTGGCTTTCTCAGACTGTGACCGATCCATCCCCATCTTCTTCGCCCAATTTCATTCTCTGCTGTTATCTGCTCTGTTCTCACCCAGAGTCTGACGTTGCTGATCTTCTCTGGCCAGTGGATTTTCAAAATTCTTCTAAGGCAACTGTTCATGAAGGTCTGTACTCTGTTGACTGTGGTTTTTGTCAATCTCCAAGTCTCTGCTCCATATAGGAGAACTGCTTTTACATTGGAGTTGAAAATCCGGACTTTGGTGTGTTGTGACAGCTCTCTGGAACTCCACACTTTTTTCAACTGGAGAAAGGCTGCTCTGGCTTTACCGATTCGTGCTCTGACATCTGCATCAGTGCCGCCTTTTTTGTCTATGATGCTCCCGAGATAGGTGAAGGACTCCACCTCCTCCAACGGGGTGCCAGCAAGCAAGACTGGTTCTTCCCTGGTTGCGTTCAGCCTCATTGCCTTTGTTTTCTGTTTGTGAATGGTGAGGCCCACTTGGGACGAGATGTCAGCAAGCCTCGTGGTCTTGTCCTGCATTTGTTGATGAGTGTGGGACAGTAATGCCAAGTCGTCTGCAAAATCGAGGTCGTCAAGCTATGTCCACAGTGTCCACTGTATTCCACTTCCTCTGTGCTCTGTGGTCATCTTCATGACCCAGTCTATGGCCAGTAGGAAGAGGAACGGAGACAGCAGACACCCCTGCCTGACACCAGTTCTGACCTGGAGCTCCCTGGTGAACTGCCCTTCGTGGATCACGCGACATGTCATGCCATCGTAGCTGTTCTTGATCAGGCGGACGAGCTTTGTGTGTACACCGTTTATCTTAGAATAGTTATAATTCTATGCGCGCACTCACAACTCAATCGCGCAGGTGCACGCTTTTAACAATGGCTCACATACCACAAATACATTACGACAGTCAGCTGGGGGTGAGGTGTGTGGTGGCATTAGAGTGCTAGAACTGTTGAAAGAGGTGAGTTTTGAGGGCGGCGGACTGGAAGGAGGAGGGACAGGGTTTCTGACGAGAGAGAGAGAGAGAGAGAGAGAGAGAGAGAGAGAGAGAGAGAGAGAGAGAGAGAGAGAGAGAGAGAGAGAGAGAGAGAGAGAGAGAGAGAGAGAGAGAGAGAGATTCAATGATTCAATGATTCAATGAAGCTTTATTTATCAACGGTTGAGGCATTGACATCGTCACAGACATAGCCATTTTTCAAACCTGCCGTTGCTACAAAACTACGAGACAAAATACAAAAAAACTAAGTATATAGTTAAATGTAAATGAAACTGACAAAAACATTGCTAGTTTAGGGAAAGAAAGTCCCATGACAATCTCACACACCTAAACTCTCACACACACACACACACACACACACACACACACACACACACACACACACCATCACACCATCACACACGCACGCACAGAGTTTGTAATTGGGAGAATACATAATCAGGGTTACAGGGCAGTATATATTTCACAACGTAATGATTACGACTGCTTCGAGAAGTACTTGAAGAGACTGATTTTGAAACGGGCTAGAGAGGAAGCGGATTTTACGTAATCAGGAAGCGTGTTCCAAGTCTGCGTTCCCGCGAATGACAAACTAGATTTGTATATATCAATTCTCGTTTTGGGGACTAAGAAAAGTTGCCTAATGTTACCAAGCCTAGATTCCGACTTAGAGAAAAGAGTTGTGATATATTCTGGTATTTTCTGGTTCCACACTTTGAACATAAAAATAGCCTTATTGTATTTGAAGTGGTCTTGCAGCGGCAGAAATCCTATTTTGGCGAGTTTTTCTTCTGTTGTGAGTCGTGGGTCAGGAAGGATTAACTTAGCTGCCCTTCTGTGTAACGAGTTGAGTCTCTTCAAGTGGACTTCACTGCATCCATCCCACACCGTTGACGCGTAATCCATATGAGAACGTATGTGAGCATTATAGAATAGTTTGCGCGTGTCCGAGTCGGTGTAATATTTCAGTTTGGACAACATGAAAAGATTTTTGGCTACCGTTCTGCATAAAGTGTCCGTATGAGCCTTCCACTTAAGCTGACTGTCAATTGTAATCCCTAGTAGGCGATGTTCATTAACGTGTTCTATTTGCCTGCCCTTTAATAAAAGGTTAAGTAACAGGGGAGCTAACTGGTGTTTTTGACGAGTGGCGATTATCATAGATTTGGTTTTAATTGGATGAACAATCATAGAATTCCTGTGACACCATTCAGACACTTCATCAAGACTATGCTGCAAGTTGGAAGAAATTACTTGTATATCTTTGTTAGTCATATGAATGGACGTGTCATCAGCAAAAAGATCACATTGTACGTTCTTGCAAGTTATATGAAGTGGCAGGTCATTGATGAATAGACAAAATAATAAGGGACCAAGCACAGATCCTTATGGAACTCCATACTTTATATCTTTTAGAGAAGAGTAAGATCCATTCATTAGAACTTTTTGTTTACGATCAGTTAGGTATGATCTAAAAAATGCAACTACTTCTGTACTATTCAAGTATTTCTGAATCTTTGTCATTAGAGTGGTGTGATCGATTAGGTCAAAGGCCTTTTTAAAGTCTAAGTAAACGACACCTGTTATCTGGGATTTGTTCATACCCTGGAGCCATGCGTCAACGAGGCGCGTGAGTGCAGTGTGGCACGAGTGTTGTGGGCGAAATCCGGATTGAAAGGGGTGCAGGAGGTGGCGGTTTTCTAAGTAGGCAAGCAGGTGTTTGTGGACATGCCTTTCAAGCGGCTTTGATAGAACTGGTAATAATGAAATCGGTCGATAGTTGTTAGGGTCAGAACGATCTTTAGTTTTTGGAAGTGGAATGACTTTAGCGTATTTTAGTTTGTTAGGGAAAGTATGTTGCTTGATACAAAGGTTGTAAATGTACGTAATAGACTCTACTATGTACGGCAGGGATAACTTAAGTATTTGCGGGCTGATGTCATCAGGCCCCGAAGACTTTTTATTTGGTAGTTTACTAATGAGCAAACCCACCTCATGAACTGATAGCAAAGGAATGCTGAAGGGGTCTGTGTCCTCGGTTCTGTGTTTACAGAATTCAGAAAGCAAATTAGAACATTCATACTTACTGCTATTAATTGAGGCATTTAGAGTTTCAGCGACTGAAAGAAAATGATTATTAAAAGTTTCTGCAGTAAGACTGCTGGGAATGGTTGTTGAAGTGCCAGGGGAGCCTTTAGTTAGAGTGTTTAATAGGCGCCAGATAGTGGAAGTATCCTTACTGTCTTTCACTGTGTCGCGGATTAATCTTTTCCTTGCCTCTCTGATCATGTACTTAACACGGTTGCGTTGTTGCTTAAATTCAGGAAATAGTTTTTGACTACGCAGATCATCTCTGAGCGCCATCGCTTGCATTATTTCTGGGGTTAACCATGGAGGAAGAGTGTTTGATTTAACCCTTCTCTCACGAAGGGGTGCGTGTTTGTTTAATACATTTAGAAAAAGAGTGTACCAAATAGAAAGGGCAGTGTCCGGGTCATTGGAGAGAAGTACATCGTTGAACGGAGTATTATTTAAATCAAATAGGAATTTATTATGGTTAAAGTTCTTGAATGATCGATATGTTATGGTTGTATGGCCGTTTTTCTTTGCTTTCGGAATCTTTTTTGACCATGAACAAACAACTGGATAGTGATCACTAACACTTAGATTTGAAACCTCAACATTACAGACGGCTTTGGGTTTATTAGTGTATATGTGGTCTATAAGTGAGGACGTATTCTGAGTAATTCTGGTGGGCGATTTTACTAACTGGACTAGACCAAACAATGAAGATATTGTATCCCACGCAGTGTGATTCTTAAGGAAGTCTATATTAAAATCTCCCATGAGAAGAAGGTCAGCCTTTCTTTTGCACGCTCTATCAAGGATCTGACTAAAATGGTCATACCATTCAAAAGTGGCGGCAGGGTTTCTGTAAAGGAATCCAACTAGTAGCGGTGTCGATTTAGGGCATTTCACTTCCAACCACAAACACTCTACGTCTGCTGTTTCCAAGTCCAAGCGTCTATGGACTAAATGCTGAATGGAGTTGTGAATGTAGACAGCGATGCCTGTTTGACCTGGGGACGAGGGGTCTCTCCTAGTCAAGGAAAAAGTAGGAATACTAATGGCTTCATCGCTCACACACGAGCTCAGGCGCGTCTCACTAAGCCCAAATAAATGAAACGGTGTGGGATTGCTAATGTAGACAGATATATCGGTTAGTTTATTGTACAAATGAAAAACATTGAGATGCCCTATTCGCATAACTTTCAAATTTATGTCTATTACGGAGAAAGGCAAATTTGTACAGAACAAACAACAACAACAACAAAATAGAATGTCAAAAGAAGTAAGTATACGTTGAGATTATTAAATGAAACAGCACAAATGCCTATGTATATATAAAGCTGGTAAATAGATAAGACACAATGAAATGATTTAGCAGACTAGTCGGCAGGGAAATAATCCAACTGCTCGAACATCAAAGTCCCGATAGCAAGTTCAGTTAGGCGTATCAGCCGCACACGAGCACAATACTGCCGGAGTTTGGTAATGCGCTTTCAGCCCGATACTGCTCAGCGAAGTAAAGCGGAGACACAGTTATCACTGGTAAATTGAAGCTTGATTGAATCGTCTTGAGAGAGAGAGAAAGAGAGAGAGAGAGAGAGAGACAATGACAATGACAATGACAATGATTCTTTATTTTACAACGGTGAAAGTTTTGGTGAAACCATTTTTCGAACTTGCCGTTGCTAATCTACTTTACATATAATGCACAAATCACAAAATACTATCATTAAATTGGGAAAAACTAAATATATAAAACAAAAAATTGAAATATAAAGTTTTAAAAAAGAAGAAGAAATCATTGAAAAAGTAGAAATAAACATAGAAAATCCCACACATACACACAATTGTAAAGGTATAAATCTCCATACATACATTCATAAACACAAGCACGAGCACAAAACACACACACACACACACACAAACACACACACACACACATGCGCGCGCGCGCACGCACTCGCGCACGCACACACACACACACACACACACACACACACACACACAATACGTGCAGCATTAGCATCTTGTATTAAGTAAAAATATAACTGAATTGAAGAGAGAGAGAGAGAGAGAGAGAGAGAGAGAGAGAGAGAGAGAGAGAGAGAGAGAGAGAGAGAGAGAGAGAGAGAGAGAGAGAGAGAGACAATGACAATGACAATGACAATGATTCTTTATTTTACAACGGTGAAAGTTTTGGTGAAACCATTTTTCGAACTTGCCGTTGCTAATCTACTTTACATATAATGCACAAATCACAAAAAATACTATCATTAAATAGGGAAAAACTAAATATATAACTAATAAAAATTGAAATATAAAGTTTTA